>KK119896.1:198905-287299 GCA_000611955.2 Stegodyphus mimosarum | reverse complement strand
TCAAATGGAGTTTGTGTGTTTTCAAGATGGGTGCCGGCATTCGAATACTTTTTTGACAGGCTGAACATAATCTATGATAAGAATAAATACATACCTTGAATAACAAGTCTTGATTCAAACAGGAAGTGTGAAAGCAGAAACGACACATACAATACAGGCGGAAATGATATGAAAGGGTCCAGCGTCTGAATCTATAAGCCTGTTCAGGATCCACGAGAAACAATCAGGAAGCACTATAGGTAAGACTACTTCCCTCCAGGGGCCGTTTCTGAACTAAATAGAATGTTCTAGAAACTTCTATCATGTTGCAATCACGTGGCGGATTTGCGTTAATAGAAAAGGGCGGACATGAAACTGGATTACAATACAAACAGGATAAAACATGTAGCAATAGCAATAGCAAGATAATCGGAGGTGATAATGCGGCGCGGACATGAAACCAGATTACAATACACACAGGATAAAACCTGTGTCTGAGGTAGCAATAGCAAGATTATCGGAGGTGATAATGTGTGATGATGTCACGAACAGGATGCAGCACCTACTCCTCCGTAAATCCCCCCCCCCCTGTGCGCCACGCAGCCCCGTTGTCTGGGAGCACCTCAGTAAGCTCCGCCCTCTGGGATCCCTTCTGATCCCTGTGGCTCCAAACCAAAGTTTAACCCCTACTTAAGTCTTTAACTTTCAAGAGGATTAAACTTCTGGCCTTAAAGGCGGACTGTAACTGATGGCAAGCTCGCGTGAAGACTCGTAGCAAGAGGGCTCTCTCTCTTGGCAAAAAGCCACAACTTAAATTCTTAAGCGTTAGCAAGTACAATTTGCATAAACATAATCACGCGTTAATTCTGGCCGGAAGTGGAAAATAAGAGATGATAGTAAAGTTTTAAAATAAAATAAACATTAGTGAACTTAAAATCCTTACATACTTACCCCCAGAGTTAATAAGTTTGAAACTAAGGTCTAAACGACCTTGTTGAAAACTTTTAATTCTAAATTCTAAGTATAACGCGAGGCCAATCTTTCACAAAAACTCCTCACTAAAACTATCTGACCTAGAAATTATGTAAAAGCAGTTTTACAACATTTTGTCCAGGGACAATTATTCTTCATCTGTTACATTACCTAAAAAGAGGAATTTCTTGTCTCTTATCGGTTCAGTTTAATCAATTTGTCAAGTAATTTAAATAGCAAGTAACATGAACACGTGTATATATATATATATATAATATATCTTTTTTTTTTCTTTTAAAACTCCATTCTTATTTCATTCATACCATTATTTAATTATCTCCCCGTGCTCTCTGACCTGTGTTGTAAGGAGAGAAACACCAAACACGGGCGTGTCTATGTACAAGTGTTCAGCACTACCGCCTACAATCAAAACACTAACGTGTTAAAATTCAACATAATAAAACCTCAAAACACACCTTACATTCATCTCTGAACCCTGAGGTACTATTCTAAAATAAGTGGCTAACTCTGCAGTGTAGCGTCAGAGAGCCTACATTCATTCTTTTCAAATTTAGCACATATTCACCATGCCTTAAGTTGCATTTGTGCAATCACATTCGTTTAACTCAGCGGTCTTAAACTTTTACATTCATATAATACTTTCACTTTTAACACATCACTGTACTTCTTAAATTTTAACGGAACAGTTCACATGTATATAAGAACACATTAACATGCCATTAATTCTACACATTTGAAAACATACAGTTAACTTCCTCCTATTGAAAGCAAGTTCTGTTTCTTTTACATTTAACAAGTGCATTTCACAAGTCGTTCAGACTAAAATGCCTTTTCTTAACAGAATCTTTTAAATAAAGATTTATACAATATTTTTAGAATGTTCTTAAGGTACTTTTCTTATACCGTTACAAAATCTTTTAGAATACTGAAGTATTTACAGTTTACTATTATACAATAATATTAGATTACTCGCGAGTAGTTGTAAAACATAGTAACAAATAGGTAAAACTCATTTCTCGCCTTTTTGGCGATAAAGGTAGACCTCACATGAGGCAAAACTTCTTAAATTCTGCCACTTAAAGTAAGAACGAAAATTAACTTAATGTTTCAAAGTAACAAAGTTTTACTTAGCTTTTTAATATTCAGACATCCGTTTAGCCGCCCACTCCTGGAAGGTAGCAAAGACCATGGTTTGATTGATCCTCCGCCTTGTCCGGGTCCGACCCTCAGTTTCCTCCTCAGTCCGTTGGTGGATTTCTGGGTCGCTTAATAGGTGCTGTCCTTGGAGGCGTTTCTCGTCGGTTGTTGTCGAGTTCTGGCGGTTTGTTGTTCGAACTTTTGTTACCTTGAGTCTGTAGCTGGCTTTTCGGGGTCAATTCGTGGACATTTGCTGCATAGAATCCTTTCTAAGGGTTCACTATTTCTTTTTTCAGAGGTGCCTTAACTGCAGCCATTCCTTTTCGCCTTCTTCGTACTGTTAGAATTTCCGTCTTCTTCCTGTTGGAGCCGGTCGTGACATTTCTTTTTTGCTCGGGGGAATGTCTTCTTTTTCTTGTTACCTCCAGTGTTCCATCGGGGGGGGGGCTTTGCTTTTCTTGTTCGTATCTTTACTCGTGCTGACTCTGGCGGTCGTTGTTGTTGTGCCATGTCTTGAGATGGTGCCTGCCGTGCCGGATCATGCAAAAGATCTTGAAAAATTTTCATTTTATTTCGATTGTAATACGGCTTGATTTGATCGATATTTGCTGTAATTTTTTCGCCATTCTTGGTTCTTAAAACAACCACTGCGTGGGTTATTTTCTCAATAGAAAACGGCCCTTCAAACTGTGGGCAAAATTTTGCCACTTTGTCTTCCGCCGCTGAAGAAAGGGAGTGCTTTAGCTTAAGTACTTCACCCCCCACATTATACATTCCTTCCCGTCTTTTCATGTCATAATACGTTTTCTGTTTCCTCTGTGATACTTCCGCGTTTTCTTTTGCCTCCTTAATTAACTTTTGTATATCCGCCATTTGGAATTCAGGCGCCCTTTTTTGAACATAAAACAATTTGTCCAGTGAGGTTATAATATTCCGACATAAAAATAACTCAGCAGGAGGTTTGCCTGTCGTGTCGTGTTTGGCGGTCCTAAGGGCGGAAGCTAATTCATTGACATAGTTATCCCAGCTTTTACGAAAATTTTTAACATAACTACGAATAATTTTAACTATGTTTCTGTTGACTCGTTGACTATATTTGATAGCGGCCGATACGGGACCATTTT
The DNA here is from genome assembly GCA_000611955.2 of Stegodyphus mimosarum. Taxonomy (NCBI): domain Eukaryota; kingdom Metazoa; phylum Arthropoda; class Arachnida; order Araneae; family Eresidae; genus Stegodyphus; species Stegodyphus mimosarum. The sequence continues at coordinate 284,066 of KK119896.1, read as the reverse complement.
TAAATGACGTATGTCCAGTTTTTGACACATGTCTTCAAAAATATTGCTTATAAACTGAGGACATTATCCGATATAACTTTTAGGGTGGCAGCTGGCATTTCTGAATTTTGAGCCGATACCACGGGTTCATCAACGTCCTCTTGAAAGTCGGCCATAGGTCATCTCCTTTGGGCGCCATTATCAGGACTACTGTTTCTTCTAGTTGGTTTCGCAAACATAACTGGAGTCCTGAGTAGGAACAGGGAGCTTACTAAAAGCTATCTTCGTGCGTGTGTAGAAGATACAACAAAGATAAGAAGGGTTAAAATTTCCCTTTATTTGCTTATCGATTTTACAGACGTTCCCGCTCTTCGGGATGCAAAGACCAACGACTTGTGGCCTGAACGTAAAAGAATATAAGACTATTAACTAACTAAAATTTAAATAAGTGCTAACTTTTAATATTTTACACAGATGACTAATACTAAGACTGGCCTTTTAAATTACTACGTCTGTAGTACGCAAACTGCGGAAAACTACAATACGTCTTTAACTTTCAAAAGGATTAAACTCTGGCCTTAAAGGCGGACAGTAACTGATGGCAAGCTCGCGTGAAGACTCATAGCAAGAGGGCTTTATCTCTCTCCTTTCTTCTCTTGGCTAAAGGCCACAACTTAAATACTTAAGCGTCAGCAAGTACAATTTGCATAAACATAGTCACGCGTTAATGGAAAATAAGAGATGATAGTAAAGTTTTAAAATAAAATAAACATTAGTGAACTTAAAATCCTAAGAAGCAAAGGAGGTCTACATAATACTAATTTTAGAGTACTAATTAAAATTTTGACTAAAAATGTTTTTCTTTTATGGTTTTAAACTGAACTTCTGTTCCTTGGAGATGGTATAAGGAAAGTTTCCTCGTCATAAATTATAGGTTTATATCTATATGGTTATTTATTTATAACAAGTTTTGTGTGCTTTAAACGTATGCTTTTAGAAGTTACCAGAGGTATGTTGGTAAAGGCAGATGTATTGGTGATAACGCCCATGATCCAGCCCGTTTGCGAGATTCGAATCTCGGACCGAACTACCAGTGTTCTGCGATTTTACCGCTCGGCCGCTGGTAAAAGGGTATAAATAGAAACATGTGCTGCAATTTCTTTCGCTGCATATGTTAATATATTTATAAAACAGTTATATATATACCGCGAAAGTTGACAAATTTTAAATAATAATTTTTATTATTATCTTATTATTTTACCAATTTTATAAATATTGCCTTCAATTGTAATTAGTCCAATGTTTTCCCTTGATTAGAAATGTTTTATTTCGGCATTACATGTAAGTTTTTCCTTGTATAATTTGTTTCTGCTTGTGTTCGGACAACAAAAACGGGTAGGGAAAAAGAGACCAATTCAATGAGACCCTCAAATTTGTATAGATTTTTTTAAGTATTGTATATGGAAATTTTTTTAGAATTAATAACCATAATGCTAATTGACAATAGAGGTCTCAGTGACTTGATCGGAATGAAACCCGGTTCTTGTTGTTCAGTTAATTGAATTTGTTTAAAGCTTCAGAACACTTTTCCCGTGACAAGTTCTGTTTGGAGCTTTAAATAAAAAAAAAGATTAACTTTGTTTTTCACTGTTTTTGTATTTTCAACTTTTTTTACTTTTTCTGTTCCAAATGTATATTATAAAATTTGCAAATTCATAAAAATGGAAATAGGTAGGGGATCATGGTTCTTATAATCCTTAAATAATTCTCTCATATATTTCATTTCCCATATTATATATATATATGTATATTTTTATTTGCTTATTTAAAACAGGTTTTGTGTGCCTTAAAACTTTATGCTTCTGGAAGTTATCAGAGATAGGTTGTTAATGACACATATATAGGGCTGAGCCAGGGAATATGTCAGTTGATGTATTTGAGAAGTTACAGATGCTGTTTGTTCTAGTATTTTCACTAAAAGGATAAAATTTACAGTAAATAGTTTTGAACAAAACAAAATCAAATTAGGATTCAATCGAAAGTTTGGATTTCCTGGTGTCAACGGCGCTTTAGATGGTACCCACGTATCTATAATTGCATCTGATGATACGGAAGAATGGCAAAGTTTACTTATATGAACAGAAAATCCTACCACTCGCTTCATGTGCAGTTATTATGTAATTTTTATTTCCATTTTATATATTATATATTATTTTGTTCCTTTTTGTGTGTATACATATGTGTGTGTGTATTTACACGCAAGATAATATGTTTTGTGATTTAACCTATAGTTATGTATATATTTTCCTATTACTTTTGTTAAAAATTTGTTATATTTTTACTCACTAGTAAATCTCTTTCTAATGCATCATTCCAAAGTTTTCTGCTTAGTGATAGCTACGATACATAGCATATCTGTAGTTACATGATAAATATAATTTAATGAAGAAATAAAATTATAGATATAATCATTGTTAAAAATTAAATTTTTTTATTCAAATTTAATAGGAATACTAAACACGCGTACGCGACGCTATATTTCAATGATTTGATTCATGACATTGTTGCATAACATTTTAATACAAAAAAAATATTTTAATCAGAAAACTCCTGTTAACAAAGTTTACAAGCATGAAACTTTTTAGAAAATTTCCATTTTGCAAAATATCGTACGGGAAATTATGCTTACGTTTCTTCACATATCTGCAGTTTGGGAAAGGCCATTTCTTTCTGCATTTAAAATATCCCTTAATGCTTCCTATTTCTTTTTTCTGTGCTTTTTACTCAATGTGCTATCAAGTTTACTGCTTAACAGCTGCGGATTTTTCGAAAAATTTCACCATTTACTCGAACTGGTTGGAAATAGATTCTTTTTTAGCTACCGCCATCCTCAGTGCGAAGCCTGTGCGAAGCAGCACTTTTGACTACTCCCTTCCCCTGAGCCTCGAGCAATATAGAGACACAGACTGGTTGCTATGCAATAAACGTCACTTCCGCATGGAATTTACACTTCATTTTCCACTGACAGAATTTGAAGGGGTCAGAGAATCCCGCCTGGTTTTCCAACACCGATCTCACCCGGTGTCCAGACTAGACCCCCAAATCAGTAACAACATCACTCTCTTCGGGCAACAAGTCCCGAAGATAAACCATGCAGATTACCTACAAGCTGCTTTAAATCGTTCTTTCACCTTGACTTCTTATAGCAGAGTGTGAAACAAGACACTGGGAGTCACTATACGATTATACGTACTAGCTTCTATCTTTAAACTGGAAAATGCAAATCTACATATCGGTCATTAGACCCATGCATCGCCAACTTGGGCAAACGCCAGTAAAAAGACATTCAGACTTTCTAGAGGCTATAGAATAAAATTCTAAAGATAATAACAGGAGTCCCCCTACTACGTCAGAAACAAAAGTATCCATGCAAATCTGAAAATTGAACAGATTGTGGATTATCTTCAACAAACTAATCAAAAGTTCTACAAAAATGCCTCACATAAGTCTATGGAACTTCTATAACTTCTCGCCGACGAGATCGTAGGTGGAGATAGGAACATCAGGCCCTTTGCAGCATTCTACTTAAAATATACAAACTTGCAGTTGCAAGGAGTCACGTGAGTCGACAAGCATTCACCACACTGCATTTCATACTCAGTGGCCAAATTTCCAACCGTGCTTTGATTAACCATTATGTCTCAACGACCACTGATTTCAGTAAATTTAAACTGAGTTTAATTTCCTCATAAAGTGATAAGTCATTTTGATTTCTTTTACTGTGTCTTGAACACGCCGGAATTTGAATTTGAAATATCAGCGAAATTCTGTTTACTTTGTGCAATATCGCATGCGCATTAACTGTAAATATTGTACATAGTTTACTGAACTCAATTGTGAAATTACAGCACTACTAACGTTTTGTGATCATAAAGAAGCTCTGCATTTGTAACAGACTTTGATAGCCAATTTTCTGTATTCTCACCAGGCAAAGTGTTTCGGGTACTAACCCATTCGCTTTTAATTGTGACACAGTTGTGAAAAACCTTTAGCAATGAGGCCCATAGTGGGATTCATTGATTGAGGTGGTAAGAACAGGATAATTCCCTGCTATACACCAGAATAAGACACCAAGGGCCTTATTCTCATAGCGTGTGACGCCATCTCGATACGAGAGTGACGTAGAAGGCGACTCCTTTTCGTTCGACTGCTACTAACGGCTGAGCGAAAACTGGAATTCTCAAGCGCCTCTTTCATACAAAACGTTAAGGCTTTCGGCGATTGAAAGAGGTAGAAGCTCCTCCTTTGCACCGCCCATATTTTGACGTCAAACGATAGTACAACAACCAGTGAAAAGACTTCTTGAGAAATAATCGTAATTTTAATTTTTTTTTTTTTTTTGGTAAACAGATTTGTAAACAAAGTATGTTTTCCCACCTCTTCTTAAAAATTAATTTTAAAAAGAAGCGGTCATCTCGGATAAGTTAGAGACATTAGTGTCTGTAGCGTCGCTTCAGTTCCATCAAGTTTCTAATTTAGTTAAAGCAGAATGGCAACACTTTTTCTTGTCTCCGCGAAAAACAAAGGCCGGTATTAGTCGAAACAAAGGTCGCGATTTAATGTGCATGTAAAATGTAAATAAATATTATGAATAAATATATATAACGTTGTAAGGAATAAAATATTGATTCTACTGGGGTCAGAGAAGTGTTATTTTCCTACATTTGTATATGAGACACTTCACTGGTGTATCCCAGCGTGATCAAATTCTACAATGGCTGACGACGAGAAAACCGAAATTAAAGCAACAACTGCATCTGTCGCCAAGGTAAGCGTTAAAGTTCCTCCTTTTTGGAAGCCAGATCCTAAAATATTGTTTATTCAACTAGAAGCACAATTCAGAAATGCAAAAATAAATGCAGATAAAATAAAATATGATTATGTTATAAGTTCCATTGAACCCTTTATTTTGTCACAAGTATCTAATATTTTGCTAAATCCGCTACAAGATAATAAATATCAGGCAATTAAAAATAGACTAATTTCATTATATGCAGATTCAGAGACTCAAGAAACCCCAAAATTATTGAGTGACTTAGAACTGGGTGACAAAAAGCCATCTCAATTGCTGTGTGAGATGTGTAATCTGGCGGGTGATAAAGTAATAGATACTTTCCTAAAAACATTGTGGTGTTTACCCATTGATATGCGTAGCATTATATCTGTTAGTGGTGAAGAATTATCAAAAGTGGCTACAATGGCCGATAAGATTTGGTAATTAAACCCTGTTACTCTCCAAATAGCTGCTGTTTCACACATAACGGTAAAAACGGCAGTGATTGAAAGTTCACAAAAACAGGTTAGTGAACTTAGCCTGCAAGTTTCTGATTTATCTAAGCAACGTCACGGTCGTCCCTATAGTCGCAACCGATCCAAATCAAGAGATAGGAGTTACAGTGGTAACGGATCTAGTGATATTTGTTACTATCATAAAAAATTTGGTGATAAGTCATTTAAGTGTAAACAACCGTGCAACTACTCATCAAAATCACAGACAAATAGCCCGGAAAACCAGCTTCCCGTCTCTGATTGACGACGGAGGGACAAGGGATGCAGCTGAGTCGTCTTTTCATCAGCGACAAAGAATCAGCTAACCAATTTTTAATAGATACCGGGGCAGAAATGTCCGTCATTCCTCCCTTACCTTCAGATAAAAAAAACCATCTCAAAATTAGAACTCTTTGCTGCAAATGGCACGAAAACCAAACATATGGCCAAAAATTACTCAAGCTTGATCTTGGACTCAGACGATCGTTCACGTGGCCTTTTGTAATTGCGGAGGTAAACAAACCGATAATAGGTATGGAGTTTCTTCCAAATTTTAACCTTTTGGTAGATTCCAAAAATCGCAAGTTCATTGATGGTACTACATTGGTAACAATCAATGGAACTCCTTCTTGTTTTCAAAATAATAACAATATTCAAATTTTAAATGCCGTAAATGATCCATATAAACTTATCATTAACAATTTTCCGGATTTCTTAAAACTGAATGTAGTTAATAATAAAGTTAAAAATCATAACATCGAACATTATATCGAAACCAGAGGTCCACCAGTTATCGCTTAAGCTAGGAGACTATCAGCTGAGCAACTCAAAAGCGGCTAAAAAGGAATTTGAATTTATGCTCCAGACGGGTTAAGCCATCCAAAAGTAACTGGCCGAACCCACTACATCTCGCTATGAAGAAATCAGGTGATTGGAGACTATCGAGCATTAAACAATGCCACGATTCCTGATAGATACCCTCTCCCATTTTTAATAAATTGCAGTTACATTTTAGCTGGAAAAAGAGTTTTCTCATCCATAGACCTCATTGGAGAGTACCAACAAATTCCGGTTCGCGAAGAAGATATACCGAAAACGGCCATTCTCACTCCCTTTGGCTTGAGTTCCCATTCATGACGTTCGGCCTACGAAATGCGGCCCAAACGTTCCAACGTTTCATGAACAGTCTGTTGAATGGACTAGAATTCGTCTTTTGCTATTTGGGTGACATTCTAATAGCCTCTCCTGATGAAGAATCTCATCAACAACATACACAAGCAGTCCTACAGAGACTAAATGAATATGGCTTGTGTATTAATTCAGAAAAGTGTAAATTCGGCCAAACAAAACTTGCATTTCTGGGATACGATGTGTCAGCTGAAGGACTTAAACCTCTTTCATCGAAAGTTGATGCCATTAAAAACTTCCCAGAACCACCAAAGTCATTTAAGACCAAACCAAGGTGAACCAAAGTCATTTAAGGCGATTTTTAGGTATGGTGAACTTTTACCACAGAGTCATACCAAATTGTGAAAAACTGCAATAACCTTTAACAACATTGCTCAGTGGTATCAAAAAGAACTGCAGAAAAGAAATAACCTGGACGGCAGAAGCAAGAAACCCCTTTCAGATTTTAAAAGATGCACTTATTCATGCTAAACTTAACTTACCCATCCGAAAAGGCTGAAATATCGCTAACAACTGATGCTTCCGATACTCCCATTGGAGCCGTTTTACATCAGATTGTGAACAATGAAAAACAAGCCTTAAGTTTCTTTTCCCGAAATTTTACACCGGCACAACAAAAATATAGTGCCTATAACAGAGAACTCTTAGCCATCTATCTATACAGCAGTGAAACATTTCAAATACATTTTAGAAGGACGACCTTTTGCAATAAACACGGATCACAAACCACTACCATTTGCCTTCCTACAAAATTTGGAAAAAGCTTCGCCACGGCAAGCTAGGCAACTGTCATATATTGGCCAGTTCTCAAATGATTATCTGATTCATACAAAGGGATGAAAATACCGTCGTTGACGCTCTCTCTCGCATAGACACCATTTCTGTATCATCTGCAATAGACTTACAAACTATAGTAGACTGTCAAGAAGATGGAGATTTGGAGACACTGAAAAATAAACCAAACTTAAAAATCCTACAGATCCCGTTTGCCAGACGACGACAAGAAAATTTACTGTGATACTTCTACAAATTATAATCGACCATACATCCCTGCAAAGTTTGGGCAGAAAATATTTGATACTCAATCCATAATTTATCTGATCCTGGAATAAAATCCACGATAAAATTGATAACACAACGTTTCATATGGCCCAATATGAATAAAGACTGCCAACTATGGACTAGAGCATGTTTATCTTGCCAAAGATCTAAAGTTCACAGACATACATAGTCACCATCTTTGGGAGAATTCAAAGTACCCCCCTACACGCACACACAGATTCCAGCATTTAAACATGGATCTGGTTGGTGCGCTATCTCCTTGTAAAGGATTCAAATATCTTCTAACCATCATCGATCGTTATGCACGATGGATCGAAGCAGTACCGTTAGAAGACCAATCAGCAGAATCTACTGCTAAAGCTTTGATTTATACTTGGTTTTCACGCTTTCAAATTCCGAATCGCGTAACATCTGACCAAGGTCGGCAATTTGATAGCCAACTTTTTCAAGTTTTAGCAAAAATCTCGGTTTTCATACAAACACTACAACTGCGTACCATCCACAGGCAAATGGCTGATGGAAAGACAACACCGAACTTTAAAAGCAAGCCTCAAATGTCATCTGCTCGAATTAAAATCATGGCTGAAAGCACTGCCTTTCGTTCTTTTAGGCATAAGATTTGCCGTAAAGGAAGACTTAGGTTGCTCATCAGCTGAACTTGTACACGGAACTGCTTTAGCATTACCAGGAGAATTCTTTTCAACAGTACCTCATATGAAACTTTTCTCAAAACCTTCAGAAAATAATAAGAGATACGAAGCCAAGTCCTACCACCACCCATGGAAATAGAAGTCTTTGTTTCTAAACATCTTTCCAACTGTTCTCATGTATTCCTATACAACAACATTAATAATTCTTCACTACAGCCTATCTATCTTGGACCGTATCCTGTAAGAACAAGAAAGGATAAGTATTGCGATATTGAAATCCATGGAAAAGTTAAAAGAGTTTCAATAGACAGACTAAAGCCATGTTTTCAAGTGAAAAATTCTGATATTCCTTTCCAAGACTCCCATTCTAAGAAAGCAGAACTTGGGGAAATACTTGCACTCAAGAACACTGAAGAAAATTCAGAAACTCAGCATGAAACCAAGACAACTAGAACAGGCAGGCATGTGAAGTTTCCCAGTCACTTTAAAGACTATCTTCCATAATCCCTGTCACTAGGAAGGGGGTGTGCAGCATCGCTTCAGTTTCGTCAAGTTTCTAATTAAGTTTAGTTAAAGCGGAATGGCAACACCTTTTCTTGTCTCCGCGAAAAAACAAGGTTGGTATTAGTCGAAAGAAAGGTCGCGATTTAATGTGCATGTAAAATGTAAATAAATATTATGAATAAGTACATATAACGTTGTAAGGAATAAAATATTGATTCCATTTGGGTCAGAGAAGTGTTATTTTCCTACATTTGTATATGAGACACTTCAGTGTCTCATGGAAAAGCACCATCTAAGATACTATTGTTTTATACATATCATACCACATGCATATGTATGTATGTATTATTTAGATTGCTGGTATTCACTTCCATGATGACTTTTCTTTCAAGAAATTTAGGATCATTAAATAACTAAATCTAATTTTGTATAATTTTGTTCATTTGAAGTTCTTTAAGCAGTTTTAAATTTGTTAATCTGAGATTTAAAAAATTTGTTTTATGAATTAATTTTTTTACAGTTTATCGTTCAAGTGAAAAATCTGCCTGATACATACGAAAATTTTTATATGAAGTGAATTTAGGTCAAGTTTATACACTTTTCGGTTACTTCAAAATATCTACATATTTTCAAGCAGATTTCAGAATGGAAATTTGATTATTTATAGTTTTCATGAACAGCAATAACTTCCTAGACAGAATTTGAATGACTAGTAGCAGACTAAAAAAAGGTATAATTTAATTATGAACTTCTAAACTGAAAGGCAAGTTTTACATGTAAGGCAACCTTAAAAATTCTGTTGTGGGTTGTTTGCTTGATTGCTAGATACTCTGAATCTATTTGTGTTCAACAGAATGATTCATGTGTTTGCACAAAACACAAGCAGAATTTCAAGAAATATGTTACTAGAGTTTGCAATTGCAAAAAAGTAAGGGTTAAATGAAACCATAGTGAGGAAACAAGAAAATATTAAATACCGAAGAAATAAAAAAATTAGAGTAAGTGTTAGAAGATAAAGTATGTTTTTTAAATACTTAACTCAATAAAACGTTTTCAAGGTATGCCATTTTAGTTTAGTTCTTTTCTATTAAAGTACCTAACATAAGTAGCTTACTTCATCTACATATGTCACATTAATATGTTAAAAATATAGATTAAGTAAGTTTTATGTGCATACAGAAAGCAGAAAAAAAAGCTCCGAGTTAAAACTTGTTTTAAAGCGACAAGTAAATAAATAAAATACACTGCATCTAATAACATCTAAAAAAATACTGTTATGTACTCTAAAAACAAATCCCAAGTATAGCATCATGATACATAATACTCTTACAAAAGAAGAAATGTCTGATTAAGAATATACCCTTTTTATTAATTTGATAACAAAAAAGAGTAAATATATATGCAACATCAGATTATGAAAAATCCTGCAAGTCAATTACAATACTATAAGACATTGATTAGTAAGGTAAACATCAGTTGATCATTCTTTCACAGTAGCAATAAATTTTCGATTCAAAATTCTTAATAATATGCCAAAACAGATTTACCATTGGTGCCTCAGATTTAAGGTCACACAAAAGTGAATTTGATTTAGCACACCATGAGATCTTCCATGACAAATTTATGAGCTATGTCATTTATGAGCAAACTGATTTTCTTCAGAATGTACCTGAAAATTTAACAAAAGCATGCATGAAATTTAGGATTAAAATTTAAAGCACCAGTATTTAATTACAGTTCCATGTGACACTTTTAAAAATGTAATTTTATGATAAATTTTAATTTTTATCTGAAAATAGAACAAAATTAAGAAAAAGCAATTAAGTTTGTAAAGCTACTTAAAATATATTTACTGTTTACACACATTCAAAATAAATTTAAAATAACTACAGTTAAAAGTACAACATGAAGATTTACTACTAGATCAAGCTTGATAATGGGATCAAAATGATTCGTCGAATATTTAAATTAATACTTCCTCAAAATGCCTAAAAATACAGAATATATTTATCTTACCAGAAAGAAAAACCAAAATCATTTTATAATTTAGATCATATTACCCAACTTTTAACATTGGCACCAACTAACAGATTTCGCTACAATACATCAGCATCAATACATAGAGCAGTGATTCTCAACTACTGTGCCGCTGCACTTTTGTGCGCCGCCAAATTTTAGAAATGTATATAGGAAAAATTATAATGGGTTTAATACTAGTATACGGTACACATGAGAATTGGTGAAATTCAGTTTGTAAGATTTAATAAGTGTGCAAATTGTGGTATCTAGCCGATTTTGGTGCTCTGGAGGGAAATGTATAATATATAATTTAAATTGAGAAGTTCTGATTGGTGCAGATGGCAGACTAGCTTACTTATCAGACTTTTTGTTATTTTTAATAACATAAATTCATGTAAGCAAGGGCCAAAAGAAAATATATTAAACTCAACAGATAAACTGATGGGATTCCGAAAACAAATAACTTTATGGAAGAATAAAGCTCAGGAAGGCAGTTAGGAAAAGTTTCAGTCAGTCCCAAAAGATTTTAATAAAATTATTCATAAAATTGCTATTGACCATTTGACAACATCAGAGGAGAGAATTATTCATTATTTCCCAAATTTAGATAAAAAAAATTTCTTTGGGGTTCGTAATCCGTTTGTGATAACGAATTTGAACTAATTTTGAATGAAAGGAAGAACTATTTTCACTTTCTAATAATCAAGATTTAATTTTAAAATATTCGGAAGAATCAATTAATTCATTTTGGATTAACATTAGATGCGATTTTCCCACGATGGCCAAAAAAGCTTTAAAATATTATTACAGTTTTCTACATCTTATTTGTGCGAATTAAAATTTTCTTTATTAACCAACATAAAAACGAATAAAAGATCAAGACTGTTAAATGTAGAAGACAATATGAAAGAAGCATTGTCATATTTACAACCAAATATAGCTGAAATTATCAAAAAACATCAAGCTCAAATTTCTCATAAAAAGTATTGCTATTATAAACTTGTAATTAATCCCTTAATAAACGTACTGCTGTTTTTGTAGTACACATTATTTTATTTTACAGTAGAAGTCCATTAGTCCGGCATCCAACAGTCCGGAATGCCCGATAGTCCAGCATCGCTCCGGAAAATTGTAAAAATTTTGGTTTTCTCCAAAAGTGTGTCTTTAAAGCAAATAAAACCGCTCGAGAGCTATTCGGAAGTTTTCGGGGTAGTTCGAGATCATCCGGAAGCGCTCGGTATTGTTCGGAAACAATTAGCGGCCGGCTAGTCTCAGCTGTCACAACAAATTCAGGTGCAGTGCAGCTCCGTTAATCAATCACGAAGCGTCTTCGCCATTTTTTTGTGCGTTGTTGTTTTGTGTCCTTTCACATCGCAGTAAACGTAACTTTTGAAACTGTTTATAAAAAAAGTGATTTTCGTTCTAACTGTACAGTGACCATGTTTTCAAAACCTAAGCCTTCGAGTTCAAAAGGAGAGAAACGAAAACACGTAACACTGACTCTCAATCAGAAACTAGAAATCATCAAACGGCTAGAAAAAGGCGAGAATAGAAATGTTTTAATGAATGAGTTTAATATTGGCTCATCAACTATTTATGACATTAAAAAACAAAAAGATGAACTAATGAAGTTTGCTTCTCAATCGGTAACAACTGAAAAATTGGCTTCTAGAAAAACATTAAAAAAACCAAAACTGGAACAGCTAGATAGTGTATTGTTCAAATGGTTTAGTGCAGTACGTTCTGAAGGAAAGCCGGTAACAGGGCCAATGATTGTTGAAAAGGCAAAGAAATTCGGCCAAGATTTAGGAGTTGCTGAAAGTGAATGTAATTATTCTGATGGTTGGCTCAGAAACTTTAAGTTTCGGCATGGAATTCGAAGACTTGATGTAACTGGAGAAACCCTTTCAGCAAACCAAAACTCTGCAGAAAAATACAAAGACGAGTTTGAGAAAATCGTGGCTGATAATGATTTAACACCTGAACAGATTTACAATGCTGATGAAACAGGGCTATTGTGGCGATGTTTACCAACATCTACACTAGCTGGGGGAGGAGAAAAAGCAGCCAAGGGTTTTAAAAAAAACAAAGACAGATTAACCGTTTTGCTATGTGCTAATGCGTCTGGAAACCACCGAGTGACCCCTTTTGTGATAGGTAAATCTGCAAAACCCAGGGCTTTTAAGAATGTTACACACTTGCCTGTCCAATACGATGCTCAATCAAATGCGTGGATAACTGCCGCCCTCTTTAAAGACTGGTTTTTTCACCACTTTGTGCCTGAGGTCAAGGAATCATTCAAAAGCCTTGGTCTACCAGAAGATACTAAAGCCATCCTTCTTTTGGACAATTGCAAAGCCCATCCGCCAGTAGATGAGTTAGTTTCTGGAAATATTGTTGCTACTCTGCTCCCACCTAACGTAACATCTTTGATTCAACCCATGGACCAAGGGGTTATTCAAAATTTTAAATGCTTTTATAGAAGGTCTTTTATTCAAGGCCTGTTAAATGCCGACTGTGACGTGACTGATTTTCAAAAAAAGTTTACAGTAAAAGATGCCGTCTATGCTATTGCACAGTCTTGGAACCAGGTAAAAAATACAACACTCCAAAAATGCTGGAGAAAACTTTGGCCAGCTGCAAACCCTGCATCTGACCTAACTCTACAGACTGATGAGGAAGAAAACAATCAAGACGCTCTGACCAAAGTTTTGGATGTCGTTAGAAGTACTGAAAATCCCTTGAAAAACCTGCCTGAAGATGAGGTAGAGGAGTGGCTTTTAATCGACGAGAATGAGCCTGTTGAACAAGAACTAACCGATGAGGACATTATCAACATTGTAGTAAACCCTCAGCCTACTCAAAATCTTGAAGAAAATGACTCAGATGCCGAAACGGAAGAAAAGGAAAAAATCAGCTGGGCAGAAGCTGCAGAATCACTAAATAAGTTTATCTCTTTTGCTGAGGCTAGTACTAGCTACAGTGCATTCTTAATTAATGCAGTCATTTCTTAACATTGACATCACACAGACATGAACAAATAATCAAAAATACATAAACACAGAATAATAAATAACCAAAAATACATATTTCCCAATATAGAAACATTAAACAACAAACCTTTTAACAAAACTTAACACACAGACACCAATAAATAAATAAAAAGTCATCTTTTTAACGTACCATTTCTTCACATGCATACGTTTAAAACCTCCCACCAGCCTCTTGTCCACGTAAACAATTCATTTAAATATCTGGTCATTTCGGCTCATCTGCTGTTAATGGCGGATAAATACGTATAATAGTGTCCAAGAAAGCCGTAAATACGTTCCCCCCTTTGCTCCTTTTGGCACCACACATATTCGGCCAAATAATACTGCAAGCTGCCCTCTGTTTTCCTCCTGGCTAAACTGCATTTAATTCCATTCCACGTTCCTTCTATTTTATGTATTCCTTCCAGCAGTCAGAAATTAAGAGTCATATCTGGAATAATATACTCATTCATAACACTAAGCAAACTTTCAGATGACCTTTCAGGCACCTCCTTCATAAAACATTAAGCACGTGCAACCAAAACACAGCAACTGAAAATCTCTTTTCCATATGAAAGGGTTACTATTGCAAGATATAACCAAATTCTCAACTTACCACAATACATTTGGCAATATTCGCACAATTTTCCCCAACATTATCAACATTAGGGTTACTGAAAAACCTATTTCATGCAGCAGGAGTCCTGATTTCATGAAAAAACAATACCACTTGCCAATTTTTTCAGACAGAAACCTAGTTTAACCGTAAAGATCAACCCATCATACTTTAACTATTAACATAATTGATAATCTAAGACTTAGTATAATAAACTGTATAAAAATACTAGCAAATACAAAATTGCATTTATTTATTATTTCTCTAACAAGATATGAATAATCCATCCATAATCTGAAAGAATATCATAAAAATAATATGAAATACATTCTAAATTCAGACAAAATCGATCAAAACTTGCTATAGATTGGTGCTCTTCAGGTATCGGGACTGGATTAAGAAATGCATGTATGTGCATATATGTGTACACACATACATCCATTTCTGAACATGGTTCCGATAACAGAAGCGCAATGAAAAATCTTATTTTAGGATTACAAGAATTTAGGAAGTATTGATAACTGACATTCAGTTTCTTCCCCCACCCCTGAAAAATGCTTATTTGTGCTTCATTTAATTTCTCAGAATAGTAATATGTTTGACAAAATGATTGTGCTTACTTGTTTCTTCAATTTTATTATAAAATTTCGGGTACATACCTAAAAGCTAATAGTTTGTCCCTCCCTGCAGTGTCAAGAAGTTATAAACTGCACTCTGCCTCCATATGAACATATCATGAATACGAGAAAATTTTGCATTTATTGCCAGGATTTTCATATTATGATCAGAAACCTGAAACATATTAATGTTGTACAAAAATATCTTATCTAAAGGCTTAAATAAGAATAAAGGAAATATGCTATTAATAACAGGAAATATAATGCTTATCAGGATTTTAGAAATACAATATGTATTTGGTAACTTTCAAATGTGTTTTGAAAGTTATTAAGCTAAATGATATTAGCCTACTTACCGTAATTTCGCGCGTATAGTCCGCGGACTATCTGTGTTTAAAATGCGAATTTTTGAAGCTGCGGACTATCCACCAGTGCGGATAATACGCTGGTTGTTCACGGTTAAAATCGTTGAAATTTAAAAAACACGCTGTCGTGAACTGCCGATGATCAAATATAAAAAAAGAGCGAGATTCCAAGAAAAAATTCGTATGTATCGTATCGATAGTAAACCATAGAGCATAGTGCAGAACGAATGAGTAGTAGCAAGTAGAGCTCCTAAAGTCCAGGCTGGCACATCAAGCGATGCCGGGATATGAGCACTCACTTAGCGCAACCAGAGTCTTGTGTCCCAGTATCCTTCGCACTGCTTAAGCGCAACTGCCGGGAGGGGGAAAAGTAGTTGATGCGTCAGCTCGGTTTTTAGGAGCCTTAGTAGCAAGTACCTGGAGTACGAAAAAAAAGCGTGATTCGTTTACTTATAGCGTAGTTTGGCAACACCGAGTGAGTGGGGTCGAAGGTCACATTTCATTACCACTTATCACGAGGATAGCACGTTGCACAGTATTTTGTTTTCGTATTTTGTCTTTCATCTTCGATAACGTTGATGAAACATCGCCGGAGTTTTACTGCTGAGTTTAAACTCAAGGTAGTTGAGAAAGCTGAAAAAGATGGAAATAGAGAAGCGGGCCGTTATTTTGAAGTGGACGAGAAAGCGGTGAGAAATTGGCGCAAACAAAAGGATGTGTTAAAAAGCATGGGAAGAAAGCGATCCAATCGGCACGGAAAAGTAAAATGGACAGCTTTAGAGGAAAATTTACTGAGATGGGTTCTCGACCAAAGAAATGCCGGACGCTCCATTTCAACAGTTAAAATCCGTCTCCGAGCGAAGTCCATGGCAGAAGATATGCAGATAACGGATTTCAAGGGAGGAATAAATTGGGTTTACCGCTTCATGCGTCGTAAAAACTTGAGAGTTCGCAGCAGAACGACATTGTGTCAAGCTGTTCCGGACGACGTAGATGAAAAAAAAGCTTCTTTCCTTCAGTTTACAAGGAAACTTATTGCAGAAGGGAAGTATTCCCTAAAAAATGTTATAAATATGGACGAAGTTCCATTAACATTTGATTGCCCACCGAATCGCACCGTCGATACTTGTGGAGTGAAAACAATATCAATAATAACAACTGGTCAAGAAAAGACCCAATTCACAGTGATGCTCGCCTGCTGTGCTGACGGCACAAAGTTGAAGCCGCTCTTAATCTTTAAGAGAAAAACAATTCCCAAGGAAAATTTTCCTCGAAGCGTCGTAATACGGTGCAATGAAAAGGGTTGGTGCAACGAGGACATTATGCTCGATTGGTTTCAAGAAGTTTGGAAGAAGAGAGAAGGTGCCTTTTTCAATTCCAAAGGAGTACTAATTATGGATTCCATGAGGGCACACATAAAAGACAGTGTAAAGGCGGAAGCTAAAAAAAAAAACATCGGTGCTGAACTTAGCGTTATTCCAGGCGGTTTAACAAAAATCCTGCAACCTCTGGATATTAGCGTGAACAAAAGTTTCAAGTCCCACGTACGTGCTTGCTGGGAGATCTGGATGTCGGAAGGTTTACATACTTTCACAAAAGGAGGAAATATGAGACGCGCTTCATACACTGAAGTTGCCGAATGGGTCGATAAATCCTGGAAAAGTGTTAAAGTGTCAACCATCCGATCGGGATTTATAAAAGCCAGGATTGTTAGTGAAAGCGAGGAAATCACTGACAGTGAAGATAGTGATGTTGAAAATGAACTTTCGGACACTCTTCCCGAAAATATATTAGAACTGTTTAATTCTGATACCGATGAATCGGACTTTGAAGGTTTTCGTGAATGTAGTAGAATGTGTGATTAATTAATATATGATTAATTAGTAAGCACTGTTTTTTATTTGTATTTAGCGTTTTATTTCTGAAGGTATATTAGTAAGTAAGTACTTTTTTTCTATGTATACTTAGTTCTTTGTTTCTAAAATACATTAATATTGCCGTATTAAAAAAACGTAATTTCGGACGTATAGTCCGCGGACTATCCGGTGGTGCGGACTATCTGACGATTTTTGAAATTTTTTTATATAAAATCGTGCCTGCGGACTATACGTGCGAAATTACGGTAATATGAAATAATAAATATTCTACAACATAAAAAATACAAAATTGCTGAGGCGTTTTAATTAATTAAAATCCTTTGGTTTACTAAGAAAATAAATTACATAAGCATTATACAAATCTCATTTCAAATTTATGGTAAGATATTTTTATAACATTATGAAAGCTCAGTTATTCAAAACTAATCCTATTTCAAAAAATTTTCAATATACAGTTTTACATATATGTAATAATTATGAGTACATTCTCATAAAAATATATTAACATAACCCTCTCATTTGCGGTGTCAAAAATCAGGATCTGAAAAGATTAAAATGCAACACCTATTGATTGCTTTTATAAACTGCATTAATCTATCACATGAGAAACTTGCAATATTTTCACGTGATGTTTCGAAAATACCATAACAACATACTGGTAAAGTAAAATGGAGAAAAGAATACTTTATTTTTCAAACAATTTCACAAGAACAGATCCTTCATAAGAAGAAACAGGGTATTTTACATCAATAGGTAAAAAATTACAATCTCTTTTCACTTGAATTTTTAAGCACTATAATTAGACAAAATATTAGCGGATGACTTCAAGAATAATATCAAAATCTAAAATCCCAATAATCATAGCACTTTATTTCTAAATAATACTTCAAATGAGTTCAATTAGTTATCTTTTTCAGATCTTGATTTTTGACACTACAAATGAGAAGGTTATGCATCAAAGATGTAATTTATTATAGAAAACAGAGAGTAATTTAAGTAACATATTCTTCTCTGTTTACTATTATACAATTCAGAATTTAATTCAAAATAAGTTTTTCGAATGTTTCAAGTGATACATAAAAACTATTAATAAGAAAATTATTTGAAAAGCATACAGGAATTCCTAAAAGATGTTTCTACAACCGAAATTAACCTTAAAAACAGAAATCATGATAAACGAAGAATATAAAATCAGCAGTTATAGAAACTGGTCATTAGTAACTTTTTGATTAAACTATTTACAATTTTAAACTGAAATTTCAACAATTCAAATTAGTAATTTACTCTTAGCTCATGCAGCAAACCACTAAAAGGTAGTAGTCTTCGAACATTAGTTGTTTAAAAGATACACCGCTAAAACATTCGTCTGACGTTATTCATTTTCAATCACAGGATTTTCAAACGTTTGTACTTCAGCAGCCTTAAATAAAGTGATCACTACATTGTACCAAATGGTTCTGATTAATGCTCAAGAACAGCAAATTCTCACTCCGTGCGAAAAACGTGTCACATGTGACGTCAGTCTTGTATCGACATGGAATAGACCAACCCAAATAGGTTTTCTCCCTTTTCTGATGCATTCCCGGTTGTCCCCTTGACCACATCCGGAGGGGTAGGGACGACTTGCAGAAACTTAACAATGGTTGGCTATGTCACAGCGTATAATCGCCAAGAAAAAGTTGGTTGTAGCGCCTCATTTCACAAATTGAAATTTATAGATATTTTTATTTTTGAAACAGGGATTGATTTTTAAAAATATAGCATATTTATCAAGCATAATTAATGTTCCAAATGATTATAAAGCTGTTGCACGCTTTCAGGCCTGGATATTTTTTGAGCTTTTCTTGTGCTGTAAGGAAATTTATAACTACGCCTTTTAGAAAATACTATTTTAAATTTGAACTGATAGAAAATTTCAAACAAACAATTTTCTCTTACAATTTTTATGTTTTTATTTGTGTAAGTAAGTAAAAAATACTAAAATACCTAAAAATAAATTTTCAAAACTTTTTGTTTAAAATTCTAAACTGTGCTGCTTTTTTAAAATTATAGGTCAATATTATAGCATAATTTCTATAAAGAAGTTTTATTTCAATTATATTTCATAATACATAATAGTGATAAACACTTTTAACACCTTAATAATTTTTATATATGTATTCTAATGTTAAAATAGTACTTAACTGCAATAATTAAAAGTGCTAATATTTTGTAGTGATTATTTTTTTAAAATTTATTTCTAGTACTGCATAAGATATTTTTATTTACTGTGAATTTAATTTATTAGCCCAAAAGGGGCAGTAGCTCAGAAAGGCTATTAGTTTCAAAATGGCATTTTGCACTGTTTCGCTATAAATATCTGTTTCACTTTGCAAATTGTTGCCACCGAATATTATCGCCTTGTATTATATTTAAAAAAATTAAATAATGAGGAATCTGCATGAATACATGTAGGTTTCTCGCACTGTGAAAAAACGACGGTATCTAGAGCCATCAAATTTTGAGTAACATAATCCTCCACTCGAACATGGCACCCGGATGGCTGAATTTCAAATTTGTTTTAATTCATCTCATATTTTGCAAAACTTTAGCGAATTTTTGATTAACAAATTCAACGAGTTCAAAGCGAGCAATGGCAACAGTGTACGGAAAATAACATTTTTATCACCAGCACGAAAGTTCTAATGCTGTTTTCAAATATTTTGTGATACTGCTGTTGAATTGAATTTTATGTGCGTGTATTTTATTTTACATGCAAAGAATACGATATTAAATAAATAAAGGCTACACATGAAACGCTAAAAAAAGATCCTTTGGGCATAATATAAAATTTGAGTGCTTCCAGATTTTATTTCATTTTATCTTTCCGCCCATTACACTCAGAAAAGTTTTTGATCCGAATTTTATGAATTATTAAAATAAATAATCGTCTTATGATCATCTTGTAACATTAATAATTAATGATTATATAATCAAATACATGATCGTCTTGTAATGTTATAATAATTTTTGAAACCACTGCCTGAAAATGCTCATAAAATTTTTTTAAAATTATCAGATCTTGTTTAATTTTACCTCATTTGTTTCAAAGCATCATGTACTATCAATCTTGTTTAAGTTAACTTTATTTGTACACAAAAGTAAGTTCACAAATTTTGTGTTTAGAGTTTTTACCGTTTTACCAAAGTAAAGATGTTGTTTTTACAAAATTAGGCATGAAAAAATGCGCAAAATGCAGTAAAAATTACTTTAATGAGATACATTTGAAAAAATTGTGACTTTCATATTCTCATCACTATACATTGTATCACATTTAACAATTAAAAACAGTTATATGATACAAACGCCATAAGTTTCAGTGTTAAAGTAAACCAGATCATCCCTACTCCTTCTTGGAGATATGTGGGGGATGCTTGCTCCACCCACTGGGTTACTCTATCTCTTATAAGGTCCACGTGTATCGAGATTTTGCCACACTCTAGGAAAATAGGGCCCCTGGATATGAGAGTGACGTCACATATGATGCAAAAGTGATGTGCCTTTTTTTTATTTAATTTTACTGTACGATTGGTGCTTTAAAGTAACATTCTATGTTTTGATTCTGATCTATTGTCGCTAAATCTGTCAGTTGGCACCAGTGTTAAAAACTGGAGAGTATGATCTAAATTATAAATGATTTTGGTTTTTCTTTACAGTAAGATTAATATATTCTGTATTTTTTAGGCATCTTGAAGAAGTTAAGTATTAATTGAAATAGTCCACAAATCATTTTGATCCCATTATCATGCTTCACCTAGCAATAAATCTTCATGTCGTATTTTTAACTATAGTTTAAAATTATTTTCAATGTGTGAACAGGAAATATGTTTTACATAGCTTTACACAGGAAATATGTTTTAAGTAGTTTTACAAACTTAATTACTTTTTATTAATTTTGTTCTATTTCCTCATAAAAATTAAATTTTATCAGAAAATTGAATTTTTAAAAGTGTGATTAAATTCATCTAATACGTATAACTGTAGTTAAATACTAGTGCTTTAAATTTTAATGTTAAATTCCATGCATGCTTTTGTTAAATTTGCAGGCACATTTTGAAGAAAATCAATTTGCTCATAAATGACATAGCTCATAAATTTGTCATGGAAGATCTCATGGTGTGCTAAATCAAATTCACTTTTGTGTGACCTTACATCTGAGGCAGCAATGGTAAATCTGTTTTGGCATATTATTAAGAATTTTGAATGAAAAATTTATTGCTACTGTGAAAGAATGATCAACTTATGTTTACCATATTAATTGATGTCTTATAGTATTGTAATTGACTTGCAGGATTTTTCATAATCTGATGTTGCATATGTGTTTACTCTTCTTTGTTATCAAATAAATAAAAAGGGTATATTCTTAATCAGACATTTCTTCTTTTGTAAGAGTGTTATGTATCATGATGCAATACTTGGTATTTGCTTTTAGAGTACATAACAGTATTTTTTGAAATGTTATTATATCCAGTGTATTTTATTTATTTACTTATTGCTTTAAAACAAGTTTTAATACAGAGTTTTTTTTCCTCCTTTCCATATGCACATAAAACTTACTTAAGCTATATTTTTAACATATTAATGAGACATATGTAAATGAAATAAGTCACTTATGTTAGCTACTTTAATAGAAAAGAACTAAACTAAAACCGTATACCTTAAAAACTTTTTATTAAGTTATTTTTTAAAGTATTTAAAAAACATATTTTACCTTCTAACACTTACACTAATTTTTTTTATTTCTTCAGTATTTAATATTTTCTTGTTTCCTCAGTACGTTTTCATTTAACCTCTACTTTTACGCATTTGCAAACTCCAATAACATATTACTTGAAATTCTACTTCAGTCTTGTATAAACACATGAATCATTCTGTTGAACACAAATGGATTCAGAGTGCCTAGCAATCAAGCAAACAACCCACAACAGAATTTTTAAGGTTGCCTTACATGTAAAACTTGCCTTTCAATTTAGGAATTTTTAATTAAATAATGTTCTTTTTTAACCTGCTACTAGTCATTCAAATTATACATAAATTATTGGAATATACACAGGAGTGAAAAATTAAGGACGAAGTCGAAAAATTAGCATATCAGCTGAACGAAGAGGCAGACCGGACAGAAAGACCAATCAGGAGATTAAGTAAGGTGATGTACGGTAGCATATGCGCAGATATGCAGGTAGACGTAATGGGGGAGTGTCTGAGTAGTATAAAGCATGTTGTCGGTGTAAGATCAGTATTTCTGGCAAAGAGATTGCACGCCGTATAGCAGTTAAAATCACACCGAGTTGCTGCCTCAGCGAGAAATGGCGAATAATCAATCTGTTAGACGACATCTGGATGCTTTTACCCGAGGTCGAATCATTGGGAAATTGGAGGAAGGCCGCAGTGTGACAAGTGTGGCTGCAGAGTTCGGAATTGCTCACAGCATCGTTTCACGACTTTGGAGACAATTCCAAACTACAGGAACAGCTATGCCATTACTCATGTCCTTACGTTTTGGGGATCTTACGGTATTAAATGTGTTGATTTGGAAAGCTTTTGTACAAAGTTATATTGAAAAAACCGTCTCATCCTTAATTTTTGCACACCAGTGTATGTTCAGATTGTGTTGGAAGTTAGTGCTGTTCATGAAAACTATAAGTAATCGAATTTCCATTCCGAGACCCGTTTGAAAATATGCAGATATTTTCAGGTAACCAAAAAGTGTATAAACCTGACCTAAATTCACTTCAGATTAAAAATTTTGAATGCACCAGGCAGATTTTTTACTTAAATGATAAATTAAAAAAAAAAAAAAAAATCAAAATTTATTTATAGAACAAATTTTGTACATCTTAGATTAAGAAACTTAAAACTGCCTAAAGAACTTCAAACGAACAAGATTACACAAAATTAGATTTAGTTATTTATTGATCCTAAATTTCTTGAAAGAATAGTCATGATGGAGATGAATATCAACAATCTAAATAATAATACATATATATATATATATACATGTGTGTGATATGTATAAAATAGTAGTATCTTTCATGATGCTTTTCCATGAAAGACACTAATGTCTCTAACTGAACAGAAGTTATCTGAGATAACAGCTTCCTTTTAATATTTATTTTTAAAACAAGATGGAATAGGGTATATTGTTTATAAGTCTGTTTATCTATAATAATAATGATAAAATTACATTTATTTTTTAAAAAGTCTTCTCATTGGTTGTTGTACTATCGGATCAAGGAAGGGTTCAATTACGGGGCACTTAGGCAATAATCCTTTATCCCCACACCATCAAAAGAATAAAATGATCGCCAAAGAGGGGTTCCGCAAAGAGATAAAATTTAGTGCCGAAATTTGGGAAACCAAATGAGAGACCTGCCTTCGCAGTGACAAAAAAGGTAAAAACACTGAAGGACTTAATTTAGTGAATTTGGAGTCGAAAAAGGGCCAGAATCAATTTTGAAGGGGTTACATCATGAATTTTGAAAAGCAGAGAGACTTTGTACTATCGTTTGACGTCAAAATATGGGCGGCGCGAAGAAGGAGCTTCTTCTCTTTCGATTGCGAAATAGTAACATTTCGTACGGTAGAGGCGCTTCAGAATTCCAGTTTTCGCTAAATCTTTACTAGCAGTCGAACGAGAAGGAGTCGTCTGCTACGTCACTCTCGTATCGAGATCTCGTCGCACGCTAGGAGAATACGGCAAAGAATATATATTGTTAAGAAAGAAAATTTCTCCGCAACAGGAGTGGCTAGCATATTCACAAAGCCTACAGACCGTTTCTGCTATTGTTTGCTCTGATTGGTTGAAAAAGGAAAAGTAGGGTTACAGAATCTTGTGCTTGGCGACTTTTGTTTCATCGCCTTTTCTATTTATATAACAGCGTGGTGTACCAAAAAGCGTGTGAAAGTCGGAGAGGGAGCCGCAGCTCAACGGTACAGAGCACGAAAAAAAATTCTTGGACTTCTAGATCGGGGTTTCTAATCCCGTTCGTATCTTTTACAAACTCTCACTGCACGGACTTATTTTTGTTTTTATCCTCACCTTATGGCTTTGTTATTATTGGTTTTTTCGCCTTCGGGTACAGAGTTAAAAATTTAACACTTTTATTTTCTCTATTTTTGTAAAGGGTTATTTTTTTTATTTTTATTTACTGGTTTGTACTCTTTGTAGTAGATACTAGTTGCAAGATTACGATCCAAGATCCCGAAAAGCGTTACAATAGAAATAGAGCATAATGGAATAAAATATAATTTTAGTTATACTTACTCATAATTTAAGTAAAACGAATAGGTATCCGACGCCCTTAAATGTTTATAGAATGTTTTCATTTGGTTTATTTTTTAAATATTCTTTTATTTGCATAATAAATGCCCTATGTAAATTTACATAACAGACTCTCTCTAACAAAAATGACGAAAAAAGCACATATCCCATTTCCATGTAAATACTTTTTTTTGCAAAACAATTATTGTACTTTTAACAGTTTAAATTCATTCTTAAACCAAATACAAATAAACTATTAATAAGATCAGTAGGTTATTTAAAATATATTCCATACAATTCCCCTTAGCTTTCATTCATAAAATAAAAAAATTATCGAATGAAATAAACGCTGTTTCTCCTCGCTTTACTGGAAAGCCCACAAGGTAGGTTTGGCGTTAATTACGAAGACTGCAAGGCGATAACTCACTATTCCAAATATGACCGCCAAGCAGATGTTTCGTCCAATGAGAACAGACCGTAGGGAAAAGGTCTGTAGGCTTTGTGAATATGCGAGTGGCTACGTCCCAACGTAAAGGGAAACAGCTGGGCATGCGCGAAAAATCTGTGGCCAAAGCTCGAAGCCGGCGTCGAATTTCGAGGGTCATGTTTATCAACAGTTCATGAAACGAATATCATTTTAAATTTCTTTAAAGGAAAATAAAATATTTTTTCGTGCAAGTAAATTAATTAATGGATTAGTTATTTTCAGGGGAAAAAAAAGTGCGAAAATCCGAGTTTAAATTATCGCGAAAAGTCAAAGAACGTGTCTTCTCGACCCTACTCCTCAATTTCCTGTACACATCGCGGTAGGGGAAATTCTGGCTGCCAGGTTCCGTCGCCAAAGCCTTTGGCGAATTTTCCCTCCGCTTTCCAGCGGTGTAATAGCAAACTGGTTTACATGAAACCTTTCCTTCTTTACATAGACGTTCTTCGAATACGTCATGCCCCAAAGCATCACCACCACTTTAGTTCCTGTAGCCACGCCATTCTCGGAGCTCCCATTTTGAACTAATTGCTATGCTTATCATTTCCAAAGTGACTCAGCACCTGAGAAGAGGCCACTATTGTTATTAGTCTGTTGACGTTAAGAATCACATCATATCCGCAGAAGTAAAATTCTGCCCCTGATATTTCTTTGCGAAATTTATGACTTACTACAATTCTGATTAGACGACACTGCCAAGGAGGCTTATTTAATCGTTTCTCTATCCCCCCTTTTTTTTGCTTTAGTTTTTTTTTTTTTTTTTCTTAGATGTAATGTCTATTCCAAAAATATATAAAACATAAAGTTTTAAAAGTCCTAAAATGTCAATAAGAATACGATTTTTATTATTCTTTCTTCCATCTAAACTTTCTGGACACATGTGGCTTCCTCTAGGTTTACCATTTTTTACTATTATGTACTTTTCCCTTTCTACTCACTTTTTAAGATTTCTCATGTGGATGTAAACGGTTCTGGACCATAGGTACTCTGTAATATATAATTCCTAGTCTTGGAACCGATTCTTGGTTATGGACACAACTGTCTTTTCAATTAAATTTATCACTACTACAATACACGGTAGCAAATGGGTCATACACTTAATGTGGCTTCCATACATCCTCTTATACATTTCTTTTGTGATTTGCAGGACTGGAATGAATGTACAATACGCGATAATTCGGTGATCATTAGGTAAATACACGTAACAGATTAAAAACAAATTAATTACTTCAATTGCTGGCATAAAATTTCAGAATGGCAACAGGTGTCAGATCCAGATGGCCACATCATAAAAAGTTGAGATTATTTAAGAATGTAATTTTATGCATTTTAAAACTGCACTTAATCATATACTAAAAGTTTTACATAAAACTGAACATAAGTGCCTAATGTAAGTAAATCATTTTTTATACCATATGTACTAATTTTACTAAGTACTTAAGATTAGAGGTAATTTTGTTAGGGTTAGGCTTGAAAGCGTTAGGAACCAGTTCGCTACACTAAAATAAAAGGTAAAATTAGATTCTGTGTAGCAATAAGTTGCTTCAAAATATATTTTAGCGGAATTCTTAAATCAAAGTTTAAACAAAAAATATCTTGCTAGTGACTTTACTACGGCAGTTGTGCGATGTTAGGATGGTCATCGTGAGTGTTTATGTCGCCGATGCTACTGCTTAGTTGGACCTACGCATTAAGTGTCAGTGAATGAACAGTTTTTAAACCAATGCATTCGTTTCACCGCATGCACGTTTATTAAAAGTCTTATTCTAGGTTTATAAAAAAAAAAGAACTTAATATATTATTTTATGTTTTAGATTTGTCATTATCAAATAATGCACTGAGTATTTATTCATGTGTCTACGCAAATTCTGAAACAATCATCGGCTTTAGTGTCGAATTGAGTGCCCCTTGGATTAGCGGCAAATTTTGTTCAGTTCGGGCAATGAAACCCCATATCTGGTTACCATGATAGTTTTAACTTCGTTTTAGCTTCCTGATTTCTTTTAAGTTAAAATAAATCCATGTGTACATGGACAAAGTTAAAAAAGTGCGCAATGCCTTGATTGTGCAATTCTGGGATTTTTTTTAAGTGAAAATAGATCGATGAGTACATGGATACCGAGTTTGTGCAGTTCTTTGACATCTTATTTTGGTTTTGTGTAGCGGCCATCTTGAAATTTTGCCTTCGGGCGCCGATCTTGGCGTCAAAAAAGAATCGGGAAAAAAAAACGAAGAGATACCCAATTGTAAGCTTTTACCCAATAATCTATATTACAAATCAGTTGATTAACATCGCTAATAGATTGTCCATCACTGCAAAAAATAAGATAATACAATTTTGCTATCATTATAGATTATTTTAAGAACATTTCGTTTTTTTATTAAGATTTATTATTTTAAATAAATGCAAAGTTCAATTAACCGATGGTGCACGAAATATTCACCTTTATTACTTAATGTTAAATCAGAATTTGAATACACCCAATCATGAGCATTTGCTGTTTTGATTCTAAAGATAATTATAGAAGTTATTAAATAATATACTTAGAAACAGTTTTTCCTTATAAACGCATGCAAATTAAAATTTTTAATAAAATAACACTAGAACATTTTAATTTACAAAGTGAATTTATTTTTATTGAAATAATTTAGTAATTCCTGCATGCATGTCAGTTTTTTTTCCCAGCAAATACAGATTGTGAATAGACAAATTTTCTCATTTATTTAAATATCTACCATGGGGTATATAACCTGCAGTCTTTCAACATTAATTATGAGTTCATGTGGCAAACTTAGTCCTGTCCACAAATTTTTTTAACTTTCTTCCTTCTTAAATGTAAAGATTTAAAAGGTAAATCAGAGGCCAATGATAATTAAGTAGAGGCTTTATTAAGGGATGGAATTAATCATGCACATGGTATAGCACACTTCTACATACCACACAAGCAACAAAAACTACACTGAACAAATGTTGCCAATACAACATAAGCAAGATATAAACAGTTACGGTTAATATACATATAACATCAAATCACAAACCAGGGAGTAAATGTGATTATTCTCAACACCCTCCCTTAATCACATATTATTTTACATTTATCTCTTAAATAACATAATCTTGGTTTAGGCAAGCATTTTGTAAATAAATCAGCTAACTGATTTTCACTAGAAACATATACAAGATTTATATCATACAATTTTACAATATCTCTAACATACCTTAATTTAATATCCAAATGTTTTAGTCTAGCACAATTACTTTCATTTAATATTGCTTTAATTGCAGACTGATTATCCTCATAAACTGAAACTTTAATGTTGTCGACTCCTAAAATTTCCTTTGTTACATTATAAAATACAGTTAGGTCCTGAATAGCTTTTGCTAAAGCCAAAATTTCTGCCTCAGTAGAGGACAGAGCAATAGATGTTTGCTTCTTAACAGACCAAGTTACAGGACAATCACTAAAGAAAATAATATACCCAGAAATAGATTTTCTATCATATGTATCTGACCCCCAATCAGCATCAACATAAACATTTAACATAATATCAACACTATTAGATTTACAAAATAATAATTTGAGATCAGATGTCCCTTTTAAATATCGAAGAATTCGCTTTAGACCAGCCCAAGCACTGTTAGTGGGTTGCTCTTGTATCTGACTCAGACAGTTCACAGAATACAGAATATCAGGACGAGTTGTCATAGATAGGTACAGCAAAGCACCTACGAGTTCACGATAAGGGCCATGAAATCTTTCACCATTCACAAAATTTGATGAAGTTGACTTAGGCACTAGGGGAGTATCAGATGGCTTACAATCTAACATTCTAAATCTGTTTAACAATTTTTCAACAGAAGCATTTTGGCCTAAAGTAAGTTTGTTCTGTGAATATTCAAAGCTTATTCCTAGAAATTCATTTGCAACTTCAGCCTTGGACACCTCAAATTCATTTCTAAGTAATTCAATTACAATTCTTACCTCTGAATCATTAGAACCAGCAATAAGCAAGTCATCCACATACAACACAATAAATATTTCACTCTGTTTAGTTCTTCTCACAAAAATACATGCTTCATAGTTTAGTTGTTGGAAGCTTAACTGAATTATAAAATCAGTAAATCTCTTGAACCACTGCCTCGGTGCTTGCTTAAGTCCATAAAGACTCTTAAGAAGCTCGCACACACGACCACTGTTGTCACTGTAGCCCATTGGTTGTTCCATGTAGATTGTTTCTTGGAGATCACCATTCAGAAATGCAGTCTTTACATCTAATGCATAGATTTCAAGATTCTTTTTAATAATGATAGCTAGGACAAGTCGAAGTGATGATGTGCTAATTACAGGAGCATAGGTCTCAAAATAATCAATGCCTGGCTTCTGTTCAAAGCCACGAGCCACCAGCCTAGCTTTGTAAACATTGTTTCGTTTGATACGCAACACCCATTTACAGGATATTGGCTTTTCATCCTTTGGCAAGTTGACTAACTTCCACACTTCATTTTTATTAAGAGAAGCTATTTCCTCATCCATGCCTTGCCTATATAGGACTTGCTCTTCTTTTGGCAATGTTTCTATATTCTCATATATTACTGTGTCAAGAGTTGCCACGTTAGCTTCATACACAAAGTAATCCTTCAACTTTACAGGTAATTTTATATTTCTTCTTTGCCTAGTAATTTCTTCATGCCTTTCTTCTAGATTTCTAGTTTCTACATAACTTGAGTCACATATTACTTCATCTTTAGCAGGATCTTTACTTTCTATGGAAAAAACATCTTGAACTGAGATACATTTCTTTTTCTCTTCATTGAACAATACATTTCGAGAAACCACAACATGATTTGTGACTGAGTCCAGTAAACGATAACCCATGGTAGAATATCCAATAAAAATCATTTTTTTTAATTTTGGATCCAATTTCTTAAGTTATCCGGAACTCTCATGTATGCATCAGATCCAAATACCTTAATAATATTCAAATCTGGTGGTTTCCCATATTTGAGCTCATAAGGTAGATTTTCAACAGTCTGATTTGGAATTCTATTCTTAAGATATGCAGCTGTCTGTACAGATAACCCCAAAAGGATTTAGAAAGCTTTGCTTCACATATTAGAGCTCGAACCTTCTCTAAAAGATATCTGTTGGCTCTCTCAGCCACACCATTCAAAGGAGGTGAATATGGAGGAGCAGGATCTATCATAACACCATTTTTCTTGCAATAACGAGCTAGTTCACCAGACACTTATTCCTTAGCGTTATCACACCGGATTTTGTAGAGATCAGGATTCTGCTTTAGGAACAATTTAAACACTTCATCTATGTCACCCTTGTGCTTTAAGAGATGCACTTCAGTAAATCTAGAGAAATCATCTATGATTGTAGCAAAATACTTTTCACCTTCCCTAGTGGGTGGATCAATGGGACCACATATGTCAGTGTGTACCATTCTCATCGGCACATGCTCTCTGCTTCTAGGGCCTTTGTTCATAGGAGTGTTGGAATGTTTTGCTATTACACACTCTTCACAAAAACTTGATGGTGACTCAGATACTGGCAAACCCATTTCTTTTAGTATTTTATCAGATGAGTGCCCCATACGCCTGTGCCATAATTCTGCATTATGATTTGCAATGTATGTTGAAGCTTTAACAGGTTCAAATTGACTCACATACTGTCCTTTCTCATTGAGTTTAGCAAACTCAAATTTTTCATTCCTATTTTCAATAACAGCTACATCATTCTTAAAAATTACACTGTAACCTGCTTTTTGAATATTCTTCACAGATATTAATTGACCGTTCAACTCAGGCACATATAGCACATCTTTAAGTAATATTTCTTTTCCATTTAATGTTCCAGATACTGTACCAATACCTTCTACCTTTAAAACATCATTTTTCGAAGCACATGCAACAGTTCCAGAAAAAGGTTTAATTTCTTCAAACCGCTCACCTTTGTTACACATGTGTGTAGAAGCTCCAGAATCCTGAATGAAATTTCCAACAGGCTCGCCAACCATGAATGTTACTGCAGCCGATTCTTTGTAATCTGGTTTATGCTTAAATTTGCAGTCCTTCTTGTAATGCCCTGGGCGTCCACATCCAAAGCAAACTAATTTTCTCTTGCAAAACTTGGCGATATGACCTTTACTTTTACATTTGTGGCAGATGATATTACGTTTATCAGCGCTAAAAGCTACGTTATTACTTGAGCCAGAAACACTAGAATTTAGAATCGTAAGAATTTCTCTCACCTTGCAATTCTTCAGCATTCAAGAGTCTTTGCATGACAAAGTCCAGCGTAAGCATTTCATTTGGCTGGTTCTCAATCGTCGATTTAATAATGTCGTACTCAGCAGGTAGCGACAACAACAAATAAATAATTACATCTATATTTTTGACAGCACCCGAGAGTCACAGTTCATTTACGATCGCCAACAGTTCGTTAATATGTGACTGCATACTGCAATCTCGGCGTTTCTTTAGTTTTGATAATTTCTTTCGTACTAATATTTGACTAACTGCACTCACCTTTAGGTATTTATTCTTTAAACTGCTCCAAATTTCATATGCAGAAGATTCACTCGACATGGTCGCCAATATATCATCATCTAAAAGGGTTAGCAGCAATGCGTAAGCCTTTTTTGCATCTTTGATTTCAGCAACTTTCGTTTCATCCGCTTCAACGTCTAAATATTTATCAAGTTCTTTGGCCGGAAACACAGCTTCAACATGACGCTTAAACAGAGAAAAGTTTTTACCGTTAAACGGCTCAACACAATACTTTGTGTTCTCATCACGTGCTGCCATTTCAAATTTCACTTAACGCGTGATTCTGTTCCAAACAAATAAATTCCATAAGACAAATATAAATGCTTCGCCTCTAGCGTGTTCAATATCAGAACCACGCTCTGCTGTAAAGATTTAAAAGGTAAATCAGAGGCCGATGATAATTAAGTAGAGGCTTTATTAAAGGATGGAATTAATCACGCACATGGCATAGCACACTTCTACATACCACACAAGCAACAAAAACTACACTGAACAAATGTTGCCAATACAACATAAGCAAGATATAAACAGTTACGGTTAATATACATATAACATCAAATCACAAACCTGGGAGTAAATGTGATTATTCTCAACATTAAATGCACCTTGTTGGTTTATTTACATTCCATGCAATGAACAAGCTTGTTTTATTGATTTATACATGTGTTGTAACACAAGTAAAGCATCAAGAATTTGATTAAAAACCTCCAGACCAGTCTAAAGTTCAAATAATATAATACAGTTAGGTACTTATACAGATCAGTGAAACTAGGAAGTGATACTCTATTCATTACCTCCGTATCAAACAGAAAGTGCATGTTCTAACACACACAGGCAACTAAACACAGTCCACAAGATGAATCTTTTGAGCACCATCCACAAAGTGAGGAGGATACCTGAACTTTTGGTGGTCCATCGCATGAAACCCACCTTGAGAGATCTTAGCTAAGAATTCAGTACATGTATTTTACACCTCTAAGGCCCAGAACGTCAGAGTATCTTAGCCAGGCTACTGAATAATTGCAGGAAGAGGATGTTCATAAGTATACAGTTTGCAATTTTGTTGGAAAGTGGAGAAAGCATTTTTGATGAAATATAAAAATTACTTTAAATAAAGGAATAATAATAATAAACTGCAAACAGTTTTGCTTATTTCAAAGCAGACAGCATTAAACATTACTGTAAATAAGTCACTTGATTAATGAAAAGCAGATTATGGCTATTTTCCTTAGTGAAAGGATGTTTCCATGGAAGGTATTTCAAAGGGAAAAGGCTGATATTCATACTACAACACATGGGAGGAAACCATGAATACTAATCATCCAGCCACCCATTAACCAGGATTTGAAGTGGACAAACTACAAGTGTTTGGTGAATTTACCTGCTCAGTTGCTAGTGGGCCTGATGTAAAGAGGACCTTCAAATCCAATTTGCAATGCAATACTATTTGAGAGATTTTTCAAAATTCTACCAAATTTGATCAGAAAGCTCCCCACCGGTAATCAGAAACTCCATATTTAATAGCGTTTTTGACTTCCTATAAAACATTAACACCTGTTCTTTGCTATGTATTTCTAGACAAGCCGACCAAAATAATTTCTTACAAAAACAGAGATGTTACATACAAAGACATTCCTTGTTGATTTTTTAGAGGGGGGGGGGCAAACACTGAGTTTATTTTTTTCCTCTCATTTTACAGCATAAAGTTTATTTAAAAATAATTTTACTACGTACATACAACATTTTACCGTAAAATATTTCAATATATTTTTATAAGAGAGTTCTAGATTTCTTCAAAAAATTTTCCAATCATTTATTAAGTGGTCATTCCACTATGTTTCTCTTTATGAAATTATATCCTTTATCTGGAATTGTATTGAAAATGAGTAATGTTTTTACACCCAGTAAATGTAAGTTAAATAATTCATAGATTATGGGTATATTTTTATGGCTATATGTGCACAATTCAAATTTAGTCTTAACTTATAAATGGGAAAATGTTAAAACTTAAAAGACCTCACCCACAATCCACCTTGGTCTCAAGACTTGCAGATTAGAGAAATTTTGCTGTAATTGAAAGATAAAATTTTGAAGACTAAAACAGAAAATTCACTGAAGTACTGAAAGGAATAATGTAAACATTTAGTACGACTTTACATGCAAATTCAGAGATAGAATCAATGACACAGAAACACAAAAACAAATTAGAAATCTGGCAAGTGTCACAGTATAGCACTGCGGAAAGAGTTCATGCAGAATCAATCATTTTGATTTATTTATCAAACTCTTTTACACAGACTTTTTTAATTATTGCAGCTTATCATTATAGTACAAAATACCCAGCAGTGTGAAATCCATACTATAATGGAAACTGAAACATATGTGTTATTTGCTTTGTCCAAAACTAGCACTTTTGAGCCTCTAGAAAAAAAAGCAAAAGAACCGGAGACTTCATGCTTAGACTGGAAAATAACTTAAGTGGCAAAATGTTTTGCAGAAAGAAAATGGAATATTTAATCTTCAGGCCAAAATATGATCCACCTCAGTATACAAAACAGATAACCAACTGGA
This sequence comes from Stegodyphus mimosarum, assembly GCA_000611955.2. Classification (NCBI taxonomy): domain Eukaryota; kingdom Metazoa; phylum Arthropoda; class Arachnida; order Araneae; family Eresidae; genus Stegodyphus; species Stegodyphus mimosarum. Next base: position 249,918 of record KK119896.1, on the reverse strand, counting down.
TGAATCTTACACCTCCATTTCGGATATTTATCTTATCTTCCACAGGATATCTTAAATATTTTTCAGTCTTACCCGAGTCAAAACTGGAGCCCCTTCACAGGATTTAGCAAACAAGGTTTTGAGAATTTAATTTTTGAGATGATACAGGAAAAATCTGCATTGATCTACAGATAGTTAAGAATAACTTCATAGATATAATCTGATATTATTGAAAATATGGAGGTCACGGAAATTTTTGAGATATGCACAGTTTATAAGTGGCAAAAAAAATTAGCGGTTAAATTTGAAAATCTGAACTATTTTAGCCTAGCAGATGATTTTTTATTGGCCAATTCCAAATAGTTTAACATAGAATAAGTTTTAGGCAGAAGGAAAAAAAAAATGGATTTGACGCAAGAAAATTATCGCACTAAGTTTTCCTTAGATTTTTAAAGTGGTGTTAAATCAAGAAGAATGCATAATGTCTACAATCAGCGTTTAGAAATGAAAGTTTATCTTGTGCTACTCTATTCGGATGGTTTACAGTTTCACACATGTCACAACTCTCTTCAGGATGAAAAACACACAGGAAGGCAATTGTCAACAGTAATCCTGGATAAAGTGTCTGGCATACGGAAAATGTAACATCAATAATAATCGCTACAACTACCAAATGATACAGAAGGAACATAACATTGGCTCCATCATCCTATATAAAATTATACATGAAGAATTGCAGATGAAAAAATTAGTTTGCCATTGGGTTCTCCATAGTTTAACTCAGCACCAAAAAAATGGTATGAGATATCAGTAAAAGATGGTGAGACGGTATCAGTAAAGAAACCCTTAAATTAAAGATGGCGGCCACCACATTATTTCTAAAATCATAACTGGCAATGAAACATACAATTTTTTGGTGTTCCAACAAGACAAAAAAATAAAGTATGGGTCTTTGAAGATGATCCCAAGCCCAAAATTGTGAAAAAACAACATGCAATGAAAAAAGTAATGTGTGCCGTTTCCTTCAGAGGTACAGGACTGGTCAAAGCCATTAAGGTGGAAAGACAGAAGACAGTCAGAGCTAACTGGTACACCACTAAGTGTCTTCCAGAAATTCTTCAAGAAGTGAATGTAAGAGCACTTATGCTCCACCATGACAATGCATCTTCTCATTCAGCAAGATAAGCTGAGTTTCTTGAACAAAAATATGTCAAAGTGATATAACATCCACCCTTATCATCCAGCTATGTATGACTTTTGGGCATTTTCTAATCTATAAAATAAATTATGTGACCATCGTTTTCATTCCGTACATGAGACTGATGAGGCTTTAAATGCACTTTTTTCATCGATTCCAAGAAATGATTGGTTTGAGGCGTGTAATTTTTGGAATTTTTTTCACCTTCAGAAGTGCACTGATGCCAGAGGAGACTACTCTGAACATTCCAAAAATTTCGTAAACTTTGAAAACCAATATGCATCTCAAAAATTTCAGAGTGACCCTCATAACATGTGTATAAAAAGAAACATCTAATAAAAATGACATATTAAATTTCATTTTTCAAATTTGTGTTTCATATATTTTAGGATGAGTGAACCGACTGTCCCTTCATTAACTTCATATCTGATCAAAGACCTTGAAGAGCTAGCACCACAAGTAGTATATATTTTCTCTTATAATTGTTATAACTCAGTAACTGTATAAACATGTGTAAATCATAAAGCATATAAAAGCATGAATGTTATAAGTGCCATGATAATAGAAAATAGCCAAACATTTATTTTATTTAATTAATAAATTTATTTTCCTACTGTTCCATTTATATATTTTTCAGTTTTGTTTCAGCATTGAGGTAAATGCCAAAATACTATCAAGGGACAGAGAACAATAGGCTCGTACACAAAGAGCATATTACAGTTTCTTTCATTCTACTTTACACTGCAGTCAGACTTTGTTAAATTAGCTTTAAAAACATAAAAATTGGATAGTCTGATAATTCAATTCTGTTCACTATTACTCCTAGGATCTGATCCCTTACTGGCTACTACTGAATATAATGCTTGACTGTAATAGCATTATGCCCAGTCATTCTGCAATCAGAATAAATAAACTGCATAAAATAACATTTAAAGTCTCAAAAACTACAAAAGAGGAAAGGATGCAGATAAACAGAAAAGAAACCATATTTTGAAGTGGAAAAAAAAGAATACTTTTTAACTCAAATGACAACTTGATTTATTTCACATAGCCTTTGTTTTAATACATTTCTGTGAAGAAATCTCAATACTCATGACAAAGTGGCAAGGAAAGATAACAGTTTAAATTAACCACAAATTAAGTTTCCCTAGAGCTTCAGTTTGTAAGACACAGGACCTCCCTAATATGTAGCGTGCTTCCAGTTACACCAAAAAAGCATATGGAAAGGAGGGAGAAAATACCTTATAAGTTTGAGATCTAACTATGCTGCAAAATTTAAGCCTCAAGTCTCCAAAATTTGCATATTTTATTACTTACATAAAAGAGCATAAGGTTTGAACATGCAACCCAGATGCTATAGTGGTTAGAGAAGCCTACTGTGGTACCGAAGTGCCTGGTTTGAATCCCAGAGAAGGCACGGATGTTCATAAATGTATAGTGTCTTTGCGGCATGGAGGCACTCTATGGAGAGCCGAAAGTCCTCTCGAAAGTTTATTGTTATCAACCCTCTGAGCGGCATGACCGGCTTTTTTTTTGTCACTTGGTACATATTAGCTTATAATTTAAGATATTTTGCCTTTTTTCTTTCTTTAATAATGTAAATGTCATCTTAATGAATGCAAGTTTAAGAAAATAGAGATTAAAATAAGTAATTATACAAATAATAGCTAACAAATTATGTTCAAATACAGGTCTCTGTAACAGATCTAAAAACCAGCACCATTCAGACAGTTCAACTGTGTTTTCCGTAACTATGTGAAACATTCTATATAGTACTAACACCGAGAATTTTAATAAGCATTTTTATATCTATACGTACAAATAAACCATAAAACACAGATAAGATGATAGATGTGTAAAACTGAAAGGCAAATTTACATATTGATAATCATTTTTATCATAGATTTTTATGTAACTGACATTTTTTTCTATAACTTATATAAACTTAATTTTGAAATACTGACGTTCTTGGTAACAAGAAATAAAGCTATTAATTTTTCTCAAACTTAAATATGCAACGCTAACTCATTTTAATTTCTATTCCTCTTACTTTTGTAGGTCTATCATGAAGAATGCTTCAGTGAAATATGTGAAGGTAATTACTTTTTCTAAATTTGAAATTAAAATGCTTCAAGATATTTTAAATTCTACAGTTAAAAGAATATGAAATTGCATTTAAGTTGTTAACAGTATCTCAATTTGTCCTATCTTCAAGTAAGTATTCTGCCTGCAACTCATTTTGATATCAGATTAGAGTATGCTCTCATCATATGAAATACATCAATGCACTGCAATTAAGTTTTAAAATAAAGATCTTAATTTTCAGTACAATAGGCTGTACCATTGATTTGGAAAAAGTAAAGATGTTTTTCATCCAATACTCCCTACTGCCCTTTCAAGCATGTATTTATTCCACATGAGTAAGAAAACTGTTTAGAAAAGAAATTAAAAGTGAAAACTTGACGTCATAAATTCCAGAGAAATTTGCCCTCTTTACAGTACAATGTGCGAAATTCGGATTCCCAGTATCTGGAATGATCTAATATCCAAACATCCCGGACACCAGCAATTTTTTTTGTGCAAAGGATGAAAGAATTCTTCACAGATTCTAAAAGATGCATATACTTAATGCTTCATGAACCCACTATAAACATTTTCTCATAATAAGCATGAGAAGAATCCTGATTCTTAATTTCAGTTCAGCAGTAAATAAAACACATCCATGTCGAAGAAAAAAACATTTATTAGTTTAAATCTGTATGATTAATAATTTCCTCCACAACTGCCTTAATGCTTAGCATATATCTCTTAAACCAAAACAGTCTATAACAGTTTATTGTCGATATCTTATAACTATTAAATATCATACAACCCTTCTGCCAATCTCGTGAATCGTATTGCACCAGCAATTCTTTTTTTATTGCGCAAAGGATGAAAGAATTCTTCCGCAGTTTCCAAGAGTAGCATATACTTAGTGCTTCAAGCATGCCCTATAAACATTTTCTCATAACAAGCATGTGTAGGGTCCTGATTCTTAATTTCAGTTCAGCACTAAATAAAATACCTTCATATTGAAGAAACAATTATTTATTAGCTTAAATCTGTATGATTAATAATTTGTTTCCATAGTTGCCTTATTGCCTGGCATATATATCTCAAAACAAAACAGTCTATCACAAGTTTATTGCTAGTATCATATAACCCTTATACCAAACTGGCAAATAATATTTTTTCATTATTTTTATTTCATCGTGTGACTATCAATTCATGGCAGCTTGAGAAATGAATCATGCAGCGATGTGTAAAACAATTCCCATTTTAAAAATAATTAACTGAATACTGGCTGGTAACCTTTTATGTTGGCATTGCACTCTGTGATCACAAATTTCAGACAACAGCAAGATGAAGTGCTAAGTGTGTTGACGAGAAGAAATTTAACAGACATTTGTAAAGGATATTCATATGCTATTTAATGCTGTTTCAACAAAGAATAAGTGATTTGTTCCGATAAGCCTTATTTTGGCACATGGCAGGTAACGATCTATCAGCCATCCCCTGCCAAGTAGTGTGTCTGTGTGTACCATTTTTAAACAATTCTTATAACTAGAAATAGTTTATAATTAAATAACCCACCAAAATGCATGGCAGACACATAATGAGAAGAGCACCACCTTTAATATATGTGAGAATTTATTTCATTGGACCTCAGATAAGCATTAATATAGCTAAAAAGGGAAAAAACATTTTTTTCAAACTTTATCATTTAATAACCAAACAAATGGTTCTGTTCGATGAAAAAAAAACAGTAAAAAAATTGCAGCTCAATCACTCATCATCTTCAGGTTCCGCATGAGGTAAATAATAATAATAATAATAATAAAAACAGTGTTAATGTTACGGAAACATCAAACTATTCTTTAACAACTTTTTTTACAACAGTTTTGCTTCCTGGTAAAAAAATGCCATTTAAAAAGTTTCATATTAGTCACTCATCACCTTCAGGTTCCACAAGAGAACTGAAGAAATTTGTGTTGGTGTTAACCTTCAGAAGTTTGTTCCTCCAGGACTTGATTTGACTGTGTATGAATCCATCCCCAGCTTCTGCACCCCATATTGCCAATGATGTTTCTGTCTCCAGTCTTACATGTCTCTCTACTACTTGAGAATGGCAAGGGAGCTTTCCTATTCATGTCTTCGTCACTGAGGTTCGAGGTAGCCAGTGGTTCCAAGGGATTGTACCAGCGAATCATCTCAAAATACTTCTCTGCTTTGAAATTCAATTTGTGAAAAAAAAAAGGTCATAATTTCCTCTTCAAGTGAGTTTTTCTTGGTGTCTGTTCTTCTCAGTTCAAGTTCACGAATATATGCTCATTCATCTGCCAACATCACCAACCGTGAGCAAAATAATAGTTTCTGTGAATAATTGCTTTAACATTTCTGGCAACAATGAATTTTTCTTGCTCATTCCATGAACATGATGTGCTGTATGTGCTGCTCTCGGGATTTTCTTTATTTCAAATCAGGATGGCACGTAAATTTTTGTAACATATAACTTCAAGCTGTCTGTAGGTTTGGTGGTTGATACATAAAGGCGAAGAATTCTGCTGGCTGTCATGAGCCATCTTGAGTGGGCCACCTTCCCATGACTCCTGTTTGCTAAGTCTCAAGGGCAATCCCCTGAGGATACTGCCTTAGAAATATCATGAATGTATGTTTGGTCAGTATTGAGGTCTTTTTTGTCAATTTCGGATACATCAGCTGGAATAGAGACATTACCTGTCATGGGAAGTGTTTCACACATTTTCAGGTATTTTCCGATTGTAGCACAAAACTGTTGTGTCCCAGATATATTTCCATCAGTCTTCTGGAAAAGGTAACGAAGAGGTAGTTCATTGGCATGCAACAAGCATACAAACCAATGCAGTTTATGACCAATGGTACTGTTCTGTTATCGGGACCAGATTCAGAAATGTATGAATGTATGCACATGTGTATGTACGTAAGTATGTGTATATGTATATAGACACACACATTTGTACTTACACATGTACTTGCATACATGAATGCTTCCATCCATACATACATTTCTGAATCCGATCCTGATAACGGAACAGTACCTGTCCAACAAAGACCTCAAGATGTCTAATCATGCAATTTTCTTCCCAGTGTTGATGCTCGTTCCATCAAACCTAATAGCAACAAGTTTGAAAAGTTCAGTTCCCTTTCTGTGTAACAATGTAGGTGATGCTTTGTGTAATATCTGCACTAGATCCAAAATCTGAAGTTACATGTACTATATAAACAGAACTAGATTATGACAAGAGAACAATATGCTCTTCCTCAGCTATAGTCCTGCTAAAAGAATTTACCTTCTCATACATTATAGGTTTGTATTTTCTCACACCAAAGTAGATGCCATACAAAGACTGTATTGATTGACTGAACCATACCTTACTACGTTCTCTACAGCTTACTCCTCTCAAAAACTTTTGCTGGATTATCTTTAGATACATTTTCCAGAGGAACTTACCACAGGTAACTGAGATGCGGAGCTTTTTTTTCCAAATTCTTGAAATGTCACAGAAAACAATTTCGGTAATGTCTTTAACTGGCAGGTTTTCCTTGTTCCCTTTCCACAATAACTCATTTCTGACCCAAAAGAAATGCTTCATTACATCACCATATGTAGATAAAACTGTCTTTTTAAGTTGTATTGGAATCCCGAAAACATTACAAAAAGATATACTTCTAGTTGACTTCATCTCAGCCCATTATACACACTGACTGATAACTCAGGATTGACAAAAGACTACCGAACAATCAACTAATTAACATTAAAAAGTCACTGAACGATCATGGAAGCCACGTGATTGCTTACTCCAAGGTAGAAAAAATCCTCAGATTAGAACCCATCTAGCCATCTGGTAGTATATTGTGGTATTAAATTTGATATTTTGGTGTGGGAATCAATTTCTCGTGTGAATAAGGGCGTTTCTGACAAAGCAATTCATGTAAAAAGCATAAAACCATAAAAAAATTAGTATAGGTATTCACTTGAGTTGCGGAGCCACAAGATGTCAATATTTTCGGGCTGAAATTTGAACACAATTTGTTCTAGTCCATTTAAAATCATATAATGACCCAGACAATATGAATTTCAAAAGAAAGTTTTTTTTTTGCTCTACTCTATTAAGCATATGCCGGAAATAGAAGTAACGATTGTAAATAACAAAAAGCAGTATAAGTGAAAACTGTCTCAGCATGCAAAAGGAGCCAGGCAAATGTTAGCAGAGTAATGGGTCTCTAGATGCCAATCTCATGACACATCGCCGATAGTGTACAATGAACACTCACTAAACTTTATGATGAGAGTTAAAAATTTGAAGCTTTTCGTGTATCCCAAATAAAAGGTGAAATTATCCAATAAATGGAATTCCTGAAGAAACCATGAGAAGCCATAATAAATGATGATATAACAGTTTTTCACTGCGATGACAATGCCCCAATTATTAGTCAAATAAAGGATGGTGAAATCAGTAGTATGGTTCTAACTAAAAAATATATCATTACCAATAGAGTCAATGTGACAGAGAGGTTGTAGAGAATGGCATGATTTCGACTAAAATTTAGTGTAAATTCTCAATGTGGCAGTTACAGGTCTTGAACAATGCAACTTTTCAACTGAACAAGAAATTGTGTCTATCTTTCTATAGCATTAAAGAGAAAGTACTAGCTCACTAGTACCGCATAAGGTTAGAAATGCTTACTTATTTCATAAATCACTATTTTATATTTTCAATTTTGATAATTTCTACACATCTTCTTCCTACTAGATTTAAACTGATAACCTAATATCCAGAAAAATCCAGAATCTGAAATCATCAACATCCCAACGAGTCCAAAAATTGTGCTTTCTACTGCAGTTAACAAGTTAATAATAAATGCCCTTTTAACTTGAATACAAATCAAAATTAGTAATGTAACTTATATGTGTCCAATAACAGCATATTGAACTCATTGCTCATATATACATATACTTCTATTTAAGTTTCACTTAAGGAAATTTTGTTGATAATATCACAAAAATACAATTTTTTAAAACTTTTTCAGAGTTAAGAGATCTGCATTCATCACAGTCGAATAAAAGCATCAGAAAACGCCTACAAGAAGCCACAAGTATTGGGAGTACAGAGTATCCCCCAGAAAAGAGAGCAAGGCAGTCAAACAGCACAGTAGAGCCTGTTCCTCAAGAGTTTCAAACTTCTGAAGAATTACCCATTATTCAAGATTTACAAATTACTCAAGAATTAACCACGCCTGAAGAACCTGCTCATGAAGAATCATCTGTTCCTGAAGATTTCGAATTTCCAGATATAGAAGAAGTGGATTATCCTGAAGAATTAGAATTACCCATACCTGAAGATTTAGAATATCCACTTCCTGAAGAAGACATGGAGATTCCAGCTGAAGAAGACATGGAGATTCCAGCTGAAGAAGAAATAGAACTTCCAGTTCCTGAAGAACACCAGGCTCAAGTTCTTGCACCGTTACAACAACAGTTTCCTATTTATGCACCTCTTACATCTACTACAACAATAGAAAGGTAAATCTCATATTAACATACCTGTTTGCTTCTATTTACATAACAAATATCAGTTTCCAAAAGTCTTAATTCAAAGCAGATACAATTTTTTTTCTTAGTTTCACACTCACAGTGAAAGAGTAGTTATCTAAAATCAAGTAAGTGCTTTAATGTAAGAGAAGGGGTGACACCCAGAAGTGTACAAGAGGCCTGCTTTCTCTCAAGTGTATAAAAACATTAGTGAATGACAGAGAAAAGGCTGCTGTATTTTTGGTTTGTTGCATTTCTGAAGATGAAAAGTGACACAGCAACCGACAGTTTGAAACAGGCTTTTCCATTCCAGTACAATGATAATTCTCGCTTGCATGGGAAAAGGGATGAAATGTATTCCAAAGATGGCTAACAGTGGGTCATTTTCATGAAAAATTCATAAACAGAGAAATCTGGAAATACTTCAAATTAGATCCGTTCGATCACGATATTTTGCTGAAAAAGCAGAATCCATTTCAATGAATCATAAAATCATTGCTTTGGGATTCAAGACATACATGTAAAAGGTAACTCACTATAAAAATGGCACACTTCTATGGCACAGAAGAGAATGCAAGGATATTTGTAATTCAAATTCACTAGCCATAAGTAAAAAATTTCTCACTGTAAAAGAATGCCACTTTTAAAATCTTTTGTAAAATGCACTATTTATCATGAATAAAGTTTTGTAACACTGCAAACTAATATTCACATCAAATGCAGAAACAATAAATTTTCCCAAAAAGCAAGTTATATGAAAAATGAACAGTTTTACAAACATAATAGATAACTTTCTTGTTGAGTAATGGAACAAATTTTGGCAAATCTTTTCTATTTGTCAGAGCTTTTACTAAAATTAAATCTTCATATGCCACATTTATTTTCCTCTGTTTCCTTAAATACAGCAAAGTACCTCGGAAATGCACTGCCAGTAAGTGAAGGGTTAATATCAAACATAAATAATGAATCTTTATACAGAATTCTTTCACATTCCCCTTGTGCATCTGCATGAAAGCAAGATTTATATAACTAAGAATATATAGGTAATGATGTAATATGCGATCTACTGCTTTTAAGTATATACTTATCTCGAAGAACTGCTTGTAGACTAATAAAATAGCCTTTTTCTTTAATTTTTTTTTTTTTTTTTTTTTTTTTTTTTTTTTTTTTTCATTATTTCAAGTCTAAACAAATCTACACCCAGCCTGCTTTGGATAGTTGTACTAACTTAATAAATACTGAGGTTGAATGATCGCTCATGATAGTCTAATTAAAAGCCATTTAATTCTGAAATTTTTTTAAACTTCCAAATTATCTTTTAAGAAATACTTTAGAGAAATAGCAGTTTTGAATTTCAATTCAGTTCAACTACAATTCCAAAGACATCTAACTAAAATCAGTGGCTCATGTTCTACATCATCACTGGCATCTGAATAAAATACATTGTGTAGTTATTTTTTAATCCAGCAAGGAGAAAAACAAATTATTAAATATCGACCATTATTACAGCAGATATAAAATATCAATTTTCTTATATAGTTAAATCAAGCTGCAATAAACTTTTAGAGTCTGAAAGTTTTATTTGCTTTATCTGACCTTATAAGAGGGGGGTGGATCTACTCTTAAAATGGAGTAAAAACTAATTGACAAATAAATATCTCCCTAAAGAAGTAAATAATAGCCCAAATTTTGAAAAATCATGAAAAGTCAATTGCACTTATTATGCACAATGAATAACCTTTTTTTTTTTCTTTCAGTTTCACCATATGTTAATAATTTTATTCAATGCATCACTTAGCATAAAAGTCATGATTTAGATCCATCCCTTCAACTATATATCTCCATTTAAGATAAATGTTTATAATTCACAATTTTAGCAATGCTTCTCTAGCATCCCCATACTTGTCCTTTTTTAATTGTCTTCTTGCATACAAAAATTTTTATACAAGTAGAAACTGCAAATTTTTCCATACGGTAGTAACTGTAGATTTGAAAACACTATATTCCGAACAGATATTAACTGGCTATATCTCCATTCTGCATTTTTCAAATAATACTTGCATTCAGAACAGAACACTATACATTTACACCTCAGCATTTATATTAATTTTTTGACTGAAAATTTCCTTTGATCAACATGAAAAGTGTTAGGTAAAAGAACAGTGGGTTTTGCAATTCTGCAAGTTACGAAAAGAACATAGTTTCATCACTAATCTGCCCTATCCAATGCCCACTGAGAGTGAATTCTTTTCTCCTAAGATACATAGACTTGCAGAGCAAAATACAATAGCCATTATAAAGAACATCCTAAATCCTGCAAAAGATCTTAAGAATGCAACCGCTTCCCTTTCGGATCAGGGGAAGCAATTAATTTCTTTAACAGAACGCTTCAGAACACAGACCTTAACCACATTTTAAATACAGCAGCAAAAGAAACTGATAAGAATGAAAAACCTACATACTGTAAAAGGAAAATCACCTGCATGGTCCCGAGCTCATAACAACCTACTAACGACTTCCTCTTTTCTTGAACAGCAAAAATTTAAAAATTCCCATCATAGCTACATACGAAAATTCACCTGAAGTACTTGAATTGAATCAGAAAAACCCATACAAGCTTTTTGGGTTAATGGTCGCAGACACCATATAGTACCTTAAGATATACTTGTTGGGTATCCTGGTTCTCCAAGAATAAGACCTGCTTTGCATAGCATTTAAGAGCACAGCAAATGAATTGCTTTGCATGGCATTCAAGAGCAAAATGACCTGCTTTGCATAGCCATAAAGCTATTTCCTCTATTCTTATATTAAAGGAATATGGATCCTAACATCCTAAACATGAGTGATTTTAAGAATTGGTGAATTTTCAATTTAATTTTTAAAAAATTCTGGGAAAATACAAAGAAGTTTAAATCAAAGATATCCCATAAATTTCATTATATACCATTTTCATACATTTGAAGGTTCTCTTTTACCGCATAAAGCAATATTCAAGTACACGGGAAAAAGGATGATACCAAAATGTTCATTATATATGAGGGTTCATTAAAAGGCAAGTTTGCTGCAGCAGGCTTTAATTTACAAAGTAAATAATTGCACAGTAATAAGACAATTACTTTCAAATTAATGTAATACAAAATGTTGTCAATTTGAATTTAATACCCTCCAACTATTTATACATGTTTTGCATATTTATTCTTTTCCCTAGCACTGCCAGGGCTTGGGCACAAGATTCCATAGCAATTAGCAACCTGCATGATCATGTGTATAACGTCCTGAGAATGAATCGCCCAGAGTGAAAATAGATCAGATTCTATTGGAACCAAGTTCAAGTCTTCAGTGTTTTACAAAAAAATGCATCTTCATTTTCTTCAGACCAGAATTATAATATTCTTCTATTTACACATATAACATATGTTTACATCATTGTCTTTAACATATTTTGAAAATAAATTCTTTTGAAGATACAGATGTTCTTTTATATTCTTCATTAGCACTATACAACAGATTGACAACCATAAAATTTTATTGAAATTATCTGAAAAATGGCTTTGTTTTCAGCTTATTCTATGTTCCATTTACAAGTATTCTGCCATGCTCCATTAGCAAAACTGTTACCCACAATTCCTTTCATTATTCTTGATTATTCACTATTTATATTATTATTTATTACATTATCATTTATTTTTTAATTTACGATTACAAATATTGTTTTAATTCCCGCATTAGCCACAGAAAAATATACTGCAAATCCTACAGGGAAAGAAATTATAACTGTGCAATCAGAAAAAACTCATCTAGCGGAAAGTCATGGAAGTTCAAAAATTCAGATAATTTTATTGCATTTTAATAATGGCGTACTCTTTTAATTAATAATCCCTTTTTAATCTTGTAGCTTCTAGCAAAAATTAGACAGATAAGTGCTACAGTTTCTACAAGAGAAGAGATGCCTTCGTGGTAGATTTTTAGGCAAAATTGGATCATGTTCACACAACCCATGAAAGAAACTGCAAAAACCAACCATGTAGCCAGACTGTTTGCCTGAGTTCAAGCAAATGTCAAACCAGCATTAGGTTGTCATAAGCACTTAGCTACTTGTGTGGCTCCTATTAGAAAGCACAACAAAGTTATAAATGACATTCTCACAGCGTGAGGCACTTCAAAAATTTTATTCCAAAATTTGTTTTCTCAGGAATTTTAAGTTTGGAAACAAGCACTTTCACTAGGTTCTATGCAATTTACTTGTTGCTCTCTTTGTGCGAGTGTGATAATGGCTCCAAGAGGAAAATTGCACATGAGCACATAAAATCGAATTCTCTGCAAAATTCATAAAAAAAAAATTAAAAAAAAACCACAAAAGAACATAACATTCCTGTAGCAGCTACTACCACTTTTATTACTTAAAATATTTTTAACTTTTGAATCTTATATTCACCCTTTAGAAAGAATTAAGAAGATCTGATTTTAAAGACATTGAATATGATAAAATCAAAAGAGAAATTAATTGCTAAACAAAGTTCAATACTGCAAGAAACACCTCAGGAATTTGACAGAAAGCTTGGGCATAATGAATTTTAAGCAAGAACAGGATGGTTTGCACAGTTTTACAAAATGACATCAAATCTATCCATATACAGAAAAAGAGAAAGTGCTTTTTCAAGTAATGCTATCAAAGAGTAAAGGGAAAATGGCTTTAAAGATGTGACAATGGACTAACTTAAAGAAAACAGACTTCTAGAAAATGAAGTCCCATACATGCATGGCTAAGTTAATGGCACGGAAATAGGATATTCAAACCTAATTCAATGCAAATGCTTTGACCTAAACAACTCTAGTTTTATAAAGAATATCACTGAAATTTTTATATAAAATAACATTAAAAATAGATTATCACTGTAATCTAGTTTTTAGAAAAATTCTAACTCTTAAACACCTCCCTAGGAAACAAAGTCACGAACTCATATTGTGGACAAATGAAGTGAATAACGTCAGACTTAACACATCCCAATTAATCACTCAAATCAGTAATATTATGCACAGGGAACATAAATATATTAATCCAAATACTCACATTGAACTCTAATTTCAATAAAAATTAACCATTTCAGTTAATAACTGTTTTCTTCCTTCAAACTGTCAATCTTAACTACCTGTCAAAAAATGTATAATTATATTATGCAAATTTTATTTTCTACAATACTAGAAAAAATCTTACGGGCTATTAACACTGGGGTTTATTTGAGCTATCAGAGACATTTGGCATAGCTGCAGTTCCAAAACCAGCTATGAGAAACACAGTGGATGCAGTTGAAAAATGTTGTATAGCAGAGCTAGTCAAAAGACGTTGACTGACTCCATTAGCTCATATAAACCACAATGTGGATGGCCCTTTATGCACATCAAATGTGAATAATAATTGATGTAACCTACTCATTGGTTCTTAATCTTAGAGCAATAGTATAAAACATAATTGTTTTTTACAAAGAAATATAATTATTTCACTTCATTAAGACTTAATGAAGTGAAACTCCATAAGTCCATAAGTTAAGGAAATACACTTAACTCCATAAGTTAAGGAAAAACAAGTTTTTTGTAGCTAATTTGAGAATGAAGCAACATAGAAAGGAGAAATTTAGAGGACATGTTCATTAAACAGTTCTTTAATAAATGCAACACAGAAATGTTTCTAAAGTTGAGCACAAACTTGAATTACAAAAAAAAATTACACTCCTAGAAGAAATCTTGTATTGGAGAAACAGTGCATCAAAGTGTTTTGAGGAACAATATGGTGGTAAAATCGCAAAAATAGGTTCTAATAAGAAATGTGCCCACTAACAGCTGTAATAAATTTGTGACAGTGACTTTCCACGCTGTCAATTAAGTTGTTGCTCAAGGAAATGGGAAGCAATGATTAGACACAGAGTAATCCTTGTTCGAGATCATCTAACGACCTAAAGATCCTTGACCAATAGCAGCGCCATATGGGCAGACATATTGATCAAGGATCTCGTATCAATATGTCACACTCGTCAAAGTTCCTCCATGGAACACATGCAGGTCAGAGTGACCACCGAGAGATCCGAGCCCAAACCATTATTCCAACACCTCTGCAACTGGATCTTCCCACAATGTGGGATTGGTTATATCTGGTGCGTTGCTCTCTCCAGATCAGCTGATGACCTAAGTCACTCTCCAGTGTGAACCTGAACTCGTCTGTGAAGAGACAGATGCCCACTGTTGCCTGGTCTAGGCCAACAGTGCGCGTGCTCACTTGCCCAACAGAAACAGGCACCTCCGTGTCCTTGGGTCAACTGGACATACACAACTGGTCGTCTTGTATACAGACCTGTATTATGAAAGTATCTGCGCACTGTAGTAGCAGAGCTTCTTGTTTCTGTTTCCACTAAATGATCTGCCATGAGCCATGTCACATTAATGTTGCTCTTCCTTCAGGCTGAAAGAGCTAGTAACAGCCTCTTGAAGGTGCTGTAACTCTTAGTCTGCCTGGAACATGTCTTCCAGACACAGAATCCTGATTCAAATTGATTCTATAGTCGGCGGACCACACTACAAGAGACATTGGGATGTCTAGCACCATCAGCTTGCGACACTCCCATTTCCAGCCATCCGAATGCTCACCACCTCAATGAATCAGGCAAACGACTTCTGGACAGTCACACATTCTCCTGTATACTGTCAATGAAATTGCTAATAACATTTGAGATCAATACTCGTGAACAACATTTACAATTTTTGTACTTCTTCCCCAACTCCTATATAAGTATTCATTTTTATAAAATAAAAGAGGTAGCTATTCTATTTGCATATATTTTCTTAAACTTCATTATTATCATGCATGTAAACTGCAAATTTTAACAATACTGACATTTTTGTAAAGGTGACCTTTGAAAAACACTGTTCCTTTAATTTGGAGGGATTACTTTGGTGTATTTGTACAACAATCCACATCATTTCTGTAGAATTTGAATGATTTAAGGATTTCATACGATTTTCTAGATGACACTAAGCTATTAAAAGACTGTCTTGTCTCCCATCTTACACCCTTGTCTTCAGTACATCCTACTGCTCAATCTAAAGCACTGTGACTTAATACACTCTTATCATTGACTCCATCTATAAATCCTGTTGTGTTCTAACTCATCTGTTTTCAAAAGTGAAAATAAACTGCATATATTATTACTATTTCTTTTAATTTCCCAATGTATACTTCTTTTCAAGTTTCACAATATAGAAACACATATTTTTATCTAGGGGCTTCAGTAACAATTTGACTTTTATCTTGCTCTATATTTAAGAAACAAGAAAGAATTAAGCAAGATTTAGGATTTATCAATTTATTTTTTACCATTATTAACTTTTCATCAATAGGTAATTCTGAGTTAAAGTGCTTTTCTGTCGCTCTCTTTTCACCCACGATTTTCATGCCCAAATGTTAACGAGATAGCAAGAGTTTATTCAGATTGAAGGCGAAAGAAGTGCTGTTTAAGCTAAGATTTTGCAAATTCAATTTTGACAGTCTGTACTGCCTACTTGAGGCCATGTTGTTACTATGACTTAAGAGCAATTTGATTCTGTGGTATTGAAGGCTTCTAGCCATTCGGCTTGATTCGCCGGAGTTTCTACAAACTAGAAACTTCCTTCGTGTTACTTTATTCTGTGAGCCATTAGGCAAATCTGACTACATTTGATTTTAGTTCAACATTATTTATTTAAGTTAAGCCAAACGCATTGGCTTATGTAAACCCAAATTGGGTCAGTGTTACTTCTTTGTGTTCAAATAAAAGGGTCTGATACAGGTCCTTCTTCTGACTTTTGTTTGTATTGTAAGACTCGAAAATAGTTCTTCCAGTCTTTTTAGAGCTCAGTTGGTGTATACTTCCTAAAAATACTAGACTCTATAACTGAACTAATAATTGAATAAAAAGCAAGAGAGTATTAAAGAAAAATGTTAACTTAAGAGTACTAAAAAATTAATTTAAGAGTATTTAAAAAAAATGTTAACTAATGCAAATCTATTAAAGGTACACATTAGTCTTACCTTATACTGAGCAGTTCTCTTAACATTTTAAGGGCTGTTGAAACTGGGGATTATTTGAGCTAACGGAGAAAAATGAAAGAGATGAATGCTTTTGAATGTACTAAGTTATTGTCCTTTTGCTTACGCATAACCAGAAGCTGATTTTCTTCGTTAGCAAAATCTGCACCTGATTATCCAATAAGACAGCAAGTAACATTAGCTACTGGAGAATACCCAATGCCATAGTTTGTTGCAGCTTTCAGGTATTTGAAAATGCATTCTGGAGCATTCCATTGTATTTGGCGAGGACTGCTGGAAATATACTAACCACATTTACAGCAAAAACTATATTTGAACATTTAGTGATGGCATGGAACATTAGTGATCTAATACCTTCTCTGTGAGGAATTACTTTTCCACCTGGTAATGGACTGGATTCTAATGATAGGAATATTCATTTTCATCATTCAAACTCACTTTGTTTTCTAAAATGAATATTATCGCCAAATTGAAGAACTGGCTATGGGTAATCCCCTCAGTCCTGTACTTGCTGACATTTACAAGCACTATTTTGAGGTCAAATTATTTGAAAAAAATATCTTTTCGTCTGTGGATTCACTATGCAGACAACACTTTCGCTCTTTTTCATGGTGGTAAGGAAGACTTACCCAGATTTTATCTGTTATAAATTCGATTGACCGAGCCATCCAGTTCACTTTTGAGACAATCTGATAATACACTGCCTTTCATTGATATTCTTATGATCTGCAATGGATCTAATTTCAGCACAACTTTTTACCGCAAACCCTTTTCTGTTTGTTTACCTCCCCGGCTAAGTGATGTCACCCGGATAAGCAAAAAATGGCTTCTTTTTACTATTATGTATTTCGAGCCGTCAAAGCTTGTTCCTCAGAATCTCTTCTTGCAAAGGAACTCAATTATTTAAGATCTGTTGCACTTGACCAAGGAATTTCTCCCGTAGTCATTGATAAAGCTGTTCGCAAGTTCTTATCGTGCCATCTAAGAACACATTCTGATGCTAGAAATAACACTAATAACCTTGTTGTGCTTCCATTTCACCCTTCTATCAGTTACAAAATTGCATGGATTTTAAACAATTTTCATGTTGTTTTCTCGCCTATAAATAAAATCCGAGGCTTGGTTCTTAAGGATTCTATTTCTGATTTTAATTGTTGGGGAATTTATAGCACATCGTGTCAGTGTGGCTTAAGTTATATTGGCCAAACGAAAAGAGCATTAAAGATTCGAATAAAAGAACATGAATCTTGGTCCGAAAAGGCTAAATTAACAAATCTTCAATAGCTAATCATAGTTGGAAATTCAATCACAATTTTGATTGAAAATTATCCAGAAAGCTGGTTCTATTAGGGAACTCGATTTTCTTGAAGCTTTTCACATTCACAAAAATTTATCCTGTTTAGTGAATGACTTCAATTCCAATCCAGTCTTGCCTAATGCCTTCAAAATTCTACTAACTTAACCCTTCGTTTTTTGTTACTATTTTTGCTGATAGATGGCGCTACCGGCTCTTCCACTGGTCGCCTGTGGGTAAAAATACCATAGACATTCGCGTTCTCACTTTTGCAGAAATTTTTGCTCCTGATGAAGGGGGACCTGTTTTGCCCCCCCCCGAAATCGATTGGGATTTTACAAAATCTATGCCGAATACAAGGTTGTCAATTTGCCTGGTTTATATTCCATTCTATTCTTGTTTTCTGCAACATTTAATTCCGTTTAAACTGCTTTAATTTCTCCATTAATTTCGTAACTATCCATCTTTCAACCTTCTAACCACATTTTTTTCTATCTACTCTTTGAGACCTTTCCAAATTATACTCATTTAATAGCTTCCATAATGCAAGCACCCCCTCTCATTTTAATCAAATTATTTAATAAATTGTATTTTTATTTCCATGACAACCCTTCCTCTAATTCAACTAGAACTCTACTTCTTTCTGCATTAAACTTCTCTTCTCATCTACTTTCTAACAGCTAATCACACTTGATGATCCCCCATTTGTAATTTTCATGCCCATTTAATTGTTTTAATTACTCTTATTTCTCTATTAACTTTCCCTATACCAACCAAAACTCCACTTATTTTTGCATTCAAGTTGTCTTGTCCTCTACTTCAAGTTTCACATGCCTAATTAATTAATTTTTTTAAATTAAACTAATTAATTTTAATTTCTCTAACTTCTGACTCTTCTTGTGTGCTCACATCTCCATCCAATTTTACATCAATTCCCTTGCACTTCCCTCCTCCTCCACCTCAACTCCCACTAAGTAACACAATTAATTACTTAACTAAGTTCATTATTTTTTCATTCCTCCTGTTACTTCGTTTCTAGCTTTTTTAACTCCTTAATGGAAATCCCCATTCAGCAGCTACTTAGGTTCCAATTTATTTATATTTAGTAAATTTTATACTTCTTACCACTCCACTGTATTGCTACTATTGGTAGTTTGTTCAGCAATTCTTTTTTTCGGGGGGGGTTGTTTTGTTTTTTGTTTGTTTGGCTAAATGTATCTGTTTACAGCGTTGATTTTAATCTCAATAGTATTAATATTATGTTTATTACTTTTTTATTGCGTTATTATTCTGCAATGACAGTTAAGCCAATGGCATGGTAAAGATGTATTATCCAATTAACATCCTAGCTTATCTGTGAGCTATTGTGTTAGATACCAAGAGGTCTAATTATATTATTGCTTTATTTTTGGTTTCTGTTGAGAATAATCACATTTACTCCCTGGTTTGTGATTTGATGTTATATGTATATTAACCGTAACTGTTTATATCTTGCTTATGTTGTATTGGCAACACTAGTTCAGTGTAGTTTTTCGTTGCTTGTGTGGTATGTAGAAGTGTGCTATGCCATGTGCGTGATTAATTCCATCCTTTAATAAAGCCTCTACTTAATTATCATCGGCCTCTGATTTACCTTTTTAAATCTTTACAGCAGAGCGTGGTTCTGATATTGAACACGCTAGAGGCGAAGCATTTATTTGTTTGGATTGGAATCACGCGTTAAGTGAAACTTGAAATGGCAGCACGTGATGAGAACACAAAGTATTGTGTTGAGCTGTTTAACGGTAAAAACTTTTCTCTGCTTAAGCGCCGTGTTGAAGCTGCGTTTACGGCCAAAGAACTTGATAAATATTTAGACGTTGAAGCGGATGAAACGAAAGTTGCTGAAATCAAAGATGCAAAAAAGGCTTACGCATTGCTGATAACCTTTTTAGATGATGCTATATTGGCGACCATGTCGAGTGAATCTTCTGCATGTGAAATTTGGAGCAGTTTAAAGAATAAATACCTAAAGGTGAGTGCAGTTAGTCAAATATTAGTACGAAAGAAATTATCGACACTAAAGAAACGCCGAGATTGCAGTATGCAGTCACATATTAACGAACTGTTGGCGATCGTAAATGAACTGCGACTCTCGGGTGCTGAAGTCAAAGATATGGATGTAATTATTTATTTGTTGATGTTGCTACCTGCTGAGTACGACATTATTAAATCGACGATTGAGAACCAGCCAAATGAAATGCTTACGCTGGACTTTGTCATGCAAAGACTCTTGAATGCTGAAGAATTGCAAGGTGAAAGAAATTCTTACGATTCTAGTGTTTCTGGCTCAAGTAATAACGTAGCTTTTAGCGCTGATAAACGTAATATCTGCCACAAATGTAAAAGTAAAGGTCATATCGCTAAGTTTTGCAAGAGAAAATTAGTTTGCTTTGGATGTGGACGTCCAGGGCATTACAAGAAGGACTGCAGATTTAAGCATAAATCAGATTACAAAGAATCGGCTGCAGTAACATTCATGGTTGGCGAGCCTGCTGGAAATTTCATTCTGGATTCTGGAGCTTCTACACACATGTGTAATAAAGGTGAGTGGTTTGAAGAAATTAAACCTTTTTCTGGAAGTGTTGCATGTGCTTCGAAAAATGATGTTTTAAAGGTAGAAGGTATTGGTACAGTATCTGGAACATTAAATGGAAGAGAAATATTACTTAAAGATGTACTATATGTGCCTGAGTTGAACGGTCAATTAATATCTGTGAAGAATATTCAAAAAGCAGGTTACAGTGTAATTTTTAAGAATGATGTAGCTGTTATTGAAAATAGGAATGAAAAATTTGAGTTTGCTAAACTCAATGAGAAAGGGCAGTATGTGAGTCAATTTGAACCTGTTAAAGCTTCAACATACATTGCAAGTCATAATGCAGAATTATGGCACAGGCATATGGGGCACTCATCTGATAAAATACTAAAAGAAATGGGTTTGCTAGTATCTGAATCACCATCAAGTTTTTGTAAAGAGTGTGTAATATCAAAACATTCCAACACTCCTATGAACAAAGGCCCTAGAAGCAGAGAGCGTGTGCCGATGAGAATGGTACACACTGACATATGTGGTCCCATTGATCCGCCCACTAGGGAAGGTGAAAAGTATTTTGCTACAATCATAGATGATTTCTCTAGATTTACTGAAGTGCATCTCTTAAAGCACAAGGGTGACATAGATGAAGTGTTTAAATTGTTCCTAAAGCAGAATCCTGATCTCTACAAAATCCGGTGTGATAACGCTAAGGAATAAGTGTCTGGTGAACTAGCTCGTTATTGCAAGAAAAATGGTGTTATGATAGATCCTGCTCCTCCATATTCACCTCCTTTGAATGGTTTGGCTGAGAGAGCCAATAGATATCTCTTAGAGAAGGCTCGAGCTCTAATATGTGAAGCAAAGCTTTCTAAATCCTTTTGGAGTTATCTGTACAGACAGCTGCATATCTTAAGAATAGAATTCCAAATCGGACTGCTGAAAATCTACCTTATGAGCTCAAATATGGGAAACCACCTGATTTGAATATTATTAAGGTGTTTGGATCTGATGCATACATGAGAGTTCCGGATAACTTAAGAAAGAAATTGGATCCAAAATCAAAAAAGATGATTTTTATTGGATATTCTACTATGGGTTATCGTTTACTGGACCCAGTCACAAATCATGTTGTGGTTTCTCGAAATGTATTGTTCAATGAAGAGAAAAAGAAATGTATCTCAGTTCAAGATGTTTTTTTCATAGAAAGTAAAGATCCTGCTAAAGATGAAGTAATATGTGATTCAAGTGATGTAGAATCTAGAAATCTAGAAGAAAGGCATGAAGAAATTACTAGGCAAAGAAGAAATATAAAATTACCTGTAAAGTTGAAGGATTACTTTGTGTATGAAGCTAATGTGGCAACTCTGGACACAGTAATATATGAGGATATAGAAACATTGCCAAAAGAAGAACAAGTCCTATATAGGCAAGGCATGGATGAGGAAATAGCTTCTCTTAATAAAAATGAAGTGTGGAAGTTAGTCAACTTGCCAAAGGATGAAAAGCCAATATCCTGTAAATGGGTGTTGCGTATCAAACGAAACAATGTTTACAAAGCTAGACTGGTGGCTCGTGGCTTTGAACAGAAGCCAGGCATTGATTATTTTGAGACCTATGCTCCTGTAATTAGCACATCATCACTTCGACTTGTCCTAGCTATCATTATACAAAAGAATCTTGAAATCTATGCACTAGATGTAAAGACTGCATTTCTGAATGGTGATCTCCAAGAAACAATCTACATGGAACAACCAATGGGCTACAGTGACAACAGTGGTCGTGTGTGCGAGCTTCTTAAGAGTCTTTATGGACTTAAGCAAGCACCGAGGCAGTGGTTCAAGAGATTTACTGATTTTATAATTCAGTTAAGCTTCCGACAACTAAACTATGAAGCATGTATTTTTGTGAGAAGAACTAAACAGAGTGAAATATTTATTGTGCTGTATGTGGATGACTTGCTTATTGCTGGTTCTAATGATTCAGAGGTAAGAACTGTGATTGAATTACTTAGAAATGAATTTGAGATGTCCAAGGCTGAAGTTGCAAATGAATTTCTAGGAATAAGCTTTGAATATTCACAGAACAAACTTACTTTAGGCCAAAATGCTTATGTTGAAAAATTGTTAAACAGATTTAGAATGTTAGATTGTAAGCCATCTGATACTCCCCTAGTGCCTAAGTCAACTTCATCAAATTTTGTGAATGGTGAAAGATTTCATGGCCCTTATCGTGAACTCGTAGGTGCTTTGCTGTACCTATCTATGACAACTCGTCCTGATATTCTGTATTCTGTGAACTGTCTGAGTCAGATACAAGAGCAGCCTACTAACAGTGCTTGGGCTGGTCTAAAGCGAATTCTTCGATATTTAAAAGGGACATCTGATCTCAAATTATTATTTTGTAAATCTAATAGTGTTGATATTATGTTAAATGTTTATGTTGATGCTGATTGGGGTTCAGATACATATGATAGAAAATCTATTTCTGGGTATATTATTTTCTTTAGTGATTGTATGCTATAACTTGGTCTTTTAAGAAGCAAACATCTATTGCTCTGTCCTCTACCGAGGCAGAAATTTTGGCTTTAGCAAAAGCTATTCAGGACCTAACTGTATTTTATAATGTAACAAAAGAAATTTTAGGAGTCGACAACATTAAAGTTTCAGTTTATGAGGATAATCAGTCTGCAATTAAAGCAATATTAAATGAAAGTAATTGTGCTAGACTAAAACATTTGGATATTAAATTAAGGTATGTTAGAGATATTGTAAAATTGTATGATATAAATCTTGTATATGTTTCTAGTGAAAATCAGTTAGCTGATTTATTTACAAAATGCTTGCCTAAACCAAGATTATGTTATTTAAGAGATAAATGTAAAATAATATGTGATTAAGGGAGGGTGTTGAGAATAATCACATTTACTTCCTGGTTTGTGATTTGATGTTATATGTATATTAACCGTAACTGTTTATATCTTGCTTATGTTGTATTGGCAACACTAGTTCAGTGTAGTTTTTCGTTGCTTGTGTGGTATGTAGAAGTGTGCTATGCCATGTGCGTGATTAATTCCATCCTTTAATAAAGCCTCTACTTAATTATCATCGGCCTCTGATTTACCTTTTTAAATCTTTACAGTTTCTTAATGTATTAATGTCAGTATCCCATTGTTTTGCAACTGCATAATTATGCCAAACACTTCAATGCACACACATGAACCCAGTGATGACACTGAAGGTAGTCCCCCCCTCCCCAAACACCTCGAACATTATGTCAGAATCCCAGTCAGGAAGTTCGTACATGTCAATGCCAACATCTTCTTTCGACATCTACTATTGCACGGAGATTGCAAACTCATATTACAGCTACAGATATGTTGTTCGAACAGCTTTCCAGGAAGAGTTAATCAGCACTCTATAACTCAGCCAGCAACAAAGCAAATGAAACTGCAGGAATCACTAAACACTGCATGCAACAGTCCTCCACCTCTAATGCAACAATAGTAGCTAAGAAAAAAAAAACCACAGTGTTATTCAAATCATTCACAGCCTGAAATTCCAAAGGAAGTCACCAATTCTGATAACTATGAAGTACCCAGCATCATGCACAAGTACCTATGCACAAGCTCTAAGGCAAAAAAAAAAAAAAAACACTAGTCCTCATGCATTCAAAGGATGCAAGCAGTGTGGCAAAACTACAAGAAAAACTACAAGAAATCTTCCCAATCAAAAACATTCAAACTCAAATAAAAAAGACTGCACTGATAAAGGAAGGTGAACTTGCAGTGCACTGCATCTCACAGGATGAAAGTAAATAAATGGAAAAAGCAACTGATTTACTGCATACCATGGTACCAAAGATAAGAGCCCCCAAGTACACCATCCACCAACTCTCGCTGTATATGACAGCTGGAGCAGTACGCACCGCAAAGCTACGAACAATAACATATCCAATTTCAAGGTTCTATTTAAACTCAAGGACAAATACAACACAATCAAATGGATTGTAGAGTGTAAAACTGTTTCATTCCATAAATGTATAAACCTATGCGCCATCCACTTCAGCTGGCACACCAGTTCAATTACAGAATTTATAGGTACCCACAGATGTTATAATTGTCATGCGTTTAGCCACAACTCTATGGATTGCACCTATCAATCAGATTGCACTTACTGTGGTGGCAAACACCAGGACAGCAAATGTAAATCTAATAACCCCAACTGCATAAACTGTGAAATAAACAACAAGCATTTCAGCACCAATGAATCATTCATGCGACTATCCCATCTATGTCAACTACTGTGCATCCTACAAAGAAGAAGTTTTGAGGATCAAGAGCAGAATGCAGTGCAATGAGCAATCAAGCTCCAAGCAATGTTAATATCATGGAAAACCATCCCACAGCACTCCTCCATCAGTCAAATCGTAAAAATGGAATTAAACCCTTGCATATCAACCTTCAGCATTCAAAGACAGCTACCAATAATCTAATACAATTTATATCAGAACAATACCATGACATAATATTTGTACAAGAGCCATGCTACAACCAAGGTTGCCCAAGAAACTTACCACTAACATGGAATATCATATCCTGGCAGGACTCAGCCTCTACACAGCCCCCACAAGCACCCATCATCATACTCAAAAAGTCCTAGACTCCACTTGTTATTAAGGCACACAGTGATGTAGTCACCATATCCATTGCTAGAGCAGAATCACAAATCTACTCACCAGCTGAAACAAAAGTTAACTGGTGAATCAAAAAACTGTGTGCAGCTTGCCAAAAGACCACAGTGCTAACATGAAGATTTAAGTCCTGTGACGAAGATCACACAACAGTGTGGGTTGAATACAACAGGGAAAGGGCAATTATAAGGAGAAAATCATGGAAGCTAAACTCAAATTTTGGACCTCTTTTTGCATCAATAGACACAACACTTACGGAGCACTTTGTAAAATGGCCACTTGAAAGATTTTCAAGTCGACGCAGATACACACAGCAAATAATATCCATATGCACAACAATTCCAACATCGTGAGAGAAACCTTAAACAAAATCCTAGACCATTTGTTCCCACAGGAGAATGGTGACCAAGACATCCTACACCAACAAGAACTAAGAACATCCATTAATTCATCAAAACCCCAGATGACTGGCAATTTACAAACAGCAAAATGCTGCAACTGGTCAAAACACTCAAAAATGCAAAGAAAGGAACCTGGCCCAGATGGGATTTAAAATGCAGTTTTAAAGATAATCTGTAAAAACAGCCCAGAAATGCTCCTACACTTTTACAACAAATGCCTGAAATACAACTGCTTCAAACACGTACAAATTATCCTGTTCTCGAAGAAAAACAAAAAACATAGAACCCTCGCTCATACTGACCAATAAATCTAACTGGTCAATAGAATAAAATACCATATATATAAAGACAATAGAATAAGTCCCAATTCAGTATGGATTTAAACCCAAAGCTCAGCAACCAGTCCTGCGATATAGATATAGCAATCTCCCAAATACAAGCAAACAAAAGCAATCAAATGCATTCGGCTTGCCTATGTCTTGACTTACAAAATGCAAATGACTCACTCTGATGGCCTGTTGATGCAATGCCCAATAAAACTGTATCTTATCATTACAGACTATCTTACGAACAGATAAAGCGTAGTAATCTATGATAATACCATAAAGCAAACTGGAGGATGTCACCAAGGGTTATGTATGAGTGCGGACATCTGGAACATCACCTTTAATAACATTATCGATCATCAGTGCCCAAATCACACATGGATTGCTGTCTTCATAATCCAAGGATCTACATGAAGACAGCTAAAGTAAAACTGCAATACCATCCTTAATATATTCAACAACCTTTGTCATAGTATCACTCATACACACACATAAAATCGCATGCACTCATAATACACAAGCCAGGACAAACAATCAACTCCCTGCTGTGAATTGGAAACAATAAAATGAAATGTGTAAAGACCATCAAGTACTTAAAGACTCACCACAGACCAGAAATTCAGTAGGATAACATATCTCCAGGCAAGAAGTTAACCACCACCAAAATAGGGTATCTTCCGGTGAAAAACAAAGTACATCAAGCAGAGCTCAAGTCATACTAAACAGCATTATGCAACTTAAAAGACTTAAAAACAGATACCATCCATGTAATCACCAATAGTCAGTCCTCCATATATGCCATCAAACAACAGCAGACAAATTCTCCAATAGCCATGCAAACTGAAGACATCATAAGCACAAGTAATAACAAATTTGTCCTTTCATGGATCAGAGGGCACATTTCTGAAGGCAATGAAAGGGCCAATTTTTTAGGAAAAACAGGCAGCACTAGAACAAGCAGGATTTTCTATACCATGACCTGAATTAGCATTAAAGTCCAAATTAAAACAAATGGCGAATGAAAAGTGGAACATCAAGGGGAACAAGGACCACAAGGATGGCGTACATTCAAAATGCTCTCCAAGGCTAACAAAAATACTACAATATCAACCCACTTTTTCACCCAGTGTATCTCAGGTCACATTCCTTCCCCAAGTATTTTTATGATTGCAATATGGCTATATTGGATAGATACAAATGCTGGGAAAGTGGAGACCTGAATTTTACATGTTTCAATGTCCACTAACATCAGCCCATCACGTTCACCATCCCACTAATACTGGAACAGAATTCAGGAGATTCATAATCAAGCATCGTTAAGTCTTTCAAAACATCAAAAACATTATTGCTTTCCTATGATGCCAAGGAATGGATCTCTGTCAACCGTAGCTGGCAACTCAATTCTCCAATTTTAGAAATGCAACAATAACAGTATCCACTCTCCACCCTTATACTATGCAGAAGTGCCTTCAGAAAACACACAAATATCATTTATTGAGAAAACTGTGACTGTTCTTATACATACTCAAAGTACAAACTGACTTCATACTGTGTAATGTGTGTGATAGATACACCAGTACCGTGCACTCAACACTATGTACCATGAAATGAACTCATAAACTGTGTGCTGAACTATGAACTGTACTATGAATGAACTTATAAACAGTGCACCATGTAACAGAAAAACCAAATAAACAATGAACTAGATACTATAATTCCCCCATCAACAGAGTTTCAAACAGAAACACAAAAGAAATATGTATATACACATGTAAATAACTTATGGTATTTATTCATGCAACTGCAAAGTATCCATGTAAAGTACACCTTATGTCAATTTTGTCTCTAATGCAAATTACGCACCATTAATATGTAACAATTTAAAAAAATGCAGAGCATGGCATTAGTGTGCCCTGTGAGGATGCACTTCCATAGGTGGTTAGTATAGTGGGGCAATATCCTTTTGGCCATGGTGACGTTTTGGTGCCCACTGCACTTGTTTTTATTTGTCTGTCTGCCAACTGTCATGCATTGGATGAAATACTGAAATTTATCTTCATAACCAACTGACTCATCATCACAAATTCTACTGAACTGACACCAAAACGTGACCCAGTCTTTCATTTCCCCCACTAAATTTAACAAATTCTATTTTACGAAGCTTTAACTTTGCTTTTTCACCTGCATTCATTGCCCAACAGTTCACAAAATTTTGAAAATTTATCAGGACATGCTTTAGTACGAATGCGAGCTCCATCTAATTTTTCTCGATATTCTTCAGTTTTCTTGTATTCAACAATGAAATCTTCAGGGCATCTATTAAGCAGTACAAATTTTATCATCCAATTCAGCCAAATCTGCAGCAGTTCGCTCTAAAGAAGAAAATTTAATTTCAGTTCCCTCACATTTTAAATCTGTTTCATTTAAGGATGGTATTAATTCATTTGCATTTCTAACAGGTATTCTTTTTATAATAATTTAAATATTAATAAAATCTTAAATCAATAAAGTCAATATTAACAAATTCACTGACCTTTATCTATAAACAATATATCCATACATCACCACAATATTGAGAATGGATAGATTGCTAATCATTTTCCTTAGAATTTTTACTAAGAACTTATTCTTTAAAACCAAAATTCATTCCAAACAAAAAATAGTGAAGCCAGTTGCATTGAGAAAATAATTCCATTACACTTGTTGCCAGATTTGCTTTGCGGCTACCTAAAAGTAAAGTAATTACGTGACGCCCTTGCCATCCAAAGCCTTGATTCCAGTGATGTGTACCTTGCACAGCTTTCTCCATACTGTGCAGGTGGCGGCCTATTGCTCGGTATGACAAACCGCATCATGCATCCCTACTATGGAACCATATCTGAAGTAGTCCAATTGTCTACGAGGGCTGTAAATTAAGTAATGGCAACATAGGTATGAATCAATTTTTAATAAATTACAAGTACAACTGCATTAAATTCCATTTATGTAATCACCAGCAAAGCTTATAATCTTTTGCCAAATGTTGGGAAGCCATTGTAGACCAGTGGCAAGGAGTTGATTGTTGATGTGAGCGACCGAGCGCCCTACTGCATGGAGTACAGATGAAACATCATGAAATCAGTGACCTCAGAAGGGTTCCTTCAACTTTGGAAACACAAGATCGAAGTCACAAGGACTCATGTTGGGTGAGTAGGAAGGGTGTTCCAGGATTTCCCACTGCAACCGTTGCAAAAGGACAGTGACATTGTTTGCGGTATGGCAACGAGCGTTGTCAAGCAATACGATAGGGAGATTCTTGTGCAATAAATGTGGACGTTTGCGCCGCATAGCCAGACGCAGATAGATGGTGATGTAGAAATCGCCAATAGTAATCTGCATTGGCAGTTTGTCCTTCAGGTACAGCATGTATAAGAATCACACCGTACCAGCCGTATGCCACAATCAGCATAACCTTCATCTGACTGGGTTCCTGTCGAAATTTCTGTGGACGTGGAGAACCTTGGCGACGCCATTCATTTGATTGATGCTTTAATTCAGGCTCATGCCCATGTCTCATCAATGGCGACAATACGCTGCAGAAATGCGTCTCCTTCATTGCGGTATCTCTCCAAGTGGATGCCAGCCAGTGCATACTTGTGCCATTTCCGTACTTCGGTTAGTCGATGTGGAACCCAGCGGGAAGCAATTTTCCTCATGTTGAAAGATTTCTTCATTATGCACCACACCGTTTGATGACTCAGACCGACCTCTAAGGATAATTCTCGGACAGTCCATCAGCGGTCTATGGTAAGGAGAATGGTAAGGAGACTTCTCAGGATGTCAATCTGCTCTTGAGGAATGGAGGGCCGACCTGTGTGTTGCAAATCCGCAGTCTCATTCCGACCCGAACGAAATGCTTGAACCCATCGCACTACTGTCATATACGGTAAAGAATTTTTGTGCCACAGGCTTCCACTAATCCTCAATAGCATTCTGTTGCATTTTTGCCACAGGCAACCAAGATTTTAAGCCACAACCGCTGATCACCTTTTGAAAACATGCTTTAGAGTGATTGAAACGAAACTCCTCACTTTAACACCACACAACTACCCTTCTAAGCAGACTGACTGTTTTTTGCACTCTACATATCGACAACAGAGCCACCTCACCACTCCCATGTCCTATTTGTGCATGCCTGCCCTTCTGCGAGTTTCAAGGTTAAGTTGCCACTATTTAATTTACAACCCCCGTATAAAGTATTTGGCATGAATGGTTGTATTTGCAGGGCACTGCAATATCAACATCTGAAAAACATAAATCAAACTCGTCTGTTACCTGGTTTATGCGATTTTAGATATGCACAGTGCCAATCTTAGACTGTCAGCCGCCCTTTTTTACAGAAATATAATATACTTGATCATTTTGCCACCCTGACTGCACACACAACTTGGCAACTGGATGTGCAGCAGAAATGCACACTATGACTGAATGTAAGATTGATTGAAGATTTAATTGATTGCATGCAAAACGTAGAGATGATCAGATTATTTTTAAGGGCGCATTTTCTCTTTTTGCAAAAATGCATGCATTGGTGTATGTATTTTTTATTCTAATTCATGTGGCATAAAATTTAAAAAGTTTGAGAAATCCTGCACCACAGGATAGTAAATGAGTGAGCTTTCCATATGATTAAAGGAAAGGTGTTGCTTAAGTGAACCATGGTTTTTCTGCTTAAATACCAGCTGATAGGAAGTGCAACTACTCCATCCGACAATGTTCAAAATGTTTCCAACGGAATATACACATTAAGTTCACAATAAGTTCTGAGAATATTCAATGCTTCTTTGAATTTATTGTACATTACCAGTCTTTGAATGGAAAAGGGAGTGATTGGGAGTAGTCAGAGGGAAACACATTGTTCGTGGGAAAGTGCAGAGTGAGATTCTAGAGGCAGATCATCATGAGGCTGATAAATGCATAAAGGACATTTTTACTTACAAAACTGGTCTCTTTTACAAAGCATTATAGAAACATATAGCAGTGCTTAAAAGTGAAACAGCAGCTAAATTTATGAAACTAAAGGAATGAGTTACTGTGTTATTAAGATACAACAATTAAGAAGATACAATAGTTACTGGAAAATGTTGAAAACCTCAGTGTTTAAAGAGAATTGAGGATTTACCTCAAGCTTACCAGAAGCAGATGAACATTTTTATTGATTTTCTTTTGAGATGGGACAGTAAAATGAAAAAAAAAATTACTGTTACAGGACAAAAATAGTGTTTTCTCCTCCCCCCTCCTTTGAATACAATTTTTATCATTCAACCTTTATGCCAGGGTTTTCTAAAAGCTTTAAAATATCTTGATAGAAAACCTGATGAAAAAAAAATTATGCTTGTGAAGATGCAAATACTTTAAGGAAATAACTAAGTTGGAATGTTTCTAAAGACTGTGGAAACTGATACTGCAAGTGAAAATATTCTAACTTCAACTGAATTGAAAGCAGTGTAAATTTTAAGAATTCACGAACGGAAATGCGGTGATCCGAAAAAGCTTTCAGCAGTTTAAGGAGAACACAAGTGAAGAACTATTGATGAGCAACATGAAACAAACAGATAGATCAGCTTTTTGTAATACTTTTAAAATTTCATTAGGTACCACTTCTCACATATATTCGATCTTCTTACCATATGCTTTCACGGTATACTTGGATGCACAGGCAACTAGCAATCGGGAAGCCTGGAGGTGAAATCCCAAAGAAGGTATAGCACATTTTTCATGTCTGCTTCTTTGACAAGAATAATGACTTTACATACTGAACAGCCAAAGTATTTATATAATGTTCTTTTCATACTTAGTAATTTCCTAAAAAGTTAAATCACTTAAAACGTGTAATGTTAGTGAAAGTACTGAGTTCACATTCTTTTATTTATAAAAGTGTGTAACGTAAACTGCGTTACAAATGAAATGAAGGGATATTTCCACATCAAGCTCAGTGGGAAACAAAATTTCTCTATTTTATTTGTGGAGGTAGCATTGGAAATAAAACTTTCAAAGCTGAGATAGGAGAGGATTAGGTCAACAGTAAAATATTCTCCATCAATATAACATGTACCACAGCTATACTGGGTGTTAATTTTTGTTGGCTTTGGATGTATAATGCAAGTGCATGCAAATAACGCACAGGTGAATTTGTTGGGTTGATGTGACAGTTGGGAGATGCCCCGTGCTTTACAAGGTCCCCCAAAATTCACGCGAGACGGTTCTCACGAGAGGAGTCGTCCGTATCAAAAATCCACAAACACTAACATAAGAATTTAGTTTCTCATCCAATTTTTACCATGCTTCTTGCGGGGCTGCATATTTTTTTGAGAATGGGTGATTAGAGGAGTCATCTATGTCATAAATTCATGAATAGTGGCATGGGAATTTCATTTCATTCATTGATTGAAGAACTATGTGTTCAAGGTTAGGTGGTTCTAGGTGGAACTGGTGCAGTCGCATTTGCTGGCAAAATTTAGGGGCAAGTTTTTAGAATTTAGAGGAGCATCAAGTAACAGAATTTAAAAAAGGTTAAATTTTTAGAATGTAGGGAAGCACTGAGCAGCAAAATTTTAGATTTTAGAAAACACCAGACAGCGGAATTTAGGACCCACAGAGATTTCCCTGGACGGCAAAATATGTATCACTGCCCCTGCTTACGTACATACATAGTCTTCATTTTTTAACAAAAGAGATATAGCTTTATGGTCTTTTTGGCACTGAGAAATTCTTATGAATTTTGACTTGCGGAATGTCAAGAGTTTTGTGGGACAGTTTGAAGACTAGTGCAGGAGAGAAGACTGAGAAAATTGAGATGGTAAAACTCGATGCACTGTGCAGAAACAAAGATTTAACTTAAGGATGAATATTTGCATTCATTAGCAGATTGAAATTTTGAAGAAATTTTTAAGCGTCTAAACTGAAAAAACAGCTTTTGTATCCCCCAGATTACAATAAAACTTTTATTTTTTTTTTAAATTTACAAGATTCTTACAGGTTTTAAAACTCTTTACGTTTTTGCGTAAATATTATTGCTTTTTAAAAATCTCGATTTTCAGCCAAAATTGGCTTAATTTTACTCATCTTGCATTTTTGTCTGTTTTTATGATTGCCATTTTTAGTGTACAAATAGGATTTTGGAGGAATAATTTTTGGTAATTCATTGACAAATGTGTATTTGATAGGTTACTACTTGAATTCATTTCTAATTCTAATATCAACTGTGCAATACTCGAGTTTCTGGGCAAGATGTGAAACATAAGCATTTTGATATTATTTCTTTTCTTCAAATGAAGAATTCATAGAATATTACATCAAAAAGAACTTTTCTTTTGTTGCGTTATGAATTCTTTTATTAAAAAGCGCTAAATTTGGCATCTTGTTGACATTTAGGTTATTTTAAGATCAATTTGCATAAAAAAAATTATTCCCAGATATGAGAATTTTTCACCATTTTATTTTTATAAACTTAATAAATAGCACTGCTAAATATCATGAAAGTAGTGTCACAGTAAAATTATATTTAAGAAATACGATTAACATACATTTTTATTTTCCACTGTTATAAAGTGGTACTACTTTCCATTTTGGCCACTTAAAAATATTTTGAGTCTGAAAAATAAGCAACATAGTAAATGACAAAGCCTGATTTCTGACATACTTTCTAGCAAAAGCAGAAAATTAATGTAATTATTAAAAAATCATATCTTCTTTTATACCTTTACTTGGTAAAGAGTTTTCTCCTGTATAATAGTCTCAGAGTCACATGTGTATGTTTTCTCTGCCAAATTCCCTTTACATTTTTCTTCTCTGATTTTTTTTTTTTCGTCTCCAAAAATCTTCTAGCTTTTTGCTCGTATAAAATTGAAAGAAATAATTTTTTTTATTTATTTTAGACCTTGCACCCTGGAAGGTTTAGAACGATTTTAATACAAGACTTATAGACTTACATTTCCAGAAAAATGTCTCCATTGTATCAATACATAGTGGATGTATTTTACTAGAAATTTGTAACATTTATTTTTAATTTTTGGAGAATATTTGGAAGAACAATGAAAACATAATTATCTGAATTTCCTACTTTTATTTCTTGAAGTCTTGCTTGACATGTTTATCTTCCCTTTATTTCCTCTTTTCACTGGACACAAGCATGGAAAATCGGAAAATGGTTCTTGTCACTTAGACAGACATCTGTAGAAAAGGAATTTTTCTATTAATAAAGAAACTAAAAACGGAGAATTAAAATGATTCATCTTATATATCTCAATACTTACCTCATACTAAGCAAATACTGCTGTCTTGTGCCTTCTTAAATTCTAAAATTTTTTGCTGCCCTAAATCCTGTTGCTCATTGCCTTTCCTAAATTCTAAAAATTTAGCCATTCCTAGATTTTGTTGCTCAGTGATTCACTAAATTCTAAAAATTCTGGTCATTTCATATTTCTTCTCAATGCTTTTTACTAAAGAAATTAAATTAGCAGTTTCTTGTATACATTGTAAATAATTTCTGCTATTTTTTAGAATAACAGAAATCTGCAAATTATAGTATGCAGAGAAAACTTATTGAGTAAGAAATTGATTACATAAAGAGACAGAAATGGTTCTTCAAAGGTATGAATTGCTAAAACATTAACAAGTTAGGAGATGAAACAGAGACTAGTGGGAACATTGGTTTATTTATTGAAACAAATTTCTTAGTGTGAGAGAAATGCTATAGATAAGGAAATAATTCATGTAAATTAGCTAAAATGTCTGGAAAATTTTCAAATTAAAAAAGACACATAAGTATTTTGTCCAACCATGCCAGGCGTTAAGGTCTGTTCTGATCAGTGGGTCTCCCTTCTTTTCTTTCTTGGTAAGCATCAATGGCAATAATCAAGCTACTGTTACGAATCATGCTCAGTACGATTTTACTTCTCATTTTAAGTTATGCCACTTGATATAAAATTTGGCTGCTATTTACTAAAGCTCTAGACTGAGCAAGTACTGTAATTCTGGGTATATAAGCCATGGCTTATACATGTTTAAAAGTTGAAAATTTAGGTCTGCAGTGTATCTGAGGGAATTTTATTTTTCCTCCAACTTCAAAACTTCGCTAGTCCAGATCTAAGTTATGCACAAGCGAAACGGTTAAGTTAAAATTTGTTGCAATATTTGAACCTCGGATTGTGCTAAAGCAGTTCAATAAGTTCAAACCCGCCTAACTGAGGTAGGTGTCACTCTGTGTAAAGGCACCATTAAATGCATGTACTTTCTGCTAAACTGTATGATTTTGCCCCACTTTTTCATATGATTCTTTTTTTTTTATTAGAAACAGCTACGTTGTTGTTGTTGTTGTTGTTGCTTATCTCCAAGTCTAGGAATTTACTAGACGAGGTCCATGAGTCCATTCACCTTCAGAAAATCGAAAACAAGCACAGGAGACTTGTAAAGGTCCTCAAGAGACAATTCCACGCACTCAAGTATATGTGTCGGTGAAGCCGGTGCATTTTGACATTTAGAACAAATTGGGTGCATCTTGTAACCTCTCTTGAAAGTGAGTCCTTTCAGGTGTCCACTGAAGAATCGGGAAAGTGTCTGAACATTCTGAACACATCTATCGCAGTCAATAGCAAGGGATCTTCCAGGACAATCAGCTTGATACCAGGGATGAATCGGCGGAACGAGCCAAATTTGCCTGTCTGCATGTCTTCTAATGTCAGTGAATTGGTAACTGGTAATGGTTCTTCAGAGCCCTACTTCGCCAGAATGTCCGCCATTTCATTCCCCCAAATGTCAACATGGGAAGGAATCCACTGAAGGTGTACCTCACAGAGTGATGAGACCTTCTTATTTGCTAAGAATTGCACTTCCGGCCCTATCACCAACTCTTCGCCAGTTTGAAAGATATTGGATGGCGCTACGACTGTCAGTCAAAAACCAGCCTTAAGATCTGTAAAGGATAAATAGCGTTTAGTCCTTCATTGATGGCTATAAGCTCACTCTTAAAAACCGAGCTGAAGTCAGAATTTCTTTTCTTTATTTTAACAATATTTCCATTTGTGCATTTAATGACAACACCACTACCGGAACGAGAATCCTCGCTTTTACTCCCATCAGTATATATAAGGGTAGCTTCAGCGGGAATTGTGTGTATAGTTTCCAAAGCAGATTGTCGTAACAGGGCCGGAATATCATTTTTCTTGGAAACACGAGACAAAAGTTCCGTATGAAAACCGACTCCAGGGAGTCCCTCAGAAGGATCTAAACATTGTTTCAAGGAATGCTGCTCAACATTACGGTCAATTATATCAGCATACTCAATTTGACTAAGTGGACTATTTTTCTTAAGTCTTTGGTTATTACTCCAGTGCTGCAGGAATTCTGAAGTTCTATTTTGGGAGCCGTAACTGAAAAGTTTATTATAATATTTTACAAGGCCTGCATTTCTTCTTAGACTAAGGGGTTGAAGGTCTGTTTCATACAACGCAATTTTATTCGGGCAACTGTTGCGTAAGCCAGCTATAATGCGAGAAGCACTAAGTTGGACTCTTTCCAATTTCTGGAGGTTAGTGGAAGAGGCACAAGAGTAGACGGGGAAACCGTATTCCAAAATAGGTCGTACGATGGCTGAATAAGTAGTTCTCAAAGTGCAAGCATCAGCTCCCCAATCACGTCCCGAGATATACTTTAGAATGTTTAGTCGTTTTCTACCCTTAAAAACTAGCGCATCCACATGTCTGTTACTAGTGATCTCTGGATCGAGAACGAAGCCCAAATATTTGGGATGTTTGTCATAAGTAAGAGGCAAGTTATTCATAAAAACTTTTGGATGGTAATTATAAATCCTCTTATTAGTGGTAAAAAAACTAACAGTAGATTTAGTTGGATTAAAACTCAATTTGTGGTCTTTCGAGAATTTCCACACTTCTCCAAGGGTAAAATTTATATTAGTCTCAGTTGAACTCACATCTGGGCCAGAGCTCCAAAGGGCGATATCATCCGCAAATAGACCAACTTCACATCTCCTTGATATAATCTTCTCAATTCCAGCCAAATACAGACAGAAAAGAATTGGACTCAACACAGAACCCTGGGGAACGCCTTGGCTCAGTTTAAAGGTGTTTGACATAGTGGAATTAAGCTTTACTTTTATCAGTCTATTTCTTAAGAAATCTGCGATCCAGGTCAAGGCTTTACCCCTGATGCCGAAGTCTTCGTAGAGTTTAATAATTAGTTTATGTTTCCAGACACGGTCAAATGCCTTTGATAAATCTAGAAAAGCAGCCACAGTATGATTGGTAGGTCGCTTGTTTTGGGCATCTTTAATCTTCTGGCTGAGATAAACCAATTGATCAGTGGTGCTATGACCTCTTCTGAAACCGTATTGTTCTTTTGGTAGGAGGTCATGGGTATCCAGGTGGAAGAGCAACCGCCCCATGATCATTTTCTCCATGACTTTACAAGCAATGCTGGTTAGGGCAATGGGTCTGAAGCTCCCAGGAGATCCATCGGTTTGGCCAGGTTTCTCAACAGGTATGATTGTGGCTCTTTTCCACTCCTTAGGCATCCAAGACTCCAAGATTGATTCACTATATTCAGAAATTTCTTTCTTGCATGAAGGCCAAGATGTCCAATCATCTGTTCATGGATGCCATCAGGTCCAGGAGTTTTGGTCAAATCAAGATCCTCGAGTGCCATCTCCAATTCATGCATGGAGAAGGGTTTAAAGAAAAGGGGATTGCCTGAGACAGCACTGCGACAACCATGTGTAAGATCTCTAGACCTTTTTGCCACTTTCTTATCAACTTCTGTAAAAACAAGCTCACTTGTCTTCTGGTAATGTTCCCCGAGGAGATCAGCCACAGCCTTTTCGTCTATAGGGATGTTGAGATCTGAATCTAAAATAGTATTACACCTCTTCATCTGTGGTTGTTCACTGCAAATATTTTTGATCAATTTCCACAGTTTCGTGTCAGACGATCTAGCATCAAGTCCCTCACATGTATCCATCCACTTTTCCCTCCTGAGTAGCATATAGGTGCGTTTAATTTCTGCATTGACTTTGTTCATCTCTGTCCTGTTTTGCTCTGTATTACTGTATTTCAATTCGAGTCGCAGGTTCTCTCTCTTCTGGAGCAGAGGCAGCAAAATCGGCAAATTATGAGTAAAGTAAGGATTGAAAAGCTTTACCTTTCCTCTAGGTATAGTTCTTTTAGCTGCCTTGAAGAGCATGTGCTTGAAAGTAATCCAGTTAGTATCAAGGTCACTAGAGAGGATTCTAGATTCAGCCAGGGTGTCAACGAGACCACCAAAAGCCTTCCAGTCTGCCTTAGCAAAGTTCCAATATTTTTTACGATTGAGGAAAGTACACTGTTTCTTCTTTATTTCAATTAATATTGGAGAATGATCACTCCCAATATTCTTCATAACTGTCCAGGTGCAAATTGGAAAGATAGTGGGACTTACTATGGACAAGTCGAGGGCTTCAGATGTGTTATAGCTGTAAGAAGAGTGCGTTGGAGTACCATCATTAAGGATCATGAAACCTGAGTCATCTATAGAATGAAGAAGATCAATTCCTCTCTGATTCTGGGTAGAACATCCCCACGCCGGATGTTTAGCATTGAGGTCACCCAGAAGTAAAGTATTTCCAGATAAAAGGTTATCAAAGACTCCAGGCAGATTACCAATATTAGGAGGGTGATATAAATTAAAGATGTTTAGTGGTTTGCCCCTCCACATAATAGTGATGCCTTGCAACTCTAAATCTGAATCAGTGGGTACATTATAACTTTTGGAAATAAAGTTAATATCTCTGATAAGGAAAACGAGGCCACCGCCTCCTTTATCATGTCTGTCTAAACGGATGATATTGTATCCCTTAACTTTTAGTTGAGAATTCTCTTTCAGTTTAGTTTCCTGCAGAGCGATAATTTGAGCTCCCTGGTCTTCAGCCAACTCCAGTATTTGGTCAAGTTTACATTTCGCTGCCAATGTTGAAATACCATTAACATTACATTGAATTATTTTAAGATTTCGTAGTCTAGGAGACTGTAGCTTATTTTTCGGACGAGGTGCTCTTCCTAAACCTCGAACGCGCCCCTTTTGAACCTGCGCGACAGGCGATGCAGTATGGATTACATTAGAAAGCTTCATGACTCATGGGTGGAGGAAAAGGGCAGCCTCTGTAAGTCGTGAGACCTGAGCACCAATGGTAGAGGACTGAGCTCAGATGCCTATAGGCTTTAGCTGGGTATAATGGAATAGCCTTCACGCCTAGGGTGGCCCTACCAGAAGTAAGCACTTCCGACGTACTTCGCCTATTCCACCCAGTGCCACCCCCTCGCCACGTTGAGGCAGCCTACAGTTCTTGAGGGGGTACACAATAATAATTATAAATAACAGGTACGTTTTTTTGCCAAGTGCTGTGTTCATTCTTACACGTTTTTACTGCTTTATAGCTTGCTTTTTGTTTACCTTACCATTCGTGCTTTAAAATTATTATTATGGCTCCTATTTGAAATATATATATATATATAAATATATATACATATACAGCGGCTTTTAAGCTTTTGGCAGTGCGAAAAGCGGTCGAAATTGGAAACCATGCTGCGGCTAAAGAATTTCAAGTTGATGAGCGATGCATACAGCGGTGGAAGTTTGAACAAGAAGAACTAGAGAAAATGCCTCTGAATAAAAGATCTCGTCAAACTTGTGTCATAGCCTGGCCTGTTTTGAAAGACAATTTTTTAGAGAAAGTGTATTATAAGAATCAACAGTTAGAATTTGCCTTCAAGCAAAAGTAATTGCTCTACAAATGGGCATTAAAATTTTTGTTGGAGAATCTAATTTGTGTTTCAGGTTTGAAGAAAGAAGCGAAAGAAATTATCTGTTAGGACCAAAACAACAGTTTGACAACTTACCGTGGACTAGTTTGAAAAAAAAAATACATTTTTTGGAGTACACAAATAAGAAAATTAAAGAACAAAATTTGAAAAGAGGGCAAATAATTAATATGGATGAAGTGCCTGTTAGTTTTTACTGTCCTCTGAGCAGAACTCTTCATTTAATAGGTGAAAAAAACTACTTCAATTTTAAAAACCAGGAATGAAATGACTTCTTGTGTTTTGGGTTGTGCCGTCAATGGACAGAAGTTAACCCCTTCGGTAATTTTCTAATGAAAAACAATTCCGAAAGGAAACTTCCCTAGAGGAGTTATTATTTGCGCCAATGAAAAAGGATAGATGTGTGAAGAAGTGATGCTGTTTTGGCTGAGAGATATTTATCAAAAAAGGAAAGGTGCTTTTCTCTAACCCTGAGGACTCATCGTTCCGGATTCAGTACGATCCCTTTTAGTGGACACAGTATGATCTGAAGCAAAAAACATTTAGTGCTGATGTTTCAGTGATATCAGGTGGGCTTACAAAAATTTTACAGCCTCTGGATCTCACTATCAATAGAATTTTCAAGCATGAACTCCAAAAGCAGGATAAATGGAGGCAAAGTGGACTCCATTCCTTCACAAATTCCAGACGAATGAGAAAAGCTTCATATGATGAGGCTGCCTTATGAGTCAATAAAGCATGGCAAACAGTCCAAGCTGATACAACTTTCATTAAATCGGAAATCATAGAAAAAGAAAATGAGAGTGAAGATAGCAACATTGAATAGAAGTAATTTAGAACAGAATGATGAAACTGACTTTGATAGTCATTGATGGTATTGATGGTTAAATTTATTTAACTCTGTCATTTATGAGTTGGATTTTGAAGGTTTTGTATAAATAAATTAAAAAATTCTGTTTGCTTATCTAATTTACGTATTTATTTCATTCTTCACTCTTTTTCATAATACTGTCGCATAGATGAAGGGATCGTACAAATGAACAGGCAAGTACTCAAGACTTTATTAATTTGAACTGAATGAAGAACTACTTATATACTACAGCTGATTAGCATGCTGGAACATAAAGAAAACAGGTTAATAAGAAGGAAATATACATAAAAAATCGATTATGAGGCATCTCGCCTTTGACAGGTTTTGAATCCTGGACCTTTGTCTCTCGAGTCCTGCGTCTTCTCCACTAAGCTATGAGGAGCTCGGTCGAAGGGAGCAATTTTCGCTACAATATGGAAATAAACGAAGTTTACCAAACCCGTAAAAATAATATCTATTGAAAATCATTAGAGTTCAAGCTAAAATGTTTCTTCCTTACTTATTTATATATTACTGATTACATTTACTATAAGTGCTATAAAATGTTATCAATGATGATTACATCAATTTGGTAGGAAATTATTGAATAAATTAATATTAAGTGCCATGTTTTGGAATGCTTTGCTGCAGCGTATACGGCGATGCGGCTTATCCAATGAACTTTAATTTTTTTTTAAGTCAATTATCATGTGTGTGGCATATACGCCAGGGCGGCTTATCTACCCGAAATTACGGTACACAAAAACTAAAGAATTAACATTAAGCTAACTGTTAGTAAAACTTAAACAATATGTCACTTTTCATTAAAGTATGTGGTACTATTATAAGAGTAAAATATAAATGTATCGAGAAATTTTGTAATTTAATGCCGTTATTTTATAACTTTTACAAACTTTATTTTATTCTCGATTTTTTTTACAATTACGCTAAATATTAGATTATGTTTTATGCCAAATATTAGATCATGTTTTATGTTAAATATCAGATTGTGCTTACTAACTACGTATTTTTGTTACAGATGTATTTTCTTAGAATGGTACTTAAAAGTGAAATTCAAGCATAAATAATTGTTTAAATTTATTCAATCGCCATTTGTTGATAAGCCCTCAACTTTTCTGCATTCATGGTCTTTAAAAGTTCTTAATTTCCATGTGCAGAAATATGTACAAACGCTGTTTTATAACTTATAAATCATTTCCGATTATATATATAATTATATATGTATTATCTTACTAAATACATAAGTTGATTAACTTTCATGCAGATTTATTAATGCTTTTATCATCTCTTGCTATTTTTTAGCTTGTAGCATTTTCTGGACAGCTGAAGCAAGATTAAGCATCATATACTACATCAAAACGGCAGCAAAAATCCTCGAAGTAGACGATCTTGTTTGGGAAAAAATGAAAGGCTTTCCAGCATGGCTGGCCAGAATAAGTGAACCTCCTGTAACGGCATAAAATGTAAATGTTTAGACTGAAAGCAACTCACAAATATTTTTAATAATTATCAATATTTAATTTGCATATTATTGTATTGTCATTTTTGGCAACAGTTTTTTTATCTTTGGAATCTAATTTGTTAAAAATAACAGAAGATGAGTTTTTGACTACTAAGTTGGTGAATAAAATTATATTTGGTATTGCTATGGTAATCTTTTTATTTTTTGCAGTTCAGTCAAACATCCTTGGAATAGTAAAATTTTGTCTGCATTTCATTACGTTGCATCAAGTGAAGATTCATAACAGGTGTGCTTACACTCCCATAACTGGAAGATTAAGCAAACCAAAGAAACGACAACATTATGTTTAGTTTTTTGGTTCAAATAATTATACATGGATAATGGATGATAACATTATACCACATACAGACAGTATGCTTGAGACTGGCGTTAAAAAACGTTCAGCTGCGTTGCAGAAAGTTGTTTAAGCTCTTTCAAGATACAGCAAAACCTAATCCATGAATCTGATTTATGACTTAAGTGAATCTTCTGCATCTCCTAAGAGAAGCAGAATTAATCAAGCTGATGAGTATTCTGCAACTGATGATCACAGCAGTTCAGATTTTTCTCCTTTAGTCTCAAGCAGACCATTTCCTCATCTCGATATTGAAACTGACAGTGAAACCTTGAAGACAAAAGATGGTAAGCCTACATAAAAAAATTGGTTTCCTTGGCCTGGGCCATATGGGCCAAAAAATGGTACTGAACTTATTGAATACAGGACATCAAGTAACAGTTTGGAATCAAAGTCCAGGAAGAGTGGAAAATTTTGTAGAAGCTGGTGCACATAGAGATATGACACCAGCTGATATTACAGCTTCTGATATAACATTCTGCTG
The DNA here is from genome assembly GCA_000611955.2 of Stegodyphus mimosarum. Taxonomy (NCBI): domain Eukaryota; kingdom Metazoa; phylum Arthropoda; class Arachnida; order Araneae; family Eresidae; genus Stegodyphus; species Stegodyphus mimosarum. Next base: position 206,706 of record KK119896.1, on the reverse strand, counting down.
TGTTTCTGATCCTAAAGCTGGAAAAGCAATAGTATTTGCAAAATATGGAGTAATAAAAGCACTGGAAAAATGTAGTGTAGGTGCAAAAGGATATGTAGAAATGACTTCTATTGATCCAGACACATTCTGCAATATAACTCAAGCAATGATTTCTAATTGGGGCAAGTATCTTGAAGCTCCAGTCACCAGCACAAGGAAACAAGCTGAACAAGGAACTTTATTTATACCAGCTCGTGGAGAAAAGTCTTTATTTAAAAATTGTCAAACATGCTTCTGTGCAATGGGAAATGGTGCATATTATGTATTGCAAGAAATCCCAAATGGTTCAAAGATGAACCTTATTCTTAGCATGTTTGTAGGAACAACATATGCAGCTCTATCAGAAGCTATGGCTTTAGTAGTAAAAATCAAAATTATGTCCGAAAGATTTCATACAAACCCTTTCATTATTAAAATTTAATACTGAAACAATGCGAGATGAAGCTGCTTACTAGAAATTTTTCAACTAATACACCTTTGAGACATATGCAGAAAGATTTGAATTTCGCCCTGATAATGGAGAATAGTGAAAACCAAACCATGCCTCTTGCTGCTGCAGCAAATGAAATTTATAAACATGCAAAGCAATTTGAATACTCTGATTATGATGTTAGTGCTGCGTATATGGGTGCAAAGGAATAATTTCATTGCAAACTGTTACTGTAGTTTTAGATACATACATTAGAACATGACCTTTATTTTTCATATACCTACATGAACTTTCTGACCACTATCCTGAAGAATAAAATGCTGAAACCCATATGGGCTTAATACATATCTGATTAAAGTGTCAGTAGATTTTAATACTACTACTTAGAGACAATTTAATATTTTTAAGAGCTAAGCAATTAGATGAAAGACTTTCTATTCAATTTTACCAAGTTTAAATTTCAAATCAACAACAAAAAAGTAATTAAAAATTTCTGCATCCAAAATCTGATAAATTAATTTCAACAAGATATTTAAAATTTCTCAACATCTTTTTCCTGCACGTGGTTCTTTACAGATGAAAGAATAAATAGATGAAACAGAACTTATAAAAACTGATGACAGAGCAGGTGAAACAAAACTTATAAAACGCAATAACTATGCTTTCTTGCCATAAGTTTTCGATATCAATGTGATCTGATTATCGAAAAATTCATTTATATATTAAACGATGTTTTTGAAAAATGCAGAAAATTCACAGTTCTAAACGTAATAAATTGATCTAGAATTTTTTCCTCTTTTACCATTCATTATGAAAAGCTCACGATTTTGATATTAAAATATTATAGCAACACCATCTCTTATTAAAAAAAAGCCTAGGCATACATGTCACTGTTATTATTATTATTTAATTATATTTTTGAGTATAATTTTCATGGCAATTAATTACAATATAATAATTATTATATTTGATGATAATAACTTTATGATTGTAAATAATTCAGTTAGAAATATAACGTCATTATTTTTATGGATCTCATTTTTAAAAGGAAATGAAATATGCACCATTGACTCAAAATTACTATGTTACGAAAAAATATTCTTTATTTTGTATCTTATAAATTATGAACTCGATGATTCTGAATGTAATTAAGAACTGAGTCGTAAAAGTCGTTCGCTGAACTGAATGACAATATCAGCAACAAAATACTTCTCTCTATGTTGTACACTGCGCAAAAATAAAGGGGGGGCAAGATCTTGGCATGGGAAAATTGGCGTTTTAGAAAAAGTCTGATTTTGTGTCAAATTACCTATATTAGAACAATGTCTCAAATTACCTATATTAGAACAATGTCATATATAAATCTAATGCATATCCTATCTAATCATATTTTGAGACTTGAAAAACGCAAGTTGAATTTCGTCAATCGGTCCAGTAGAACGGGTGACATTGAACTGTCCTTCCCCCCGAACCCGCAGTGTACATTAATTTTAATACTATTTCATATTCATACCCATGCATACTGCACTATTTAATATTTTTTCTTCTAATCAAGTGATTAGAAGTCCTTTGTCCAATTTCACTAAAATTACTAAGTGTCACATTACACCCGAATGTACACTGCGCAAAAAAAAGGTGGGGACAGTTCTGTATCATCCCTTCTACTGGGCCGATTGACAAAATTCAACTTGTATTTGTCATGTCTCGAAAGCGCGACTTAGGATATGTATTAGATTTACATACAGAATTGTTCTAATATAGGTATTTTGACACAAAATCGGACTTTTCCTGAAATGACATACCAATGTTTTTCCATATTTCGATTTCACAATTCAAATCATATCAAACTGTCAAATTTTGTAAAAATTGCAAGAACAGATTTTAAAAAATTAGCTCTCAAAATTTTAGCTCCTCAATGTTAATTGAATTTGACATATATTTATCAAAATCTCTTTTTTTTTATTAAAATTACTTGAGTACTTCTTACAGAATTCCAAATTTACACTTAATCCAAACATAATTCGCACCTCTTTTACGTTTTATTTTTAATATTTGTATTTTTAAATATATTTTATATATTTTTCGAAAATATTTTTGTATTATAACCTACAAAATTTTTAACATCATCTTAAAGTAGATGTACTTTTAGGCAAACCAGCAAAAAATTATTTTTTTATTCAAAATTTCCCAAGGTATACATGAATTTACCTTTTGGCGAGTTTTGAAATTTGGCATATTCGTTAAAAGCGATAATAACGCCAAATATGGTTACGCACTTTGTTAAAATTATTTGAAAGTAACATGTGAACCTTTTTCCGCTCGTGTACAATGGACGGGGAAAAAAAGAAAAGGCAAATAGGTTGCAATAAATTAAGGAGTTAGCAAAATGAATTATTTTTCGCGCAAACTGAAAAAAAATACTCCAAGATAAACTTTTAAATTTCTCCGTAAACTTCGCATCAAATGTAACAAAATTTAATATTTAGGCATAATTTGAGTCGTAGAATCGAAATAAGAAACAAATTTGGTATGTTATTTCAGAAAAAGTAAAATTTTGTCTTGAAATTCCTCTATTAGAACAATGCTATATGTAAATCTAATATATAACCCAAATCGCGCTTTCGAGACCTGAAAAATGCTATTTGAATTTCGTCAATCAGCCCAAAACGGGAGATAGAGAACTGTGCCCCCCCCCGCAGTGTACGTATATTTTTCTTCAATCCCACCTAACGCGTAAATTTAGGATATTAAATTACAGCAATGGCAAAGCTAAAAGTTCATGAAAAACAATATGAAACTAAATGTAAGTAAAAGCGGACGGCCTACACCTCGCTTATTGGCAATTAGGAGCAAACGCTAGTCGAACACAAAGTCAGTTTGGTACAGAATTCAAGGTCAGGACAGCAAGGACTGGGAAGCTGTAGGGCCGTTCACACTGGGGTTTATCTGAGTTAACGAATAGCTTCCATACGTTGAGACCCGTTTTCATTAATGCGGTATGAACACGCTCCATATGCGGTTCTCCAATCAGCGAAAGAAATGGGTCTTGACATCGTTGCCGCAGCGACAACGTACGTGTGTGGACGAGATGGTGTCATGTCGTAAGAGGAGCGGTCGATGGTGTCAACGAAAAATAATGGCAACAGGAGCAACTATGGACGTCGGATCAAAGAATATTTTCCTGATAGTAATTTCCCAGTGTTAGTTCTGCATACATATTTACTTAAGAAACAAAACCTCTATTTGCCTCCAATCTACTACAGCAAATGCGAACAGACATTTTTGTTCTTTTCAAAAAGAGAACAATCAAATACGGCCTTTTAAACACTAAAAGGTAAGTTGCAGATACATTAGGTTATTTCGAAGTAGAAGACATAAAAAATATGCAATGTCCTCGCCGGGACTCGAACCTCTCGATAACGCGCCGAATGTGCTGACTAGTACACCACGAAGCCATGCTAAGAAGGCGGGAGAAATACCTTATATGCTCCCCCCTTTTAAAGGGCGATTGGGGATAAGGGGACCCAATCACTAAATCCTGATGGTGGAGAACCATCATCTACCACCTTTTTTAGTTCGGGCGCCACTGTAGATTTATTTGGAATTTTTGAAAGAAGAGAAGAAATATGAGCAATGTCCTCGCCAGGATTTGAACTACGGACCTTTCGAATACGCGCCGAGTGTGCTGAACACTACACCACGAAGGCGGGAGAAATACGTTATAAAGTTTAATTTGTATTTTGTTGTTTATAAATACGCTTTTTACTTAACACATATTCGTAAGCACATCTTTTGTTTTGATTATACATTGGGTTCAAAAAAATTAAGGAAAAATCACAAAAATACAGATAACTCGTTCAAATATAAGCCAATCCGTACAAAATTTGAATATGCCGTCTAACAAAAATTGTTGAGTAAAACTGCAGTATGCAAATTATCGGCGCTGATATTAAAATATTCATTAAAATATGCGTGCTCTGAAACATGCAATTTCAATAGCGGCGCTGCTATTAAAAGTGCATGTTTCAGAGCTTGCCTGCAAATTTCGCTGTGATACTGAGATAAGAAATCTGGGAAAGCCAATTTATAACAATGTACTCCAGGCATCATTTGCCTGATGAACTGTGATGGAGAGCTATTGGAAGACTAAAGGCAGGACAGACAGACAGAAGTGGCCAGATAGCTAAATGTAAGTGACAGACTTTGGCAACAATTGCTAACCACATATTCGGAATTCAGGAAAGGACGGCCAACGGTTACGATCGAGATTCGACCAACGGTTACGAGAGCTAATGACCGATATCTGTTGTTATGCCTCAACTCCGACTCAACACAGATCCATCCTCGCTGTAACCACCTGAAGGATGCCAAACGTGCGTAGAAAGCTTCACGCAGGAGGTCTCTGCACGAGGCGACCAGTCATTTACGTGCCGCTTCCGTCACGTGATAGAAGGGGGCTTGAGGTGGGAACGTCAACATGTCCACTGGGCAGTGTACCAATGGAGGGCTGTTCTCTTTACGGATGAGTCCTGGTTTAGTCTCCAAAGCGAGAGTAGGCGTTGCTTGATTTGGAGAGAACCTAGAACCCGTTAATTGCCCACCAAACATTCCAGAAAGCAATGCATACAAAGGAGGCACGGTCTCTGTTTTGGGTGGTATCTCTCTAGGTGGTCGCACAGACTTCCATGTCTTTCCATATTGAATCATGAATGCTCAGGCCTATAGAGATGGTATCCTTGATGCTTATGTGCACCCTTATGCCAGGGCAATAAATGATAATTTTCGGCTACAGAACGACAATAGATCGCCCAGGGCTCAAATCATGGATGATTATCTTCAGCAGCAAACAATTCAGCACATGCAGTGGCCAACTCGATCACCAGACCTGAATCCTATCGAGCATGTTTGGGACGCTTTAGGAAGATGTATAGCTGCTCTCAGTCCTCCTCCTCAGACCTTTGAAAAGTTTGTAAATGCTTTGCAAGAACATATTTGCGCAATGTACATATTTGCGCAATGACTGGCATGGTTTATTTATATCGTAGAAAACTGATTGTTAAATCACTGCCAAAACACTCGTGAAAATTTATTATGCAGAGATGTTAATATATATGTGTGTGTGTATAAAGGAAAAAAAGATTATAACTATTCCTACAGGAAGCGTTATGAATTTCAAAATGCATAATGTAAAAAAATTATGTTACGGGTTATACATAATTGGGCATAGTGTTTTTTGAAACATAAACAAAATTTCTAAAAATCATCCCGCGACCCTGAAGGTAAAAAAAAGTTAAAATTTTATATTATAGACGGTGAATATGAACAAGTGGCCAAAACTTTATGCAGTAATAGAAGGCAGCTGTACGAGCAAAATTCGTCATAGAATGTATGGTCAGATCTCAAATGGCAAGCCGTTAGATGGCATTCTAAATAGTACAAAAAGGTCGATTGTAATGGTACAAAATGCATCTAACGGCATTTCTACCGTAGATTGCGAAGAGGATGGATGTTTATATAAACTACGAAATTTTCAGGGCGATGAGAGTGCTGGCGGTGGTCCTATAGCTCGGCTACCAAGATCACCGGATCTCTCGTGTTTAGACTTTTTCTGTGGGGCCATACGAAAAGCCTAATCTGTGCCCCGGTGAAATCAATATGGATATACACTGGTGTGCAAAAATAAAGGACGAGACGGTTTTTTCAATATAACTTTGTACAAAAGCTTTCCAAATCAACACATTTAATACCGTAAGATCCCCAATACGTAAGGACATGTAAGCAACACTTACTAAAAGAGAAATCAGAGAGATAAAAAGAAGCTTTATTGAAAAAGTAGCATGGAGCGCAATGCGACTGAAGGCCGAAACATCCCTGTGATGACTGTCCAGCAAGAAACATCCGGTCTTTAATAGGAGATATGATCTCCCCTGACTGCTAGGCAGGTTTCACATCATTTGTGCATGCTGGATATGTGGTTGTTGATGAGCTGTTGAGACACTGCTACTCGTTCCTCATCTAGCACCAATAGCAGTTTCGGAATCGTTACTGGCGATAAGTTACGTGCTGCCACGGGTCTCCCTAGTAAGTTCCGTACATGCTTGACGGGATTTAGATCCAGAGACCTTGCCGACCAATCCATGTGTTCAATATCTTCACTCTCCAACAGTAACTGTGCGATGAGGTGGAGCGTTGTGGTCCATGAAGAGGAACTGAGGAACCATAGCCCTTGTGAAAAGACGCATGTAAGGAAGAAGAACCTCGTTACAATAACAGTCCCAGGTGACGAATCTCCTTGGTAGATATGAAGGTCGGTCCGGCTACCAAGCATTATGTCTGCTCGAACGAGAAATCCGCGACCTCCAAAACAGTCCCTTTTGATGATGTTGAAGGGGTTATTGCGTGTTCCCCGCTCTGTCCAGATGTGTATGTGTCTAGAATCGCTACTCAGACTAAATCTGTTCTCATCTGTAAAGAGTACTCATCCGCATTCATTGTCTCTCCAATTCCTGTGTTCCCGGCACCACAGAGAACGCCTTCTCCGATGGGCAGGCGTTAGAGGTACACACCGTACAGGGCGTCGTGCAAACAGACCACCACCGTGCACTCTTCTGGCCACGGTAAAACGCGATATCGGTCGTCCAGTCGCCTGTGTCGTGTGTCTAGCGATTTCTCCCACTGTCTGCCGCCTGTTTCGTCTGGCCTGTAAGGCAATATACCGGTCATCTGCGGGTGTGGTTCCTCGTGGACGACCACTACTAAACCCCCGGATAGCTGTTCCTGTAGTTTGAAATTGTCTCCAAACTCGTGAAACGATGCTGTGAGCAATTCCGAACTGTGCAGTCACACCTGTCACACTGCGGCCTTCCTCCAACTTCCCAATGATTCGACCTCGGGTAAAAGCATCCAGATGTCGTCTAACAGATTGATTATTCGCCAGTTCTCGCTGAGGCAGCAACTCGGTGTGATTTTAACTGCTATACGGCGTGCAATCGCTTTGCCAGAAATACTGATCTTACACCGACAACATGCTTTATACTACTCAGACACTCCCCCATTACGTCTATCTGCATATCTGCGCATGTACTACCGTACATCACCTTACTTAATCTCCTGGGTGGTCTTTCTGTCCGCTCTGCCTCTTCGTTCAGCTGATATGCTAATTTTTCGACTTCGTCCTTAATTTCTGCACACTAGTGTAGTTCCGTATAACCGCTCCCCCCTCGAAATGCTAGGATCGGCGTTGTTGCCGGCGATTATTCGGGAAATTTCTGGCGTCTTTGCAAATTTTAGTCAATCCCTGTTCCGCAGATGTGAAGTCTGCACAACTAGCAG
>KK119896.1:104041-198860 GCA_000611955.2 Stegodyphus mimosarum | reverse complement strand
TTCCTGCTAACAAAATGTTTTCTGAAGTATCTCCTCTCATTCTTGTGTTAATTCTTTAAGTGTGACACTTGAAAACTATCCTTTAATTTCTCGACGCTTGCGTTCCGACCAAACATTCTTTGACGAATACTGCTAGTATGTCTACCTTCTATCACCCCCTAAAGTTTTGCCCACTTGTTCAAATTCACCCTGTAGATTCTCCCTTTTATTTCAACTTAAATGCATTAATTTGACTTTTAAGGAATTATTGCTAAAATTTTAAGTTACATATCTACTTTCTATCAAAATTTGGGCAATTTTTAAAATATATTCAGTCATCCGTATACATTGAAAAGCATGGCAAATTTTGCGCAATTATTGCAAGCCTTTCGTTACCGTGCGGAGTCATTAGGATTTTTATTGAAGTAGAAGAATGAAAAATGTGCAACGACTTCGCCGGGACTCGAACCACGGAACTGTCGAACACGCGTCGAGCGCGCTTACCACTACATAACGAAGGCATGCAAAAAAAGCGGGAGAAATACCTTATATACTCCACCTTTTAAAGGGCGACTGGGGATTAGGGGACGCAATACCCAAATCCCGGTGGTGGAGAATCATCATCCACCCCCTTTTTTAGTTCGGGCGTCACTTGTAGAGACATTAGGTTATTTGGAAGCAGGAGATGTGAAAAATATGCAATGCCCTCACCGAAATTCGAACCAAGGACCTCCCGAATACGCGTCGCGCGTGCTGATCACTACACCACGAAGGTATGCGAAGAAGGCGGAAGAAATCCCTTATAACCGTTGCTATGTATTTTTACAGTACCACCTATTTTTATTTGTATTTAACTCATTTATTTGTTTTGCATTAACAGTATATTTTAGTTTTAATTATATATTATTTCCTAAACATTTAAGGCTCCTAGAAACGCACGGAATTTGTTTTAAATTTCTTAAGCATCTATGGAATTACAGAGGTTCATAATGTGCATTATAACTTACTAATCTAAAAACTGCTAACATGCTTTACTTTCACAATTCATAAGCAGAAATAAAAGTTTCCAAATCGAATTTTAAGTACCTTAAGAGGCCGAATCCCGTAAGATAAACACAGAGACATCTGGTGGCAATAAATGCAACTTAGCACCAAATTTTCCAAAAGTGCAAACCCAACGCAGTAGTGTAAACGGTTGTCCGTTTTCGAAAGCATTCCTCCTAATGACGGTATGCGACTGCAGTGCACTAACGGAAACAGGGCCTTACTCTGCCATACGACTGCACTGCACTAATAGGAACAGGGCTTTACTCCGCTACATGAAACGTTCAAATATTTCAGTGAATTTAAGAACTGGTTTTCTCGACACAGTGGATCAGTGTCGGCTGTGCCAGATGTCACCTTTGGCTCAAATAACCCCTAGTTTAAGCAGGCCTTTAGTTAGATCTCAGTTCGGGACATTGGTTATCTCTATTGCAGTCGTTGGCCATTAAGTACTAACAAGTCGTTACAAATACCAGAATACACTCAGTAGCCGCCGCTTATAAAAATCAGTTACGTTCCAAACACATTTAAGTTTATTAATGGGCTGAGTTTAACAAACTGCGATTTGAGTACTCCAAATTATCATATTAGCTTCGAATATATGCAGTAAAGGAGAAACTAACAATCAATCTAATGATTAATACCTCCAATGATAATTAAAACTTAAAGCTAAAAAATTAAATTATTCAGGCAAATTTGAAATTTAATTTTTTATGGAATTTTAGACTTTTACATAGAAGTGAATTATCCGTGTTTATTGTTCATCAACAGTTTGTGATTCATATTCTCAAGTTTGTAAAACTCCTGACAGTTTTTTCTGATCAACACCTTTCAGATCAAATATTCTTAAGATTTGCACTCGTTAGATTCAGGCTGGCAAGCCTTCAATTCCTGCCGTATCACTTTCAACGTCAGATTTTAAAAGTTTAATTTTTTTAATTTTTAGTTTAATTTTTTAGTTTAATTTTTTTCACCACTTTCTATAATATTGTGATCTTTTCTTCTTCCCTCTTCACTCCCATCCGCAATATTTTCGTCTATTGCGGTTTAGTCTAAAAACGAATAACTTCCCTCTATAATGTCCGACACGCTGGGTATACCTTACAGTTATTCTAAGGATAAGATTCCTTCCTTAAATAATTCTATTGGGTTGCTCGAAAAGTATTTTCGTTTCTTCCCAACAAAGAGCTTAATTGTATTTTTTCACAGCAAACTTCACATTTTAGTCGCACAATCATTATATATTTTGACAGCTCATACAGCAAGGCTTGTTTGTGAAAACGTTCGATTAATTCTACAAGGTTTTTAGTTGCTGCCCTTTCAAACACAGAAACTGAAAAGCAGCATTTTCGGCATAATTTACTTTTTCACTATGGAAAAGGTAAAAATGCTGTTCAAGCAAGAAAAAAAATTTATCCGATGGAAAAGATGTACTAACAGAATGCCAGTACCAAAGCTGGTTTGCAAAATTTCTATTCGGCAGTTTTGATCTTGAAGATGCACCACGTTCTGGAAGGCCAGTTGAAGCTGATGAAGATACAGTAAATGCATTAAATTGATGCAAACCGGCGAAAAACAACTCGTGAGATTGCTGAGAGATTAAATTTATCGAATACGACTGTTCATGTTTATTTGAAACACCTAGGTTTAATCTTAAAGTTCGACATAATGGATCTTCTTGTTCTTAAGCTCTTTTCAGCTTCAAATGGCCTTTTAGAAGGTGGTGCATCTTCAAGATCAAACCTGAAGGATCCAATTTTGGCACTGGCATTTTTTCAGTATATCTTCTCGATACACACTGGTAATTTTTTTTTGGTTTATTTTCTTGAACAGCATTTATACCTTTTCGATAGGAAAGAGGTTAAATACGCCGAAAATGCTGCTTTTTCACTTTGCATATTTGAAAGGGCACCAACCAAAAACTACTGGGTAGTATCAATCGAACTTTTTCACAAATAAGCTTTGCTGTATCAGCTCTTAAAATATATAATGATTAAGCGGCTTAAATGGCTGTGAAAAAATACAATTAAGCTCTGTCTTGGGAAAATATTAATAAATAAAGCAATATTTTCCTAAGCAAGACCAACCTTTCCAAACAATAGTGCATCTACGAAAATGATGCTTATTTCCAAACACGGGAAACACCAGCATCCTTATCCAAATCTAAAAATGATATAGATTTTACTCGCATAGAGATGGAGGACACAATTTCAAAAGCGAAGAAACGACGAGTGCCGACTATTGACGTGATTAGCCAAGAATTCGTACAGGAACTATCTCGTACAGGAAACTTCTTGAACAACATTAAATCATTAATCTTTTCTTGACAATCATCATCCTGCCCATGACTAGTATTTTCTGGAGCCAGGTATAGCTGCAAATTTAGTTCTATTACCCAAAGTGGATAAAAATGAGACAGATTCCTGCATGTCGTGCTATATGCCTCATCTCATTATGAGGGTACATTCTTTACAAACGTTTCGTATAACGGCTTACATTTTTTCTCATGAACAATGACCTAACCAATGCAAACCAATCTCGTTTCGCCCAAATTAAAGAGACAAGTAATTGACGCACTAGACAACCAGGTTTCCATCGTCAACAGTAACCATGCTCGTAACTTTCATACCTGTCACAATTCACTGAATGTAAAGTCAGTTTTCAACAATTTATAGTGATTACGTCTACTCGCCATACTCGTAGACATGCATTGACTAATGATCATCTTCAAGCCTCTGAAAGACTATCTTAATACACATACGACATTGTCCTGAGTGACTTTTCAGATACAATGGGGTGCTAGAGCTCGAAAATTTCACTTTGGTAGTTCAACGGATATAGAAAAAGGCTCGACGTCCAAATTTTTACGAAAGGCGAAAACAAAAATACGAAGATTAAAATTTCGTTCCAGCTTTTTATTTTATATTTTAAAACATTACATAAAAATTTTACATATTTTAAACACTACAGGAGGACATGGATGCCCTAGGCACGAGCTCGTATTAACCCAAGAAATCAGGCTCTGAGAAGGACTTTATATTTGCTACTTATATTTTACAGCAGTATCATTTTCCAATTTTAGTCCAATATTTGGGGAAAACTCGGCAAAATCTGCTTATTTTCTTAATTCTGAATGCCTGTCTGGGTTTAATTTCTACTTAAAGCGAAGAAGTTTAATCAAAAGCACCACTGTAATAATGTAACTAAATATACGATGTAATAACACTGAATAATGAGAGAAACAATTCACGATTAACAAATGGATATTATTTTTAAATGTCGCAGCTCAGCTTTGACTTAATTTAAGCCCTGAAGCAGGGTGCAAGCAAAAGAACACGAGAGTTCAATGAGCTACATGTAAGATAAAATTATATATAAATTTCTCTAATGTTCATTTCACACCGTCCCTATCTGCCTGCATGTCACGAAATGAGCACACCACGCGAATTCATAGTCGTAATTACTGTTGGATGATGACTGCAGTGAGTGTCTTTAGTATATACCAGCGTATTTACTCGAAAATAAGGACATACGCTTTCCTATATTTTTTTAGAATTTCACAAGGTCTTATAATCGGATAGTTTAATAAATTACATTGCAGAAACAGAGAAGGGAGATTAACTATCGTACTACATAGACTATCTGAACAGCTTAAACAATAAATAATCCACAAAGGCAATTACCATACACATAAGCTGAATAACTATAAATAAACTTATAATTTAAACTTAGAACAGTCATCATGCTAAAGGTACATCCAAATACGCATTGGAAATCCATAAATTTCTTAAGTAAATATGTACGAACACACAACTTTACACATAACTTAACTATGACCCCGCACAGGGATATTAAATTATGGTGCTTCAGAGTTATCAAGTATCTGAAAACGTTTGTGCTGTAGTTTTCAGCCACAATACTGGCCCACTAATTTCGTGTAAATGCCTCTTATCCAGCTAAACTCCATCTAAAATTATATGTTGAAAACGAATTACAAGCTTACAAATCCCACGCTGTCCTATGACAAGCGTGACATCAACTCGGTTTCGGAAATGTTGCTCATGCAAATGGTTATTCATGACCGAAACCAGGTGATACTGGAAAGGAGCAATTTCCGGGAATCAAGGAAAACCTGTCAACGAAGCGTGTTGATCTTCCTTGGTGCTATCACGTAATGTGCACTGGGATTGGAAGAATGATTACTCACTACCTGTTGACTACTGCTGGCTGCTTCTCTTGAATACCAGATTGGTGTGGAAATTAAACATTTTTTTATCTCAATCCCAGTAAGAGAAACCGCAGGCTAGAACTGTCCTAGAGCCGTCTGTCTACGGAGAAATACCTCGCAGGAATTACCTTAATGGAAATAAGATTATAATTAGCTGAAATTTCAGTTAGGCAAAATGGCAGAGAGTTGCAGCGGATTGCTTTTCACAGTGATAGTGATAATAAGTGCTTACCCACAGACTTGCCAAATCAAGCTTTACTGTTCTCGCCACAGTATCCTCTGGAAAAATGAATGCAAAAGTCTAGTAAAGATTAGAAGCACTGGTATAGGGGTAGTGCGATATGGTCTGCACGTGATCAGAAACTGCTACTGTTGAACTGTGCCAGATTTCTCCTGATACATTAGGCCAAGTAGGTCCCCGGAGAGAGTCTAAATAAAGTATTATTTATTCCGTAATTGCCTAATTTTATCCTCAGCATTGGTTATACAATAATCTATTTTAATGACGCTGTGCACTGCATGAGATTGGTAAGCCTGCCTATTTTATACATTAACTAAACTAAATGTTGCAGTCATAACATATATGCATTTGAACTTAGTGATACTTTCGATAAAGAACCTTAAAACTTCGGCTGGAGTTCTCTCTTAATATTTTCTTATGACATATCACCATCGCCTGTGTTTTGTGAGCTGATATCTGAAGTTTATGTCCTCTGGGCCATTTAACCCTATCTAGGCATACCCGAGCTCTTCTTTTCAGATTATTCCTTGCCGCTGTTACCAACTGGAAATCCCCTCCATAGGCTATCGGTTTAAATGGTTCCTGAATATCCCTATGAATTGCTGCATGACCAACAACTTTCCATATTATTTAGTCCGGACAAGAATTGCGTAGATAACCATATATGTTATTGACATGTTCATAATGATATTTTCCAGCGTAATTTATACTACACAATCTAGGAGAAAGCTGGCAGACGCTGAAAAGCTGCGCTGAGAAGTGTAAACTATTCGTGATACAAGGCATCATGATCGCAAGCAAGTGTTTATTTCCCGTCTTGTTGGCGATAACGATCGATGCAAGCTCGCGCCATGAATGTTCCGTAAAGCAACATGTACAAAAACAATATTACTCGCAAAGAATTGCAGCTGAGTTAAACAGATGGGGACTGAGTCTTAAAGAATCCTTATCATTCATTCTTCACGCACACACGTAATTTTGCAGTTTTGGTGACTCGAGCTAGACACATTTGTAGCTCGAGACACCAAAACTGCAGAAGTGTCGTCTCTCCAGCAAGCTTGCAATCAAGCAAGAATATGATCCGGAAATGCTTGACATGTAGATTACGAACTATGGCATTGTCTATACCATTTGGACCCGACGGACTTCAAGAAAATACTGATACGGCTACTGCTGCATACAGGCAAACTAATAAATCTAAACCGCAATTTAATATTGCGGATATAAGTAATGCTCTAAAGAATTTAAATGTTTTTAATATGAATTCTGATAAGATTCAAAATACTCAGCCTCCCCAAGAGGCAAATAATTGCTCAGAATTTATTATGTTTATGAAAAATATGTCAGAATTTAATAGTATATTTGGTTTTAGTAAGTTAAGAGTAATGAATAATATTTTTAAAGCATATATGCCCAAATTGAAAGAACTGGAAGATCCAGTTGATAAAATGTTTCTGTTTTTTGAAATCATAAATGAAATAAGTAATGTTTCTGAATAATTGTAATGCACCATTGAGCATCATTACATGGAACGCAAATGGATTGCTCCCGAAAGCCTACGAGCTTAAGGAGTTCTCACACGAATTTGCCCCCGATATCCTTCTCCTACAGGAACACATGCTTGGCCCTCAAAACAACTTCAAAGCCTGCAACTACGTTGTACATAGATGGAACAGACCTACTGAAGGACGACATGCACCTAGAGGCAACGCAAGAGGAGGTTTGCTTATCCTAGTTAAGCGCTCCATTTCTCATCACTACACTCCATTACCACAGCTTTTAGCGATTGAAGCCTTAGCTATTACACTCACACCCAACACATCACGACCACTCACTATTATCTCCACCTATTTTCCCATACACACACCAGCAAATGCCGTGAAAACAGATTTGCAAACCTTGTTAAACACCAACAATCGAGTCATTATAGGTGGAGATTTTAACGCACACCACCGCGAGTGGAATTGCTTGGATATAAATCAACATGGACGCATTATTTACCACTTTGCTCAGTCAGCCAATGTTAACCTAGCATTCCCAGTTAAACCAACACACTGTGGGATTGGTAGACCCTCTATCATTGATTTCGTCATTCTGAAAAACATCAACTCCCCAAGTTTTGTGGAGAGTCTGTCAGAATTATCTTCTGACCACAACCCTGTTATGATGGAAATCAATACCAATCCTTTCAGTACACCACACAAAAGAGCCCTTATTACAAGCTGGGCAGGATATGCCAAAGCTCTAAACAACACTCAGTACCCCCCAAACAAAACATTTACGAGAAGTGAGTTAGATGCATTAACAGAAGAATTCACTGAGGAGCTGCATGATGCTTTGCTCAAGAATAGCAAAAGCGTCAGAGAGGAAAAAAGATTCAAAAACAGCCACATAAGGGATCTCATCAGAAAAAGAAACCTCGCAAGGAAGCATTGGCAGCGATTTAGATGTCCCTCTGACAAGATCCTCTACAACCAGCTTAATCAACAAGTCAGGACTCTACTTAAAAAACAAGCACAACTCGACTGGGCCAAACACTTAGAATCGCTTTCAGCGGACGATAACTCCCTCTGGAACGCGACTTCTAAATTCAAAAGACGCAACACCAATATTCCGCCCATTAATGACCCCAACGGGATCGCTTACACCGATTTTGAGAAAGCTGAGTCTATTGCAGATCACTATGCTTCTCAATTTCGCACACACAACATCTCTCACCCACAAACAGAACACCTAGTTCAGTCCCTCATTACACAATTCAAAAACACACACTAACAACACTCCTTTAATCATGCCATCGGAAATTAGTAGTTATATCGAGAAGAGAAAAAACCGCAAAAGTCCAGGATTGGACAAAGTAAGTAACAAAATGATACAGGAAATGGGTCCTAAAATGTTATGCAAGTTTACCAAGTTACTGAACATCATGATCGAAATCCAGCACTTCCCAACCAATTGGAGACGGCGATCATCGCTCCGATTCTGAAGCCGGGTAAAGATCCAACTCTTGCTACATCCTACCGCCCGATCAGCCTGCTTTCCACACTTAGCAAGAGAGCAGAGGCAGTAATCCTACGAAGGATTCAAGGCTTCTTCGAGGAAAGCGGCCAAATGATCCAAGAACAATATGGATTTCAGCAGAAACATTCCACGACCCATCAACTTTACAGAGTTACTGAACTGATTGCAGACGGGTTCAAGAACAAGCTAATTACCGGAGCTCTCTTTCTCG
Organism: Stegodyphus mimosarum; assembly: GCA_000611955.2. Classification (NCBI taxonomy): domain Eukaryota; kingdom Metazoa; phylum Arthropoda; class Arachnida; order Araneae; family Eresidae; genus Stegodyphus; species Stegodyphus mimosarum. Next base: position 190,136 of record KK119896.1, on the reverse strand, counting down.
ATATCTCGAAAACTTTCGATTGTGTATGGTTACAGGGTCTCACATACAAACTAATCACTCTGGGTTTCCCAGACTACATCATTAACATTATAAATTCCTATCTTAGCGATAGACACTTTGTCATTCGTTATAACAACACTCACTCCACACGTAAAGTAGCTCTCGCGGGTTTACCCCAGGGTAGTCTACTTTCGCCTTCCCTTTTTTGCTATTTATACGAACGACATCCCACGCCACCCCCTCAAAACTCTAGCACTTTACGCAGATGACACTGCGATCCTCTACCAAAACGCGTCTCTGGCCTCAGTTGTTCAAACACTCCAAGAACACATACATGCACTAGAGTCCTGGATGATCAAATGGAAAGTTAAGATCAACGTTGAGAAATCTGAAGCAGTTTACTTTACATATAAAACCAACATCAATCTGGATATCACCCTAAAAATGTACGATGTGAATATTCCCTGGGCCAAGCAAGTCAAATATTTAGGCATTATTTTAGACCAAAGACTCACATGGGCCCCACACGTAACATATATCTTAAATAAGTCGGGGCGCTAAAGCTTCACTGTTCCCCTTAATTTCCCGAAACTCGTGTTTATCAATAGACAACAAAATTCGTGTATACAAATCCATGATGCGTCCCATCATCTCATATGCCTGCCCGGTTTGGGGTTCCTTATGTAAAAACTACTCTTAAAAGATTGCAACAAGCACAAAATTGCACACTCCGTCAAATGGCCAACTGCCATTGGTTTGTCAGAAACGACACTATCCACTATGAATTGGATATCGAAAAAATTAATATATGTTTCGCTAAAATAGCGAAAAAATTCTTTCGGAACATCCAGAATGTCAGAAATGAAACCATAATGCAGCTTGACTATGATTACTATGATCATTGCAACCGGAAAAGGCCGAGAGCGGTGCTTAGGCACCTCGCAAGCTGATTATAAATAATAACTAAAAATTATGGGAAAAAAAAGAGAAAGAAAAGTATATGTATGGACCTATACTAATATAGTCATGTCACCAGAAATCCTATTAAAACCAACGGCACTACAACCTCTTTTTCTCACCTAATTGAAATTTGTCTGATGTAAATGTAAAATTTTAATGATCAACCAATAATCTAGTTAGGCTACTCATTATCTCTCCCCATGATCCGTTTACCTAATTTCTCAAATCCCAAACTTAAATTTTAAAACTGAAATAATTTTATGTTACAGCCATAATATCTCATTAATGATTCATAACTTTTAACCACATTCAACCCTTTTCCTCGCCTCCTGACCAATACCAGACTTGCCTGGATATGAACTTTACTTTCAGCCAACCAGAATCCTCCGACTCTGCTAAGCTCCACCCTCCTTCAGATGTCATGCATGCACTTCACCACCCACTCGCCAGTCCTAGACGTACAGCTCTAAGGGAAGCACGCACTTCAGCAGCCAGCTTATTCTACCATCGTCGACATTGTTTCTCTTATCGAGAGGAGGTCTGAAGACTCATCAAAGCACTAAGGACACAAATTATTCCTCATAATAATTGCTAAACATACTAATGTTATGTTAGGAAAAATTATGCTGCTTATCAATTCACTATATACAGGATGCGGCTTATGCCCAGGCGCCTGTTCCAAAGTGTTTTCATAACACCCGAGTCTTCAAGAAAATTATTAATGCGATTGTAGCATTCCCGAATGTCTCTAGCTTCTCTTTGCAGTTCTGTGAAATCATTCTATTGTCAGAAAAAAATACGCTATCTACTAAACTATTTAAATTCATTAAACAAAACGCGCCAACTATTTTATACTGGGCCAGTTAACTGTTAACAGCATTAGAATTGTTGTCACAGTTTACAAAAGAAATTGTTCTAACATTTTCAAATGTTAAGTATAATAAGTTTTATCTTATAATCATTTGTGATTCTAATGCCTGAAAGCTGGACTAATACACCTATGCAGTATCCGTTGATCCACATCTGCACTTGCTAATATCGAAACAAGGCGGCTAGTTGGTTTCACTCACACGTTACTTTACTAGCTAGACCATACGTATCTATGCAATTTACGTAGACCCCCTGAATAATTAACCTTCTCATTATTTGTTAATGACAATCCTAGAACAGAAAGTAAATTATTACTTTCTCTTCTAAGATTTAGAATTTGTAACTAAACCTAGAATTAAATTTGTATACGATATGTGCAGTAAAAGTAATGTACTGATTCCTGGTCACTGCCCGAACTGTCCTTTCACATGATTTATCACCACTACAATATACAGTAGCAAATGGTTCATACACAAAAGGCCTCGTTCTATTGAAACATTTAGCAATCGTTAGTCGTGATACATCAGCAGTTGCGACTGTTTTACCGTTTCTGTATTCAATTGCAACATTACGACCACTCTGAGCTCGCGATCGAACATTCTCGTAACGATCACTCCGAACCCATTATTCCACGGCGACTGTCTTTTCAACTGATTTATCACTACTACCATATATAGGTGCAAATGGCTTCGGCTAGCTTTGGTTTATTTGATTTCGGTTAAACAAACGAGGGCTGTCTGCCCAGCAGGAGGGATGCCTTCGTGGAAGGAAACTGCTTCCTATACAGGTTACACATGGGGAAACCACAAAAGCAGCCATGCAGTCAGCCCGTTCGATTGGATACCAATCCCGGACCAAACAATCAGTGTTCAGCGACTTTACCGCTCACCCGCTTGAGCAGCAAATCGATTATAAACTTAACGTGTCTTCGATACACCGTCTTACATCGTCTTTTGTGCTTTGCAAGATTAGAATAAATATACAATACGGGATTTTCGATGATGATTAGATAAATATATATAACAGATTGAAAATAAATAAATTGTATCACTTTAAATGTATAAGAAGAGAGCGAGGTCTATTGAATAATAATAATGAAAAATTCCTAGCATAAAATTTTGGAATGGCAACATTCTAATATAACAGGTTTCAGACCCAGATTGCCACATCATCAGAACGTGATTCAGAATTTCCTTTTGTGCATTTTAAAACTGCACTTCTAGTTATCTGCTAGAAACTTTACAGACAATTGAACAAAGTACGCAATGTAAGCAAATCACTTTTTAACCTTTAATCAGTAGTACTTAAGTTCAGAATTGCTTTTTTTAGGGTTAGGCTTCAAACTGTAAGGAACTAGTTTCCTGCTTAAATAAACGATTATATTAGTTTACTTAAACGTTCTCTAAAGTTTTATTAAAAATATGTTGCAAATGACTTTTGCAGCCTTTCACTGCATGTGTTTTGCATTAAAATTGTATTCTAAGTTTTCTATTATATTTTAGCAGTATAAAATTAAGTAACAGATTACTTTTTATTTCAGATTTGTCTTTATCAAATAATACACTAGAGTATTCATGTTTCTATATAGATCTTGAAATATACTTATATATTGAAAATTAGTTGATTAACAATACTAAGAGATTTTCACATTATTGCAAGAAATTCTTTCCATGAGAAAGAAGACAATAGAATTTTGCAATTACGATAGATTTTAATTCAGAGCAATTCATTTTTATTTATTAAGATTTTTATTTTAAATAAAGGTAAGGTTTAGTTAATTGATGGTTCTGGAAACATTCCAATTTATTACTTTCTGATAAATCAGAATATGAATGTATTGTTCATAGGTTTTTGCCATTTTCACATGTCACGCGTTACTTTGCTAGCTAGACCACAAGTATCAATGTAATTTACGTAAACCGCCCTGAATAACTAATCTTTGCATTATTTGTTAATGACAAACCTGGAACAGAAAGTAAATTATTACTTTCTCTTCTAAGATTTAGAATTTGTAAGTAAACCTAGAATTAAATTTTTATAAGATACGTGGAGTAAAACTAATGTATTGATTCCTGGTCACTGCCCCAACTATTCTTTCAAATGATTTATCACCACTACGAATTATAGTAGCAAATTTTTCATAAACAAAAGGCCTCGTTCTATTGAAACATTTAGCGATCGTTAGTCGTGATACGTCAGCAGTTGCGACTGGTTTTGCTGTTTCTGTATTCAAGTGAAACATTACGATCACTCTGAGCACGCGATCGAACATTCTTGTAATGATCAATCCAAACCCATTATTCCGCGGCGACTGTCTTTTCAACTGATTTATCACTACTACGATATATAGGAGTAAATGGGTTCGGCTCGCTTCAGTTTATTTGATTTGGTAAAACAAACGAGGGCTATCTGCCTAGCAGGAGGCATGCCTTTGTGAACGGAAACTGCTTCCTATACAGGTTACACATGGCGAAACCACAAAAACAGCCATGCAGTCAGCCCGTTCGATGAGATACAAACCCCGGACTAAACAATCAGTGTTCAGCGACTTTACCGCTCACCCGCTGGAGTAGCAAATCGGTTATAAACTTAACGTGTCTTCGATACACCGTCTTACATCGTCTTTTGTGCTTTGCAAGAGTAGAATAAATATACAATACGGGATAATTCGATGATCATTAGATAAATATACATAACAGATTGAAAATAAATAAATTGTATCACTTTAATTACATAAGAAGAGGGCAAGGTCTACTGAATAATAATAATGAAAAATTGCTAGCAAAAAATTTTAGAATGACAACATTCTAATTTCACAGGTCGCAGATTGCCACTTCGTCAAAACGTGATTAAGAATTTCATATTGTGCATTTTAAAATTGCACTTCTATTTATGCTAGGAGCTTTATAGACAATTGAACATAGTGTGCAATGTAAGCAATTCACTTTTTAACCAATCCTTTACTCCTTTTTAACCTTTAATCAGTAGTAATTTTACTAAGTACTTACGATTAGAATCGCTTTTTTTAGGTTTAGGCTTCAAACTATTAAGAACTAGTTTCCTGCTTAAATAAACGATTAAATTAGTTTACTTAAAAGTTCTCTAAAGGTTTAACAAAAATATGTTGCAAATGACTTTTGCAACCCTTTCACTGCACGTGTTTTGCATTAAAATTTTATTCTAAGTTTTCTATTATATTTTAGCAGTATAAAATTAAATAACAGATTACTTTTTATTTCAGATTTGTTTTTATCAAATAATACACTAGAGTATTCATGTTTCTATATAGATCTTGAAACATACCTATATATTGAAAATTAGTTGATTAACAATACTAACAGATTTTCACATTATTGCAAGAAATGCTTTTCAGGAGAAAGAAGACAATAGAATTTTGCAATCATGATAGATTTTAATTCAGAGCAATTCACTTTTATTTATTAAGATTTTTATTTTAAATAAATGTAAGGTTTAGCTAACTGATGGTTCTAGAAATATTCCAATTTATTATTTTCTGACAAATGAGAATATGAATGAACGTTCATGGGTTTTTACCATTTTCATGCAAAAGTTTTTAAATGGCATATTTAAGAAACCTATTCCCTCACATGTCTATGCAAATAAAATTCTTAACCTTCCAAAAAAGCACTAGAACATATTTACTTAATAAGTTAATCTATTTCTTTACTTAAATTATTTAAAATTTCCTGAATGAACATCAAAGTTTTGTTTTAATAGCTAATAGAGACAGTGAATCTGCAAATTCTTTTATATAAATACCTAGAATGGGATATATAAAAATGTTTATCTATATATTTAAAAATTAAATAAGTTTATATGGTTAACTTGCTTCTGTCCAAAACGTTTCAGACATTCTTCCCACTTCAACATAACTTTTTGGTTTATTTGGATTCCATTTAATGATCAGGCTTTTTTGATTGGTCACAATAATGCATAGATTCACAAAAATAACTTATATTTTGATTGTTAAATATCGAGAAAATACTTCAGTAATCGAAAGAACAAATATTGATTTATTTCATTATAGGAAAGCAAGGTACGGCTTTCAGCGTCATGTTACAGAAGCCGTCATGGTAGATTTTCCAAGTGAAACTGGCTCATGTAGATTTCACAGTTGAGGTAAATAATGAAAACGTTCATGCAGCCAGTTTGTCTAGAACAGGACCGAGGTCGAACTAGCAGAGGTTAGTGATTTTACGGCTGGGACTGAAAAATAAAGCCATTTCATTGAATATATTCAAAATTTCAATTGCAGCACTTTTTGCTTACTGCTTGTATCCAATCGCACATGAAAGAAATGGCAGAATTAGCATCAGATTCAATTTAGGGTAACTTTATGGCTGGTAAACAATGTCTCACAACATTGTATCGTAAAAATTTTTAAAAATAACCTGCTCATTTTCAATGCATAATACTGAAAAATTAAGCTGCAAATATTCTATGAGAAGGCAGGCAGTTAAACTGTAGGCCCTACTAGCTATCAAGTTGCTAAAGTGCTTAATACTAGTAGTTCAAACCAGGTTCACACTCAGGTGAATAGCATGCATACTCCCCCCCCCAATGTGTCATATGAAACAAAGCCACTTTTTAACAGAAAGCCCTCCAATTTTTTAGTCAGACTGCACTCACCTGCACTGCCATATAAGTAAATCAACTGTAAAAACTACAAAAAATAATGTCATTTGGCAATATATCAGAAACTGGCAATTTTCCAAATTTTCAGAACGCAGTTTTTAAAATTTTAGAAATACATTAAATTAATAATATAAAATGAGTAATAATATAAAGCAATAAATGAGAAAATTTTACATACTAATGAATCTGCTGACTACAGACTGAATATGTAGCATAGGTGAGGTACAGTTAAAAGTGATAAAATAAATAATCTATTTTAAACAAGATGCAATTAGTGCACTGAAATGAATAACAAATTTGAGAACTTTTGCTGTTACTTTTACTTTTACTGTTCGGAACATGTGGCTGAACAGTAAAAGTACTGAAAGTAAGTAATTTCAATTATTGAAAACAGCCTTCCCGCCTGGGAACTTTCATGCTCTTTTCCTGTGCGCATCATGAATTCAAAGTTTTTAAGAAAAAGTTCTCTGTCTGTTTGAAATGTTTTTAGATTTTCTTCGATAGTAAAAATGCTGGAAATATATCACCCATCTAGACTGAAGACAGGATTATTTTAAGAGCTTTTTTTTTTCAGCAAAAAGTTCCATAACTGTATATTTAATTTTTATTCTTATATATGTGGTACAAAATTTCAAAATTTCAGGCTTCAGAGCAGGAAGTTATGAAGATTCATTTTTAGAACATATTGCACTTGAAAATATACACACAAGATATTAAAAAAAAACTCCACCATGATATGCGTTAAAAAAAGCTGCAAAAACTGACATTGAAAGTAAGAATAGTCTACATTCAATTGAATTGAAAGCAATGTAAATTTTCAAAATTAATGAACTGAGAGGTGATGAACTGAAAAAGTCCTGATTGGTTTATTATGAAGTCACCAATGTTTACTTTTTTAAAAAAGTAATAGAATGCATTTTCAAAATTGGCAATGAGAAAACAAATTTTAAAGATGAAAGGTACCTTGTTTTTATTATTAGTGTACCTACCATGGATATGAAAACTTGAGACATACCTAATGATGAAACATATTCCATACAGTTTCTTTAGGAAATAGGAATTATTCACTCTGAGACAATGTGCACAAAAGAACCCCCCATAAAATTAAGCTCTACTATAATTAAAAGGAAGCACCGAAATCGAGACGTGATGATATGATGTGTCGAACAAAAACAGATTATGTTCTAAAAATTGGTTTGAAGGATCGAAAATCAGTTTTTTAACGGCAACTCATTTGATTTATGCATGGTGTTTAGAATTCACTTTCTTTGAGTTTTGTCGGTATCAACTTGATATGAATCATTGTACTGATTTTGATTGGAACAGTTACATAAGGAAAATCTATGACCATGTATTAATATCTTCTACCACAAGTTGAAACAGGAGGTACTGGTAATAGTGTGGAAGTTGATGAAAATCTATTTTCGCATCAAAAGAAAAAAATTCATGCTTCCATCCCAGCTGGTGTACAGCAAGATTTGCCAAGAAACAAAAAAATGCTTTTTAGTTGCTGTGCCTAACTACTGTGCTACAACTTTGCCAGAGCTAGTTACTGAAGAAATATTGATGGCACTATAATATATTGGAGCTTTTAGAAAGGATACAACACTGAAAAATTAACAGAGCCTAAATCTAAACATTTTTGCATTACCATAAATAATTATACGTTTATGTGGAAGCAAAAGCAAATAGAAAATTAAAATGGTAAATATTTATTTTAATATGTCAATTCAAAGTACCTGGTACTTAGTGCTACAGCAAAGATACAATTTTGTTAAATGGAAATTAAAAGATTCAGAAATAAGGATTAGCAAGCTTTCAAGTAAATACAAAGTAATCCTCAATGCAGAATAATTATCTATAGCATATTAAGATATAAATTATGCTAAATTCACTGTTAAACAATGACCGTTCTCTCCTTTTTGCTCTAATGTGGCAGTACACAATTTCTCCATTCTCTAGCCTCAAGATTTTTCTAAGGTGGGTGGGGATTAGGGGAAAGTGCTCGAGGGCTATCTTGTACAAAGAAGGGATGCCTTCATTATGTACTTGATGGAAACTAGCCTGTACAGATGGTCATTTGCAGAAAGCTATGAAAAGGCCCATTGTAATTAGTTCATTCGCTGAGATTCTAGCCACCGCTAGATTTACCAGTATTTAGTGACTTACAGTGGCTGATGTGCTGCTTTATCAGCATACAGTGTCCTGGCCAGGAAAAAAAAAAAGAAGACATGGAAGTGTGCAATCCATTTCTTCTTGAATTCCAGCTCTAAAGCCTGCGTTTTAGTGCCTAACTGCACAATAAATGCAGTAAATTCAGAAACACAAGACCGAGTTAAAGCATTAGGTAACAGGACCAATAATTTGTTGGAGTGAGTTAAAAAGAGATAGCCCAGAATTAAAACTTTAATGCAATGTTACCTTGATTTCTAGAATTTAGCAATCAGCTTGGCAGGAAGTTAAAGTAGTTTGTGGTGATTGAGCAACTTGCAGAAAAAAGAATTATGAAAATTTTAAAAAATATTATTTAACATACAAACATTGTTTAACACTGTTTTAGCTTTTCAGCAATAAGTCTATGTCAAACAGCCCAGCTCATTGTTTAACACTGTATTAGCTTTTCAGCAATAAGTCTGTGTCAAACAGTTCAGATAAGACCTGAAACAAGTAAAATTTTAACACCTTATCCTAGAATGCTAAATAGAACACTTAGCCAAAAACTGCTTCTGTTCAGGACTTCTAAGCAACAATTCAGAAATCAGCAGGCTGTACCTATGAGATGTGAAGAGCTGCACAGACTGACACATGTCAGTTGCTTGGCGTCGTCAAAAGCCCATATTTACAAAATAGCATTAGCAATTTCCATATACATAATACATATTTTTGAAAGTAAGAAAATGCATGTAATGTAACATGAATACAATATAAAGAATTTCATTATAATCAACGGCTCCAAACATTACCGACTGCATTATTCTAAAAGTTATCTTGATCTAACACAATGAATAGAAAAAATTCTTAAATTGCAGCGAATGTCGAAAATTGTTAGTGGCGAACAAAACATTTATTTATTTGCTTGCTTCTTTCACCAATAGGTATTTAATGTAATTTTAAGTTTGGTGGTTTTCTTTTTAAATTCTATACTCAATAGTACTTATTTCTTCCCTTCCAGATCAATCTAAAGTTCAAATAATAGAATATAGTTTGTACCACTCATATAAATCAGTGAAACTCGGAGGTCATACTCTATTCACTACCTATATATTGTATGGGAAGAGCATGCTCCAACAACCACAAGATATTAACCTCAATTCAGTCCATAAGATGGGTCGATACAGCACCATTTGAAAAGTGAGAAGGATATATGAACTTCTGGTTGTCCATCGTATGAAACCCGTTTTGAAACATCTTAACTAAGAATTCATTACATTTATTTTACACCTCTAGGCCTCAGACTGTCAGAGTATCTTAACCCTTATACTGAATAATGTCAGGGAAGGAATTCCATAAGTACAGGTAAAAATTTTACTGAAAAACTGAGAAGCATTTTCGATATTACATTCAATTTATTGGAAATAGAATAATGCATAGAAAGCTGCAAAAGATTTTACTCCCTTTGAAGCACACAGCATTAAAAAACATTAACTTCTAAATCAATGTAAGTAGGTTAATTGATTAATGCAAAACATACAGTGGCTACCAGCGTTTGGTGAACTTACCTGCTCAGCTGCTTGTGGGCCTGATGCAAACAGGAATTTTGAAATAGTATATAAACTCAATTACATTTTGCAATGCAACACTATCTAGGAGATTTAACAAAATTCTACCAATTTTCATCAGAAATCTCACCACTGGTGACCAAAAACTCCACATTTAATAACGTCTTTTGATTACCTATAAAACATTAACAGCTATTCTGTGCTACTTATTTCTAAACAAGACCATTCATATAATTGTTGAGGAAAACTGAAAGTGTTATATGCAAAGATGTTCCTAATTTTGGGGGGAGGGAATAGGCAGCGCATATAGTTTTTTCTCTCTTTAAGAGCATAAAGTTAACCTTAAAAATAAATTTACTAGAGTAAAAAAAGTTTTTCCCACAAAATATTCCAATATATTTTTATAAGAGTTATTAATAATTTCCCAATTATTTATTAATTTTTCATTCTACATGCTTCTTATGAAATTATTTCCTTCATCTAAAACTATATTGTAAACATGTATATTTAATAAATGATAATTTAATAATCCATAGGATCATGGGTATGTTTTTGATGGCTATGTGCAAACAATTCGAATTGAATCTTAAAATTATAAATGGGAAAACGTTAACAAAACTTAACAGACTTGACCTGAAATCCCCCTTGGTCTCAAGATTTGCTGATTATAGAAATTTTGCTGCAACTGAAAGATGTAATATTCGAGACAAATATAAAAAATTCACAGACGTACTGAAAGAACTTTGTAATGCAACTATTCATCATGGCATGCAAATTTTCAGGGAGAAACAATGAAGTAGGCAAGTGTCACAGTATAGCATGGCAGAAACAGTTGTACAAGAAACAATCATTTTGATATATTCACCAAACTTTTTTACACAGATTTGTTTAATTACAACAAATTATCATTGATGACAGGAAAACACCTAGCAATGTGAAATTTATACTACAATGGAAACAAATATTTGTGTTATTTGTCTTGATCAGTCTTGTTAGTATTTTTGAGGCTCTAGCCATCAAATCAAAAGAACCATAGGTTTCATGCTTAGACTGGAAAACCCCTTAATTGGCCAAACGTCTTTTGGAAAAAAAAAATTACATGGAATATTTCACCCTCAGTCTCGAAAATGATCCAACTCAAAACGGGCAATGAACTAGATAAGTCTTAGGCCCATACCACACATGCTTTTGTTTCCCATGAATAACTGTTTCGGCCAATTTTTGTCCCTGGTTTACTGTTGAAAGAAAGATGTGTGATTTTTTTTCCTTCCGTTCGGAAAAAAAATTGCAAGTTGTTCGTTTTCAACCAATATCAGCTATCAGCTTGTTTGTAATGTAGAGCCAGTTTTCCCTACTTCATGCACAATATTGATCAAGAAGTCAAAACTGAAGAATTCCTTCCCAGGTTTAGCAAAATTCCATTTTTTAGCAAAATTCCATTTTTGATATGATTTAGCATAAACTTTGTAAAAATCTACGGTAACATAAAGTTAAGAATAATTTCAAAAATATAATCTAACGTTCTTGAAAATATTGTATATACCAAAAGAAATGTCTAATAAAAATGACGGATTGAGAAGTGTATGTTTCAAATTTGTATTTTATTTATTTCAGCATGAGTGGCCCGATCATGTTGTCATTAAGTTCATACCTGATGAAAGACCTTGGCATGCTTAAACCAGAAGTAAAGTATATTTTTTCTTATAATTGCTATAATTCAGTAATGATATAAAAATGTATAAACCTTTTATCATGTATCTGCCCACGGTCAGTCAATCAGCTGCCTCCTTATCGTGGCAAAGAGGCAACAGACAGACAAGCAGTTTGAAGGATTGGAGTTGTATGGAGAACTATGGAAGGGTGGCTGCATCTGAGTTTGAGTTAAGTTTTTAGTTGGTGAGGTTGTTAGAATTTTAGTAAGGTGTTAATAACAGCTGATTTTAACCCCTTACTTGTCGTGCCTGTGTCTCGTATGAGCAACTAATACGAATAAATTTTGTTGCGCCCATATCTCACACAGACTCTGCTTTTGCAATAAGAAGTCAAGGGAATACTAATTTTTATCGTGCCCGTATCAATTCTATTTACACAGACGGCTTACAGATGGCAACACAGTACTTGTAAGTTAATTAGATAACAGAAGTATGTAGATTCAGAATATTTCTTCCGTTAGAATATTTTAAAAAGATGCAGTTTTAGTGCTCATCGCTTTTCTGTGTTTAATGTTTGTAAAATGAGTATTTCAAGTGAACAAGAGGATTTAAGACTTGAAGAATCGGGAAGTGATTCAGAAGGCACCTTTTTTTCAGATGCTTTTGATTCTGAAGTATTAGATACAGAAGATAGTGACGATCCTGAGCAACTTTTACCAGGGCGCCAATAGAACCAAATTATGCCGGATGTCCCAGATATTTGTCCTCCACGTTTTCAGTTCAAATTATTGCCTAAAGTTAATATTTCATTTCAAGCCCGTGCAGGTGCTTCAATATTATGAACATTTTATAAATGATGAAATTGTGGATATTATTGTAAAAGACACTAATTGTTATGCTGATCAGTCAGGTAATGTTGTTGATAAAAGGAAACTAAAAGGTAGAAGAGAATGGAAACCTGTATCGGCACATGAAATTCATTTGTTACTTGTGCTTTCAGTTTTAAAAGGTATTAAAAAAAAAAAAAAAAAAAAACTGAAGAAAGCCTGTATTGGACTGAGCATACTGAGAAAGCATCAATAGAAACTCCTTTTTTCAGTGAGATTATGTCATATAATCGATACTTTGAAATAAAAAAATACTTGCATTTTGTAAACAATGATGCTTATGATCCAGAAAATGATCCTAACCCGAATTTCTACAAAATTTGGCCTATCTGCGAGCATCTGAATAGGGTATGTCAAAACACAATTACTCTAGAAAGAGATATTACCATAGATGAAACACTGATGTTGTACAAAGCACATTTATCCTGGCGACAATACATACCCTTGAAAAAAAGCAAAATTTGTTATGAAAACATATATGGTAAACGAATCTAGTTCTTTTTATATTTCGTCATTTATCATATATACTGGGAAAGGTACACTGTTTCCTCCTAAATTCCGATCATTCTCGGTACCATCACAAATTGTTATGACTCTGATAATGCCATTATTCAAACAAGACTACTGCATCACCTTAGATAATTATTATACTTCACCAGAATTATGTGATATCCTTTTGACTTATCAAACAGATGTGGTTGGAACTGATAGACAAAACAAAAAGGTTTTACCTTTAGCATTCAAAAAAAAAAAAATTAAAAACTGATGATGTTATATCATTTAGAGGTGGTACAATCCTCGCTCTCAAATGGCAGGACAAAAGGAAGTAACAATGTTATCATGTTTTCATGATTCTGAAACTATCGAAATAATGATGCAAAGTAAAAAACTGAAAACAAAACCAAAGGTAATAATTTACTACAATAAAACAATGGGAGGTGTGGATCAGGTAGATCAATACCTTTCTACTTATCAAGTAGCAAGAAATGGTGGGAAAAAATATTTTAAAAAAATATTCTTTCACCTTTTAGACCAAGCCGTTTTCAATGCTTTTGAAGTTCATAAAAAAGTAGGTGGGAAAATGTCACATTTAAAGTTTAGACTGGATAAAATCGATGAAATAATTGACAAATATCACACTTTTATCAATTTTTCAAGATGAGGTCTTCCATCAAGTGAAGCGCCATCAAATCGTTTATCTGCACGACATTTTTTGGAACCTATACCACCTACGGGAAAAAAAGAAAACCCTTCAAGAGAATGTAAAGCGTGTTCATCAAAAAAGAATGCAGATGGAAAACGAATAAAGGGAGAAACGAGGTATTATTGTAAAGATAGCAAAGTAGGACTGTGCATACCATGTTTGAAACCCATTCCCAGAAAAATTATTAAATTTTTGAAAAAAATATTACTACAGCTATTATTGATGTTGAATAAAAGCATTACTGTTTGGGAGATAACAGTGTACGTTATTTAAACGTACGTGATTTTCCTCACTCCAAAATTTACATATAATCTTATAGGCCTGCATTGAAGCTTTTTTGCCTAGCTCGGGTGCAAGAGGAAAGCCAAATATATAGTAAAATAATTTACGTTAATAAAAAAATCTACACGTTAAAAAAAAATGTTAACGAAAAAATATAGTTTTTCTATAGCAATTTATTTTAAATTTCATAAACATTTAATTAAAACTGGTGATTTTTTAATAAATTTTGCAACGAGTAAGGGGTTAAATATGTTTAAACCTCCCATTTCAATTATATTCTTTAAGCTTATGTAAATATTTCTGTACATATAGTCATGTTAATTAAAATTTTAAATGAAATATAAATCATCGCGAACCTAACAGACATGATAAGCTTGCAACATATAAAGGCATGAATGTTATAAGTGTAACGACAATACAAAATAGAACAAATAGTTATTTTATTTAATTAATAAATTTACATATTTTTCTGCTGTTATTGCATTTGTGTACAATGTTCAGTTTTGTTTCAGCCCTGTGCAAAATGTGAAAATACTATCAAGGGACACAGAGTAGTGTGGACTCGTACCAAAAAAGTATGATAAAATTACTTTTATTCCATTTTACATTATATTAAAATTTTCTTAAAATGGATTTAAAAACACAAGAATTATGACAGACTGTAATTCAATTACTCCGTTGTTTATTAACAATTTTACACCTACGATTTGATTCCATTCTGACTTCTTCCGAATATAATGCTAGATGAAGTAGAGTTAAGACCAATTATTCTGCAATATGAATTTTACTGTGCAAAATAATATTGAGTTTCAAAAACTACACAAAGGGAGGCGTGTAGATAAATAAAGAGGAAATGCTATTTTTAAGCGAAAACAATATGGATGCTTTTTAATATGAAGGATGAAAATTTTTGATGTTATTCCCTATATTTACATTTTAATCCATTTCTGCAAAGGAGTCTCAATTCTTATGATGAATGAGACAATGAAATATTGCAGTTTAAGTTAACTGAAAATTAAGTTCCTCTAAAACTGAAGTTTTAGATTTAATTTTGGTGCAAAATTTAAGCCTCAAGTCTCCAAAAGTTTCATTTTTTATTACTTACATTAAAGTACATAAGGTTTAAATACAACAATTTCGATTTCTACATAAAATAAGGAAAGGGAAGAAAAAGTTTAATTAAATTAGTTTAATTAAAAGTGCATCCAGCAACGCTTAATGATAGAAAAATGAGCTAAAATTATGCACTTGCACTACTATAGGGCATCAAATTGTCCACATAATTTAAAATAACCATTCCCTATGCCAAGCATTATGGAAAAAAATTCATGCTAACTGCTTTCTCCCATGCATAGTTTATATATAAAATATCCAGTATAAAACTCAAAACTATTATGAAATATGGGTTTCAGGTGTTCCTCATTTAACAACCAAACTACTTTGATATGACAAAGCCAACATGCTGGCAATGCACAGAAGGGAATTAAATGGATTTTCCTTGTTGAAATTTGTGCTTTAAATGTCATTAACATATACATATAACTCATTGTTTATATTTCTGAAAATAAAACAGCAAAGAAAGAAAACTTTTGCATAAGATATTAGAACTACTTTGCATACTATCACTGTACAAGAAGGCAAAAGTTGTAAAAATGATTTAATTCAGAGCATTTATTCATACATGAATCCAAAGCATCTTTTAGTAGATAACAGTCATTTCTGGTATTTCAAATTGTCAGCAAGGTTAGATGTAGCAGAAAGTATAAGTGACAGAGATAGTGGGAAGAACACTCAAGGTCTGCTTGAACGATTTTCTAACAAGCATATGTTGGAGTATCAGAGCAAAGATCTGAAGAAAAAGTTTTCCTAGAAGAGAATTACAAATGGAAAACATTTAAACTAGTCAAAAATTAGCATTCATTTAAACTAGTCAAAAATTAGCATTCTTAGAAAAAGTGGCAGACTAAGAGTTCAACTACTATTTTGAGCTGCTCCACACATGATGTTAAGAAGAGAAAGTGTGAAACGTACAAAGTACGTATTGGCCAGATTTGAGGGTACCAAGATTTCACATGTGAATAAAAATAACGTAAATAATATATAGTGCATGAGCATAAAAACATGGCATAAGGTTAAAGACCAGGCATTCAATATATCAACAGCATATCAAAAACACGGTATTAGTCGAATACATGAGAATTTCTGTACAGTATTATTAATATCTTCTAATATCTGGTAGAAAATATTTGTTTTCCAACCAAGATAGTCTCTACAGCTTCTCATGTCTGGAAGTTTATTTCTGAATATTTGGGTGATCCTATTCAAATTGCTACCAAATAATTTTTGACATTCAGTCATTATTTTCATAAGTAAATTACCAATCCCTCTCATGCTTAAATTATGTGTAGAATTTGTGTCAATTTGGCTAATATTGTTATTTGCATGTGTAACATTAGGGTTCTGTGCTTGTACATGTTTCTGTTCAGAGTTCAAAGCTTTTGCATAATTAACTCTAGGCCGAACTAAAGTTTTACCTGTTATTTTAACTTTTGGGAATTTACTACATCCTCTGTATGAAGCTGGGTGGACTACTAACCCACAATTAACACACTTCGGTGTATCTGTTTTGCCTTTGATTTCACAATCAGAGGCAAAACAGATACACCGAATATCATAGTAATTGTGAAAGCTCATACATTTCACATACCTAGGTGCCAAGTGGTTCCTAAAGTTACACCTAGTCGTTCCTAAGGTTTCTGATGAATGATGCCATTTCTGGCAGTTGAAGCATTTGGGCATTTGGAATTTGAATACACACTTTTCACCATTAATTTCAAAATAAAGTAAATTAGAAAGCTTATAAATATTGTCAACTGTATCACTTCTAAGTAACTGGGATTGAAATAAAGGCATAGGAGCTTTGGTGTGATTTTTGTTAACTGCTCAACCTTATACATACTATATCCCTTTTCCTCTAGTACATTTTTAATTTCACTAACCTCCGTAGTAGAGGGGAGGTTTGTACTAGAATCTTAATAATAGACTTTTCTCACCTTAAATTGACCCCAAAATGACCTACAGAATTCTCTGCAAAGAATTTACTAACAGTATGATGGTCATCCTCAGCAGCCATCAATATTATTATAAATTTACCACTAAGGGGACACAAAAATTTAACATTGGGTAAACTTTCAGCAAGATTTTTAACAGAGTCTTCAATTTTTTTCATTTTTTTAGGCCTCACCATAACATTCACCACATGAGGGAGAGAGAATATTAACATTCACCACATGAGGGATTACCTGCTGTGAGCCTGCTAGTAGTTGCCTGAGGATTAGAGCCCTGATCATTAATTACCATTATATTTAGCATTGACATCAGCATCACAATCATTAGTACTATTTACATTAGACAAGACATCAAACTTCTTAGAAACTGGTACTTTTTTGTTTCTGATTACTTTTCGCTTAGCAGTTTTTGTTGGTTTTCTAAAGCCTACACTATTATCAGTTAAATGAGAGTCTGTATTTACTATTTTACGATTACTATGACCTGCACCCCATGCAGAATATTTAGGCTTAACAGACAAGTTATCAACACAATTACCAACACTATTACTAGAACTGACCAATTTGTAAGTATTTGCTAAGTAAAGTTCACATTTACCTTCTAATTCATTTATCCATCTTGTCGTGAGTTGAATTCCAGGTTTAAAGGTATCCAGTTCAGAAGAATCCTGTTCGGAAAGGTTTTCTTGTAATATTTGTTTTAAACACTCATGTTTTTCCTTCAGTAAAACAATTTTTCCTTTGTGTCAAAAACTGAAAAAAGAAGATTCCTGACAAGATTCCAAATCACGATTCCTATTTTCATGTACGTATTCACAATTCATATCAGCATCATCACAGTCATTATTAATCCTATCAGCCCAGCAAACATGAGCAGGCAGCAGTTTCATCTCCTAATCTGTTAATGTTTTAATAATATACTTTTGAAGATATAATTTTATGTAATCAAATTCTTCCTCATTAAGTTTCCTCTTGATTTAAATATTTCAGTTTAAGGTCAAGATTTCTGGTATTCTAAGGAAGTGCATGTATTTAGAATGTATAGAAAAACTGCTAACTTTATATCTTTAATAACATGAGTATTGAGAATAAATGTAAAATGACATAAGGTCAGGACTGGCATCGGATGCATTGTGTCAGAGTTTTGGAAATTAGTGAAATAGTGAGCAATAAAATTAAAAAATTACAGTTAAGGGCTAAGAAAATTTTTAGAATTTAGCACAGACACTGGACATGATCAATAGAGGACTAGTGCGGGACCCACAGATATAGAGGGGCACCAAAACTGTGTGAAGTTGCTCACTCTGATGGCTCCTGTCTCCGATATGGAGACTGAATGTTCACCGGTCGATAGAAACTAGTGGTATCATCAATTAAGTTATTGAAACAAATAAATTTAGAAAAGATGCTAAAGAAAAGTATCACGAAAATTAACTAAACAAATCTGGAAAATGTTTCAATTTAAAAAGAGGCTTAAACGTATTGTTGCGAGTTGTTGCTACAAAACATATGTTTGCACTTTCTTATGCGTAATTATACTAATATTGTTTTAGAATCAATATCATAAATTACTTGAATAAAAATGTTAAATATTACATTATATTTGATAAAGATGTACCCTATTCACAAGTAAATTTCATTCTTAGAATAGTATTATAAAAGTGAAGTTCGTTATCGATAGTTGCTTTTGTTTACTAAATTTTCTGTACGGATGGATTTTTAATATTTTTCATTACTGATTTTTTAAAGATACTTAATTTCCGTGGGCAGAAATGTGTGCAAACTCTGACAACAGTTATTATCTTCCAAGGAAGAATTACTCCAAGTCTCCTTCGAAAAATTTTGGTATTCCTTCTTTGTTGAGTTATAGCTTTCAAATCATAACTCAAATCACTGGAAGGCCAGTTAGTTGGATTATCTGTCAGCCATGAAGACTCTCCCACCCCCTAGATGTCACTAGCTGTTGGGAAGAATAGCCTCTAGCTGGAAGGTCAGCTGGATTTAACTTAACCAGGCATGTCACCAACATTCATGTATCATCAGATTTCTGATTTCTTTCACAAGATTGCTTACAAATATTGAGCACACGTCTTCATTTTGTATCCAAGTTAAGACTTAAGTCTCTTCAACCAAAAATAATTGACTCCTTCAATTATAGAAACAAACAATCTGGCTCCAGTAGGTACTGTAATAAACTCTAAACATAGCATTGCATAGCATTCCATAGTCTTTTGTAAAGCTACTTGATATCTTGTCACTACAAGATTAACATCTACTGTATGTACCTTTTCCACCTTGATGAATATGGCAGCAGCATATGCATGTTGGCTAGCATCACAAAAAGTTGGAATACTAATGTTTTCCTTTTCATTAGAAGAAATGTAGAACCAAAACAATAAGCTGACCCTTTCCAATAGAGGCAAGTCTGCAAGTTTTAAACCAACTTTGGAATTCATTTTCAGT
Organism: Stegodyphus mimosarum; assembly: GCA_000611955.2. Classification (NCBI taxonomy): domain Eukaryota; kingdom Metazoa; phylum Arthropoda; class Arachnida; order Araneae; family Eresidae; genus Stegodyphus; species Stegodyphus mimosarum. Next base: position 170,375 of record KK119896.1, on the reverse strand, counting down.
GTCAGCATCAACTTTTCTGAATATTTTCTGAATTCTTTTCTGAATTCGATGACTGCTCCTAACAAGTATAGACTGCTGATTACACAAAAAACCATTGTAGGAAGATGAAATGTTCTTAAATTACCATTCTTTGTCCACCACAGGAAATACAAGAAACTTCTATCAAACTTTCAAAAACAAATCTGCAGAAAAACTTTACTCATTGTCAGCAGTCAAAGTTTTCTTTCGCTAAATCTCAAGAAAAGTTTCAGGAAAAGTTCAAAAAGATTTGGACCACAATCCAGACATTGATTTAAAGAAGGCACTGACGTCGCCCTTGTAGAAACATAAAAAAACAAGCCTATTTTTGTTATTCTATATTGTTTTGCCACATGCCTTTGAGGTAAGCAGCAAACCTATGACTTCAGTTTCTTCTGGTGTCACTTTCTCACAGTTATCCCCAAATTACGTTATTCTTCAAGCATTTTGTTCTACTTTTCATACAACTTTTCAGAGAAGAGTCCTTTTGTCATTTTTTTCTAACCTTTTTAATGCTAAATCTTTATACAAAGATGGTTACTTCTTTGTGTTCAAATAAAAGGGGGGTCTGATACAGCCTTCTTCTGAGTTTTGTTTGTATCGTAAGACTTGAAAATAGTTCTTCTAGTCCTTTTAGAGCTCGGTTAGTGTATACTTCCTAAAAATACTAGACTCTATAACTGAGCTAATAATTGAATGAAAAGCGAGAGGGTATTGAAGAAAAATGTTAACTAATGCAAATCTGTTAAAGGTACACATCAGTATTATCTTATACTGAGCACTTCTCTTAACATTTTAAGGGCCGTTGAAACTGAGGATTACCTGAGCTAACGGAGACAATTGAAAGAGAAAGATATGAATGCTTTTGAATATACCAAGTTATTGCCTTTTTGCTAATTATAAACGCATAAGCAGAAGTTGATTTTCTTCGTTAGCAAAATCTGCACCTGATTATCCAATAAGACAGCAAGTAACATTAGCCACTGGAGAATACCCAATGCCATAGTTTCTTGTAGCTTTCAAGTATTTGAAAATGCATTCTGCAACATTCCATTGTACTTAATGAAGACTGCTTGAAATATGGTAACCACATTTACAGCAAAAACTATATCTGAACAGGTAGTAATGGCATAGAACATTAGTGATCTAATACCTTCTCTGTGAGGAACTATTTTCCCACCAGGTGATGGATTGGATTCTAATGATGGGATTATATCAGGATCTGCAGGTACAGTGCTAGGAGTTGCATCCTCTAACTGAAATAATTTCAGAATATGTTTTATACAGCTATCTGAATACATGAAAATTGAGTCACCTGCTTTATAATCAATTTCCATTCCAACAAAACATCCTGTTTCACAAACTGTTGTTTCAAAACTTTCTTAGATCATCTACAATTTCTGTTCTTCACAAAACAATAAAACATCATCCACAAATAGAAATAAAAATATTTTCTGATTTCAATAACTATCACTAAAGACACATGAATCAGCACCACTTTGCTTGAAACCAAATCTAGTTTAGAATTCAGAAAATGTCTTAATCCAATATCTAGATGTCTATTTCAATCTATACAGGGATTCAGTTCACAAACAGCTTTCAAGTTTATGTGTCCTGTTCTATCATACCATATTCTTAGATTATCCTTGTGAGAAAGGTTTGCTTCAGGAGAAATTGCAGTTTTAAAAAGCATGTGATACAAGTATTTTATAGAACGTACAGCTCACCTTCACAGATGTATACATCAGCTTGTGATAGCAGTTTTAATTATCTTTATTCCTTTACCTGTAATATTCACAGAAGTTTGTCCTTTAAATGTGGAACATAGAGACCACATTTTTCTCCTTCCATTTACCATGAATATAAATATATGATACTATAAATAAACATAAATTTGAAAATTTTTCCTTTGTGATAGTATGATTATTAAAGAATTTTTTATTACTATATATTAGCTTATAATTTAAGATATTTTGCTTATTTTCTTTCTTTAATAATGTAAATGTCATCTTAATGAATGTAAGTTTAAGAATAGAGAGATTAAAATATGTAATTATACAAACAATAACAAATTATGGTCAAATAGAGGTCTCCATAACAGATCTAAAAATCTGCACCACTGAGACCAACTGTGTTTTCATAACTATGTGAAGCATTCTACTTAATACTAACACTGAGAAATTTAACAAGCATTTTCATACATATGTGTTCAAACAAACCATAAGAGAACACAGATAACATGAGGGATGTGCAAAACTGAAAGGCAAATTTACATATCGATAATCATTTTTATGATAAATTTGAATATAGCTAATTTTTCCTTCTTAAACTTATATATTATGTTAATTTTGAAATGCTGACGTTCTTGGTAACAAAAAAATAAAGCTATTCATCTTTTTTCAAACATAAATATGCAACACCAACTCATTTTAATTTCTATTCCTCTTATTTTTGTAGGTCTATCATGAAGAATGCTTCAATGAAGTATATGAAGGTAATTATTTTTTTAATTTGAAATTTTTATTTTCATTTTTTTTAGAATTTTTGTTGCACAAAGGATGAAAAATTCCACAGATTCCAAAAGAAGGATATACTTAATGCTTCATGACCGCGCTATAAACATTTTCTCATAATAAACATGAGAAGAGTCCTGATTCTTAATTTTAGTTTACCACGAAATAAAACACATCCATGTTGAAGAAACAATCATTTATTAGCTTAAATTTGTATGATTAATAGTTTCACTCCATAATTGCCTTAATGCTTAGCATATATCTTAAACCAAAACAGTCTATCAGTTTATTGTCAATATCTTATAACTATATAACCAATCTCATTAATCATATTTTCATTATTTTTCTTTCGTCACCACAGCTTGAGAAATGAATCATGCAATGATGTGTAAAGGAATTCCTATTTTAAAAATCAGTAACTGAATACTAACCAGTCTGGTAACCTTTTATGTTGGTATTGCACTCTATGATTACAAATTTCAGCCAACAGCAAGATGATGTGTGCAGTGTTTCGATGAAGAGAAATTTAAGATATTTGTAAAAACAGATTTTGCAAAGGATATTCATAGGCTATTTAACGCTGTTTCAATTAAGAGTAACTGATTTGTTCCGATATGCCCTTTTTTGGCATGTGGCAGATGATGATCTATCAGCCATAACCTGCTGTGTAGTGTCTGCCATTTTTAAATTATTCTTATAACATTAAATTAACTATATACTACTAACAACTTTATCTTTCCTTGATTAGCAAAAATTTCAAAATTCTCATCACAGCTCAAACTTAAAATTCAACTGAAGTATTTGAATTGAATCAGAGAACCCATACAAGTTCTTTGGCTTAATGGTCACAGACACCATATACTACGTTACGATTTACTTGCTTTGTATCCTGATTCTCCATGAATAAGACTTGCTTTGCACAACATTTAAGAGAAAAGCAAATGAACTACTCTGTATAACATAGAAGAGCAAAATGACCTGCTTTGCATAACCATAAAGATATTTCATCTATCCTTCTTGCATCAAAGGAATATGGATCCTAACATTCTAAACATGAACGGTTTTAAGAATTAGTAATTTTTCAATTCGAACTTGCAAAAATTCTGGGGAAAATATGAAAAAATACAGAAAAAATTTAAATCAATGATATCCCATAAAGTTAATTACATATGATTTTCATACATTAGAAATTCTATTTTGCGGTATAAAGCCACATTTAAGTGTACAGAAAAAGGATAAGACCAAGATGTTCATTATATGTGAGGGTTCATTAAAAGGTAAGTTCCCTACAGCAGCCTTTGACTATAATTTACAATGTAAAGAATTGTACAGTAATAAGACAAATTACTTCCAAATTGATGTAGTACAAAATGTTGTGAATTTGAATTTACTACCCTCCAACTTATTTATGCATATTTTGCACATTTATTTTTTCCCTAGTACTGCAAGGGCTTGGGCAAAAGATTCCTTAGAAGTAAGCAAGGTACATGATCAAGTATGTACCAGCATGAAAATGAAAAAGCCAGAATAATAACTGCATTTGGACCAAGTTCACATCAAGAACTGGACTTCAGTGTTTTACAAGAAATATATCTTCATTAGTTTTGGACCAGAATTCTAATATTCCTCTGTTTATGCAGATAACATATGTTTACATATGTGTCTTTAACATATTTTTAAAATAAATCTTTTTGATTATTACAGATGGTCTTTTATATTCTTCATCAGCACAGAATATATACAACACATTTCATCACCATAAAATTTTATTAAAATTGTCTGAAAAATGATTACTGGTTTTCAGGCTTATTCTGTGATTCCACTTACAAGCATTCTCCGATGCACCAGTAGCAAAACTGTTAGCCACGATTACTTTTATTATTTTTGATTATTCAGTATTTATATTATTTTTTATTACATTATTATTTATTTTTTAATTTACGTTTATACAGGGCTATAATCGTAAATTAAATTTCTGTGTACAATACAGAGTGTTCCTGTGCAATCGGAAAACATTCATGTAGCAGAGAGTCATGGAACTTAAAAAATTCATATTATTTTATTGCATTTTAATAATGGTGTACCCTTTTAATTTATAATCACTTTTTAATCCAGTATCTTTTAGCAAAAATTAGCGCAGATAAGTGCTACACTTTCTACGAGAGAAGAGATGCCTTCATGGTAGACTTTTAGGCAAAATTGGATCATGTTCACACAACCCATGAAAGAAACGGCAAATACCAACCATGTAGCCAGACTGTTTGCCTGAGTTCAAGCAAATGTCAAACCAGCATTAGGTTGTCATAAGCACTTAGCTACTTGTGTGGCTCCTATTAGCAAGCAAAACGAAGTCATCAATGACATTCTAACAGGGTGAGGCACTTCGAAAATTTTATTCCAAAATTTGTTTTCTTAGGAAATTTAAGTTTGGAAACAAGCACTTTCACTAAGTTCTATGCAATTTACTTGTTGCTCTCTTTGTGCGAGTAAGATAATGGCTCCAAGAGGAAAAATGCACATGAGCACATACAATGGAATTCTCTGCAAAATTCATAAAAAAAAAAAAAAAAAAAAAAAAAAAAAAAAAAAAAACACACAAAAGAACATAACATTCCTGTAGCAGCTACTACCACTTTTATTACTTAAAATATTTTAAAATTTTGAATCTTATATTCACCGTTCAGAGAGAATTAAGAAGATCTGATTTTAAAGACGTTGAATATGATAAAAATCAAAAGAGAAATTAATAAAACAAAGTTCAATACTACAAGAAACACCTCTGGAATTTGACTTTGGGCATGATGACTTTTAAGCAAGAACAGGATGGTTTACACAGTTTTACAAAATGCCATCAAATCTATCGATATACAGAAAAAGAGAAAGTGCTCTTTCAAGTAACGCTATCAAAGATTAAAGAGAAAATGTCTTTAAAGATGTGACAATGGATTAACTTACAGAAAACAGACTTCTAGAAAATTAAGTCCCAAACATGCATAGCTAAGTTAATGGCACGGAAATAGGATATTCAAACCTAATTTAATGCAAATGCTTTGACCAAAACAACTCTAGCTTTATAAAGAATATCACTAAAATTTTTATATAAAATAAATTTAAAAATAGATTGTCACTGTAATCTAGTTTTCAGAGAAATTCTAACTCTTAAATACCTCCCTCAGAAACAAAGTCGCAAACTCATATTGTGGAAAAATGAAGTGAATAACGTTAGACTTAACACATCACAATTAATAACTCAAATCAGTAATATTATGCATAGGGAGCATAAATATATTAATCCAAATACTCACATTGAACTATAATTTCAATAAAAATTAACCATTTCAGTGAATATCTGTTTTCTTCCTTCAAACTGTCAATCTTAACTACCTGTCAAAAAATATATAATTATATTATACAAATTTTATTTTCTACAATACTAAAAAAAATATTAAGGGCTATTGACACTGGGGTTTATTTGAGCTATGAGAGACATCTGGCATAGCTGCAGCTCCAAAACCAGTTTTTTCTCATAGTGGATCGAACTGAAAAATCTGAACTTCACGTAAATCGGAGCTAGTCAACAGATGTAACTGACTCCGTTAGCCCATATAAGCCACAGTCTGAATGGCCCTTTATGCATATCAAATGTGAATAATAATTGACATAACCTACTCATTGGTTCTTAATCTTAGAGCAATACTATAAAATATAATTCTTTTTTACATTAAAGCATAATTATTTCACTTCATTCAGGTAACATTTGTACAGCAATCTACAACACTCCTGTAGAATTTGAATGATTTAAGAATTTCATCCAATTTTTTAAAACGACACTAAGCTATTAAAAGACTGTCTCGTCTTCTCCCATTTACACCCTTGTCTTCAGTATATCCTTTTCAATCTGAAGCACTGTGACTTCATACACAGTTATCAATGCCATCTATCTGTAAATTCTGTTGTGTTCTAACTGATCTGTTTTCAAAGGTAAAAATAAATTGCAAATATTATTACTGTTTCTACTAATTGTTCTATATATACTACTTTTCAAGTTTCACAATATAGAAGCACATATTTTTTAACATAAAAATGTTCAAAACATTTTCCTGCATATACTAAATAGTAATTACACTTTTGCTTTGCCCCATTTACATTAGGGAATGCTCTACTCTCAAAAAGCAAATACCACAAAAAGAAATATCTCAAAAATTAAATATAAAATGAAATATTTTAAAATAATTTTTAAATTATGATAATTATTGAAATTATGTTTGTAACAATTTAGCTGAAAAGAACTTTTGTTTGATCTCTGTTAGTCTGTGAAGGAAGAAAAGCCCTTCAAAAATCTCCAAAAGTATGCACAATGCCCCAAGAAGCTTCTCAACTGATGGATATTTTCAGAGTATCTCCAATCTGTAACTGCTGACACTTTTGCTGGATACGTACACACATCTTCAATGGAGATGATATGTCCAAGGTAACTCATTTCATGTCTGAACACTTTACATTTGATAGGACTATGCCGCTAGTCCTGTGCTGCCATATATATAGTAAAGCCTGTAGAATCACTTCTAAAGTGAGGGCAGAAAGTTAACTACACTGAATTTCTGAAGACGTTGGATTAAAAAAAAAAGAAATAACAACCGGATACAGTTTTGCATCGGTATTATTGCTTCCATCCCTAGAGAGACAAAATGGAACTGTTTTAATGCAACAATAATTAAAGATTTATTTTTCATACTAATTCTCATCCTTGAACTTGAATATTTCGTAGCGATTTTATTGACAGGAAACATTTTTCTAAAAATGCTGCAGTATGATCCTATGCATTCAGTGGTGCGGGCTCCAGTAAAATGAACAGAACAGGCATTAATAACTTTGTGGTCCTTTTTCCAAAGAAAAAAAAATTCTTTTCCCTATACAACTCACATTATCCTTGCGTATGCAAATGTTTAAGAACATCGGCCCTTCCACTCTGCGAAATTGAAAAATCGCAATAACCAACAGAATCTATTACAATATTACATTTCCTTGATGAAACACTAGAAGCACAGTCACCTGTGTACGATTTTTTAAAAGTACATGCGTATTGTGCGTCTTTTGTCTGCCTAATATCTTTTAAATGCTGCTCACATTTTTTCTGGTGACGAAGTCATCCAGGTATACCAAACAGGCTTAATAGGTAAGTCTTCTCAGCACGATCTGTGAAAGGCGTTCAAATGTTGCCGGCACATTGCCTAATTCAAACGACAACACGTTAAAGTACCAAAATCCCTGTCCTGTAGTAAATGCCATCTTTTCTGTCATCAGGATGCATCTCTGCTTGCCAATATCCAATCTTTAAAACAAGCACGGAAATCCACTTGCTTCCAAAATTAGTATCCAGAATGCTATCAGTTCAAGGAAGAGGGTAGCTGTGTTTCTTTGTTCAACTTCATCGTCAATTTTATCATGGGACACACTCTGAAGTGAAACGTTGCTTCCAGATGAGTTTACTTTCCAGTCTAATGAGCCAGATATTTTTGAATGACAGTAACACTGGCAGTAACATGACAGTAACATACGAATTGTCTTATTGCAAGGAATTCCACTTATCTGTACCTTGATGAAAAGTCCACTGATGCCAAAATTCACTGCAGAACTCATTGAATTAACTTTAAAATAATGCAATGAGTTTTGGCAGCAATGGGCGTTTCATCATGGAAGAAATAAATGGAATTCTTTGCTGAAGCACTTTAAAATAGGCTTCTTCAATATCTGATAACCTGCACTCTGTAAGACCAGTACTAATTAAGTTTCTTCTTAGTTGCTCTGAGCGTTCTTAGTTCCTATGCCTTGGGGTGTTTTCGAGTTACTTCGTATGTGATCTTCACCACCACAGTTCCAGCACCTTAGTTTCGGTTTCCTGTCACTCATATGCCGCTTTAAAGTGCTAAATTCACTGGTTAATTTGTCTAGATGAGAGATAGTTGATCCACTGGTTCTTAGATTTGAGCAGATATTTGATACACTGCTTCCTAGATTTGAGCAGCTCTGATTGGGTGGCAATTTGGCAATTTTTATGAGTTGCTTGCTACGGCCTCAAATTTCATGGCATACACTACAATGTGTTTAGATCACTAACATCCACTATTCACAGGGCTTTCTGCACTTTAGGATCCTACATGTCATGGAGAAAAAACTCAGGGAACAGATGTGTGTGTGTTCTGAGTGTTTTTCTTTCTAATTTAGTTTCTAGAGCTTCTTTTTTCGTGTTTTCCTTTAGCAGCTTTTAGTTGTGTTTTATGATTTCTCTTTTATTGCTTTTAAAACTTTTTTTTGGTTGATGCTGTTGGCTGTTGTTGTTTCTGGCTTGCTCTGCTGCAGTCCAAAAAATGACATTACAGTGATGTAAAATCTGCCAGGAGGGTCAGGCTGCATCCCTCACATCACATGACCGAAGGAAGAGAATTTCGCCTACTTCATTTGGGCAGTCAGAAAAGGCTAGATGAGAAAATCTGTTAACATCCGTAGCAAGTTCCTTCGTGTCCCCTTGGTCTCTGCTGGGAAAATTTTAACTGAAACCTGCTATAGTCTGTTAAACATTTCTCGCTAAAGTGCAGCTTCAATGTGCCAGATAGAGCTTCGAAAACTAGTCTCTGGTCTTTGGGCAGAGTTTGAAGGATATGCACTACATCTGCTCTCAGAGAAGTTGCAAGGTGGGAGGCTTATCTTGGAATCCCATCCACTTGCATTTCCAATATAGAAAACCGAGTCTCGTGTACTTGACAGGAAGTGTCTCCATCATATGTGGATATGTTTACAAAGGTTCAGGATGACATATGCAGAAATTTAAAGCAGTCAGACTTGTTCCTGCTGTCACTATGGATTTCCTTAAACTGCCAACTCCTTTGGCAACAGCAGCAACTTTGGCTGCTGTTGCTGTTCTCCTTTGGCAACAGAATTTTTATAATTTAGTGACACACCGAGGAACAAAATCTAGAATTGGCAAAACTTTTAGAATTTAGAACAGGCACTGGAAGCAGAATTTAAAAAAGAACTACGCAGCAGAATTTAGGGGCCAAAGAGATTGCATCAAGCGGGAAAATGTCTAGCGCCAGGCTTGTGTATCATGCATTAAGACATATTAGATGAATCTTTAAATCGTCAGTTTTCAATTTTTTTATTAATAAAAAAATTCCTTTCTGTAATGCCTGTCCATGTGATAAGATTCGAAGCATTTTTGATGTTTCCCATGCTTGTGTCTAGTTAAAAATAGGGAAAATAAAGGGAAGATAAACATGCTATGAAAAAGATTCTAGTATCAGAAGTAAAACATTTAAATATTATGTTTTTATTGTTCTTCCAGACATTCTCCAAAAAATAAGAAATTCATTGCAAACTTTCTGTAAAATTATATGTTAATACCATGGAGAAATTTTTCATTTTGTCACATTTTTCTGGAATCTTCTAGAATTGCAGGTCTATAAATCTTGCCTTCAAATCCTTCTAAACTTTCAAAGCTGCAATGTCTAAAATCCTAAAGAAAAATTACCCCTATCAATTCTGTAGCACCAAAAAGGCAGAAATATTTTGGAAAAAAAGGGGGGAGGGACTGTAAAATTAATTTTATAGAGAAAACTGATGCATATTCGGAGACAATTACATGGGAAAAACTTACCACGAAAAAATAAAAAAGATATTTTTAATTAATTAATAGCTATTTTGCTTTTGGTAAGAACGGTTTAGTAAATTGTGCTTTATAGTTTGTTTAGTAAATTGTGTTTCTATATTATACCTTGTTTAATTTTTTAGATTCAAAATAATACGTGGCCAAGATGGAACTTTATAATATGACGGCGAAAAATACAAATATTTTATTTTAATGTTATTTTTTAAATATAATTTCAATATATTACTATTATCTTAATAAAATTTATCAATGTTATGATGTTTTAAAAAAAAAACATTTCGAAAAATTCCCAGATCTCGGAATTAAAAATTTTCTATAGAAACTTATCTTAAAATCACGAAAATGTTGATAAGAAGCCAAATTTAGAACCGTTTAATAAAAGAATTCACATCAGAAAAAGCGAAATGTTGTTTAAAAGCTCTTCATCAGAAAAAATGATATAATTTTGAAATGTTTATGTTTCACTTCCTACTCAGAAACTCAAGTATCCCAAATTAGAAATAGAAACAAATTATAACCCATGAACCCATTCAAAAGATAACCATAGTTGTCAGTGAATTGCCAAAAATAGTCCTCCAAAATGCTAATTTACTCTCAAAATGGCAGTCGTAAACACAGACAGAAATTTCAGATGATTAAAATTAAGGACCTTCAGCCGATTTTGGCCGAAGTTAAGGACTTTTAACCCTTTGAGGACCTGCACGCAGAGAACAAAGTGCAGCCATGGGACAAACCCCCCTCCACACACACACACACCTGAAATGGAACGTCCAACCGGCCCATGCATTTTCAGCAGTTAAGCCGAATTTTACAAAAAAAAATTATGTGTTATTATAAAGAACATCACATTAATAGAAATAAATGAAATGTGCAAAACACTAAAATTATAACTATATGCATTGCTGGAGATGGCTGCTTCAGAGAGACGATCACGCTATGGCTGGGCGAAGTCGACAAAAGGAGCTCTGCTTGTGAGTGGACTATTTTTTATTATTCTCTTTTTTCTTTAACTGCAAACAAAACGGGGAAATCCCTTTTTAACCAGTGTTTATTTATGTATAAGTTATAGCAGAGGTCTCTAAAACTGCTCAGCCCACGGGCCAAATTGACTCTTTCATGAAGCTTTAAGAGCCAATTTCCAATTATTTTATCATACCACTGCGATGCAACTGTGATAATCAGTATACACTTTTCAAATGAGGCAGTGAGATTTTTGTGATAGAATCTATACATTATGATCTTAAAGAATAGCCTTACTTTCTAGATTTTCATGGAGTTTCACCTAACACAAAATTCTTAGTTGTTTTTAAACATCTGCAAAAATATATTTTTGTCCCAGAATATTAGAGATTTCTTCGGTTTAGTAGGTACTTTATTGTTCAATGGATTTAAATCACCATTGTCACAGTTTATCAGCATATTTTAAAATTTATTTTGTTTGCATTTTGATCAGGTGCAAACTTTCCCTCATTAGTATTTCATATTTTGGACAAATTTTGAGTGAAAAAAATCTCTAAACTTATAATAAATTATAACATGTACAGAACAAAAATTAAGATTTAAATAAAATCACAATTAAAAATTTCTATGAACCTACCTACACAACTATGGAAGTAGGAAAGAAAACACACGAAACCTTTATTCAAGAAGTACAATGAGAATTGTTTTATATCCTTGTACGACGCAATGGAATTCTTGTATTCTCAAAAAATATCGCATCCCATATTTAAAAAAAAATATCCATTTTGACGGCTCTTAAATCCATCTGAATGATTTTTTCTTGAATGACATCTGAACGTGCACACGATGTTGTGATTTTTCTGTTGAATTTTATGTTGCACAAGAAAAAAGGCCTCTTTTTCTCAAAATGGATTCAGCAGATTTATTTTGGGACATCTGTATGAACATGTGTATGTATCTCGCATAACTCAAAAATGAGTAGCTTCAAAACGTTGAAATTTTGGTATATGGGACTGCTATAGCATGTAGTTGTGCATATATATACCTACTCTGTTACCCTGCTTTATTTTTTCATCCTCATATGTTGGTAAATTGTGCATTTTTTGCTTTAAAAGTGACTGAATTATGTTGTTCTTATATTCTGGTTAAGGTTTTTATTACTTTAGTTAATATGCATGCAATAGTTATAGAATCATCAACCATTTAAATGTTGTGTAAGCGCTACTAAGACCAACAAAGCCACCATTTGTTTAAATTTTAAACTCTTGTTTTTGTTTGAATTTGATGCATTGAGATTTTATGTATTTTTGACTTGCCACAAAGTGAGAACTGAGCTGATTGAACAAGAAACGTATCTCTAATTAAAATCGAGAAAATAAATGAAGTACGGGGAAAAAATGTGTGGAATTTAATAGGTTGTGTAAGCTAGTCATGTGTGATCACACGAGATTTTTTGTATAGAGTGTTACTGCATTTCACTCATAGTAAATTTAGAGATGGTTGTATAATGTTCAAAGAACGTGTATGATAGGCAGCGGATTTTTAGACTGGCTGCTATATAAAATAGTTAATGTGTATGTTATTTGTTACTTTAAATTTTATAAAATTATTTTAAATAAACCCCTGATGAGCCGGATCATTAGTACTCTCGGGCCATAGTTTGGGGACCCTTGAGTAATGCGATGTTTTCACTTTGTGTCAAATATCCATATTAAAATCTTGATATTGAATAATCCCTGATATAATTACCTCATCTGTAACCTGCACGTTGTAACCCAGTGGGTTGCAACATAGTAAATCTGGCATCCACTATTTTAGTTTTTGATGAAATATCGATATCAAAGTTTTGAAAGCCAAATAAAATTCGCTGAGAACAGCATTTACAGCATGTTACAACACTATAGCTCAGAAGATCGAAAGCGGAATTTTAAAAAGTGACGAAGTCAGTATGTTGTTTAAGCAAGTTCGGGACAAATTCGCACGTTTCGAATTTGTAGCTACTTGATGATACACTTCAAGACAAATATTCCAGGAAGAATACCGAGACAAATTCTACTTAATTTGTCCGCTGTTGGAAAATGCAAAAATGGCAAATTCAGCTACAGAAATAACGACAAGCGATCAAAAAAGGAAAGCTTCGGAAACCAGAATTGAGGAAATTTAGTGAAGAATCGAAGGACTTTCTTACCCTTTTGTCTCAGGTTAAAAAAATCCACAAAGATAATGCTATTGTGGATGAAGACAAATTTCAATATCTGTTAACAATGTATGGTAGCAGATTCTAAAGCAGCAAGATTGGTAACAAGTTTTCCACCAACTAAAGAAATTTATTCAAAGTACAGTTCAACTTACAGAATGCTTCAGGAGAGATGACCTTTCGGTTCAGATTTATGTATGAGATCTACTTTGCATAGTAATGAAAAATACTGCTGGTCGGATTAAAGGAGATTTAGCTGAACTTTATGATTTACTTGAGAGCAGGCTGATGCCACTAGAAAGCCTCGGTAGAACTAAGGAAAAATTTACTGAATGTTTGGAGCAACTTGTTGAATCCTGCTTACCAGAGACTGTTCTTCATGCATGGGAAAGAATGGGTTCTATGGAAGATACTACATCACAGTAAGATAGTGTGCATTCTACAAATAAACTTTTGTGCTTTCTTCAAAACGAAATGCAAAGTGAGGAGGTGATTAAGTGTCCACATTCTGATGATCCAGGTTGCTCTACAGCTGCCTTTTTGGTAAATTTTCAAGAGAATACAGGTAGGCGAAATTTAATTCTGCCGAATGTTTTTCTGTTTGCAGAATGTGTTTAGAAGATGAATGAAAGCTTTTGGTGCAAAAGTGCACCTGTTTCTGCTGCCTATGAGGATAAATTTCACTATATTATTATGTGCTCTGATAGCTAACCTGTAAAGCCAAATGAAATTGAAAGTACTGTTATTTCAAGTAATGTAGGTCTAATCAGTCAACTGTTAATGAAAATGTGTATTTGGAAACATTTGTTTTAAAAATAGTATTTGAAGGTAGGCAACTTCAGGTTTGTACGATTTTAGACAGTGGTTCATAAAAATCTAATCTTTCAGAAAGGGTCATCACGTTTTTGCAAATGCGTCCCAAATCGTACATTCATTTCAATCGTACATTCAAGTCCTCATTCCCATTTAGTGTTTGATATCAATTTAAGGAATTTTGAGGGTCCGTATGGCCATAATTTTGAAGTACTTAAGTACTTTCTCAAAACAAAATATGTGGATCTGTTCCAAAAGTAGTTGATGACAACACCCTAAAAGAATTAAAGGAAAGAAAAATTACCTTGTCTGAATTGCAAGCTAAAGGACATAACATTGAATTGTTTTTAGGCCATCGGGGACATTATTACTGGCAGCTCTTTGAAATTGAACACGGGTATATCTGTAGTTGAGACTAAATTCGGATATACCGTGATTGGTAAAACAAATAACTTATCTAAAGAACTTATTTCAGTTACTATTCCATCATTAGCAGAAAATAATTTATGCAGCAGTGTAGTTTTGTTGCATTGTGCATCTTAGTGTAACCGAACTCTGGAATTTAAATGCCATTGCCATAACAGACCCAAGTGAAAATGTTAAACGTAAACCTGCTCACTCTGTTAAACAATTTAAAGAGAATTTAAATGTTCTTCCTGATGACTGATATGAATTGCCACTACCTTTTAAATCTGAAATTCTGTTACCTAACATTAAATCTATGACCTTTAAAAGGCACCAAAGAATGTGTCAACGAACTAATGAGAAACTCAGTTAAATGACTATAATGTAGTTTTTAAGCAATGGGAAGACCTAAAAATAATAGAAAAGGTTTCTGAAACTGGAATTGATATTTTGGATTATTATTTGCCCCACAGACCCTTTATAAAGTGTACTAGCCAGACAATAAAGGTAAGGCGGGTGTTCGACGTTTCACCCCGAGAGAGAAATCTGAGGCTGCTCAGATTTCTCTCTCGGGTTCTGTCCCTAAATGATTGTGTATATAGAGGGCCAGAGTTAATTCAACTCATACCTCATATAATTTGACAGGCATGCAGTTGGTTTATCATTTGACACTGAGAAAGCGTTCCTTCAGCTGAGTATTATCCCAGAACACAGAGATTATTTGAGGTTTTTTTTTTTTCTCTTGAAGAACCTATGATTTACAGACACTGCAGAGTAGTGTTTGGCATTTGTTCATCTATATTCCAACTCTCAGCATTGATAGAGCATCTATTGGATAATTCACCTGCCGAGTTTGATGATGCAACCCAAAAATTAAAATATTCTTTTTTTTTTTTTTGGCAACAATTAACTCACTGGAGTTCAGGATATCAAACAGCAAGAAAATTTTAAAGTCACAGAAGTAATGGCTCGGGGATGTTTTAACCAACGGGTTGGGAAGTAATGTTCCGGGTAATTGTATTTCCTGTAGTTCAGCTGTAAATTCTCTTCTTGAGATCTTATGGGATTTGGCCGAAGCTACATTAAAATATAATCTTAATTATTCAATGGATAATGAGGTAATAAATAAGTAAACGTAATATGTTGGCTATGGTACATAACATTTTTTATCAGCAGGGTTTTTTGAGTCCAACTACCTTGTTACATAAGTTACTATTACAGGAGGCCTTGAACTATGAAATAAAAATGGAATGAACCCTTGCCCAACAGCATTCAGAAAACTTTTCAGAAGTGGCAGGATGCAACTATATATCTTGAGAAAACTAGTATTCCACAATATGTAGAAACAAATGAAAATTCAGAGTTGCATCTATATGTTGATGCATGTAAGAGCTCCTATGGTGCATGTGTCTACGTTAGAACTGAAATGCCCATGGGAGTCAAGTAACGTAGTTTTTAACACGCGGCTCAAATTTTAGGAATATTTATTTGAGCGTGTTTCGCAGTGGACTAGTCAGTGGCATACTGTAGGCCACAATTATTATTGGTCATAAACAACTACTACTACTTTAACTTCACCCATCGATGACAATGAATTAACAGGGTTGCCACTCAAACAGGAGAATAAAATTCCCTGACTTTTCCAGGTTTTCCAGGCGTGTTTTAAGAAAATTCCAGTCTATCCAAGTAATGCATTTTGGCTGTGCTAAGAGGTAAATTAATTATGGTACCAATTGAAAACGCAAAATTTGCCAACACCGAAATGGCCCATTTACTGCTCATCCTAATGTCGTCAAACACCGTGAGTACCGTACACATAGGCTATTCTCCATGGTACCGCTATACTCGGATCAAACAGATTTTGTTTTATGCAAGAATACATATTTTCTTTAGTTCAACATGCCTTTAATCGCAGATCATATTGCGCATGCGCGCCGCACTGTGACCCTGCTGTACCTAGACGCTTGTGTCTTTTGATAATCTGTTTAGAGCTTCAAAAATTGGCTCTATGCCAGCTGCCCGAGTGACGCTAACGCGCGGCAAGAAAGTGATCGCTTCCAACATTGGCGCAAAACTCGCTTTTTGGGGGGATCGCTGTATGAAATTCCCTGACTTTTCCAGATTTAGACTAAAATATTTGAATTCCCTGACTTTTTTGGTCAATTTTCGAATTCCCTGACTTTTTCCGGTCTTCCAGTTAGCGTGGCAACCCTGAATTAAATTAAACGAAAAATAATTATTTTAGAGATACTGAAGTGTTGTCATGACTGAAATCAATAAGGAATTGCCTTTTTAGTAAAGAGTGAAAATCGTGAGAGAAAAATAAAGATGTTATAATACGAAAAATTGATTCTTGATTTTTTTGTGCCATGTAAATTTTATAAAAAAAGAACACACACAACATTCTTGGCGACCATGGAGTTATTAATAAAGATGGCAGAAGCTGAAGAATCGGTGACAAAACAAGAAATAGCACAGGTAAGTGTGAAAATACCTCCTTTTGGGGGCTGAAAAGCCAGAAATATGGTTTTACCAAGTAGAAGTACAGTTTTCTGTTTGTGGAATAACTGCCGAGGAAACAAAATTCAACTACTTAGTTTCGCAATTGGAAGCAAAATTTGTTGAAAGTGTGGGGGGACATTATAAATGACAATAGCAAAACAAAATATACTGCTGCTAAAGAACGTCTTCTGAACATGTTTAAAGAGAACAAAATAAAAAAAATTGCTTACAGGCATAGATTTGGGAGATAGCAACCTAGTCAACGTTTTCAAAAAAACGTGAAATCTTGCTACTGATGGCATTTCGAATAAAGTTCTTAAAACACTATTTCTGCAGAAAATGACGGATTCTGTGGGCAATATTTTAACCAATAGTGATGAAGATTGAAAAACTGGCACTAATGGCCAATCGTATCATCAAAATGCAACCGAAAAAAGACCTATACTGTGCCAGCAGTATTGTTTCTCCAGGAGCAGATGTCATTACTGAGTTATGACAACAAATTGCAGCTTTGATTAATAAACTCGAAAAACTGAGTGTCACAAGGAATTCTCGTCCTCACTCAAGAAATAGAGGTTGATCTTCTAATGATCGAAGTAAGTCTCACAACCGTAATAATGCTAATGGCAAATACTGCAATTTCCATTTTTGTTTTCAGGAAAAGTGTTTTCCTGATAGATGCAAAGCTCCCTGTGCATTGAAAAACAACTCGCAGGGAAACCAAAATCAGCAGTAGAATTAGCAGCAGTGAATTTACTACATTTAATACTCCGTTTGGTAGATATTGTTTTTTAAGGTTGCCGTATGGACTAAGTTCATCACCAGAAATTTCTCTGAAATTTTAGTGATTTAGAAGGAGTTCAAATATATATAGATGACTTATTAGTTTGGGGAAAAGATAAAAAAGAACATGGTTTAAGATTAAAGAAGTTGTTGGACAGAGCCAGAGAAAAGAATGTTAAATTTAATTTAAATAAATGTAAATGTGGGCTGAATGAAATAAAATATATGGGACATATATTTTCTAAAGATGGTTTAAAGCCAGATGAAGACAAAATTAAGGCTATTCTAGATATAAAATCCCCAAAAAATGTCAAGGAATTAAAAACTTTCCTAGGAATGATTACATATGTTTCTAGATTTATACCTAATGTATCAAAACGGACATCATGTTTAAGAGATTTGTTGAAAAAACAAGTTATCTGGGACTGGAATGTGCACATGAAAAAGCATTTAGAAAACTAAAAGATGTCTTAATAAATAAACCAGTTTTACAGTATTATGATATAAAGATGCCAGTTGTTTTATCTGTAGATGCATCTCAAGAAGGACTAGGAGCAGTCTTACTGTAGAATATTTTACCAGTAGCAAATGCATCTAAGGCATTAACAGATACCCAGAAGAATTATGCTCAAATTGAAAAGGAAACTTTAGCTACTGTATTTGCGAGTGAGAAATTTCACCAGTATATATTTGGAATATATATTACAGTGGAAAGTGATCATAAACCATTAGAATCAATTTTCAAAAAGCCATTAAATAAATGCCCTGTAAGATTACAAAGAATCCGTATAAGATTACAGCCATATCAGTTTGAGATAAAATATAAACCAGGAAAAAAACTTTTTATAGCGGATGCATTATCAAGACCATTTACTGATAAAGGATCTGATTTCTTTGAAGGAGACATAGAAGCTCATGTTGGATTGGTTGTAGAATGCATATCAATGTCTAAAGACAAAATGGAAATTTTTCAACTGGAAACAGAAAAAAATGAAGAACTACAAGTTTTAAAAAAATTAATTAAAACTGGATGGCCGAATGAAAAATGTATGGTTCCAGAACTGGCAAAACCATATTTTAACTTCAGAGAAGAACTATCAGAAGCAAATGGATTAATATTTAAAAATTCCTGTGTTGTTGTACCAAGAAGTTTACGAAAAGATATGTTAAGTAGAATTCATTATGGTCATTTAGGAGTAGTAAAATGCAAGAACAAAGCAAGAGAAATATTATATTGGCCCGGAAGCATATAAGCATTCTGTACCGCGCCACGCGCATAGGGAAAAATCCGTACTTATGATTGGACATACTTTCCAATGACATCATTTTCTCTTAGGGTAATGACGTTAGGCGGGATTCTTACAGTTTTGTTTTTGTTGAATGGCGCGCTTGAGTGATACGTAAGCTTGAAAATATCCTTTGTATTCTTTGAATAATATTGACAGATGAAAGAATTTACACGCAGCCTTCTGCAGTTAACATCATGTTTATGGAATAATAAAGCTACAAAATCCTTCAAAGATGCTGTTAATATCAGAAGCAATCTTAAATACTTAGATTATATAAATAACTAAGTTCATATATTTAGTGCAAAAAACAAACACATTAGAATACACGATGATCTCGACTCAAATGTAAAGGCGTATGTGCTAGTAAGTGTGAAATTTTGTTGCATTCTGTTCCTTTCACAGTGCAGAAAATATTTCCTTTGCAACTGTATATGTTATTTCCATGTCAATGCTCATGTCTTTTTCTAATATTCTGTTGCCTTAAATGAAAGAAAAAAGTGCCTTCAGTATATTCTCTGAATACACGTGCATAAGAAAAGAAACTTTCTTCTCTGATAAACACTATTTTTATTTAAAGGTACGAAAGATTTCACACATTAAAAAATGGGCAATGCTCATAAAGTACATATTCATGAGAAATATTCCATTAATATATATGTATCTCTGTTTCTGTACTTCAAATCTATAGCATTCTAACTCCAAAAATAAATTTTACTTTTTCAGACTGACTACAAATATCATGAATTTACTGTGTATTATGTTAGCTCCCAACGTTTTTTTTGTTTACGAAAACTGAATTGTCCTCTGCTTTCGAAGATTGCATCTCCAAAGAATCTATATTTAAATAATCACAAAATCTTTAATATGAAGATTTTTAAATTAAGAATGCATTTATTAAAAAACCTCTGTACCTAATATTAATTATACACATTTACGGAGTTAGCGCACTAAAAGAAATACTAATTTTCCTTTCTATGAAGAAAAAAAGCACTAAATTTTTGTATTAAATTCACCATGCTACAGTGTCATAATAATTGCGATTAGCAACAAAAATACAACGCACGTTATTAACGGTAATAATCTTTTCGGTACTGCTATCAAAATGTAAACAAATGACATGAAGGTATACTTTCGAGCCCAAGCAAAGTCAAGGCGTTCCCAAGCGTAGAAGAAATGATGTCATTGGAAACCGTATCCAATCACAAGGATGTATTTTCCCTATGCGCATGGCACGGTACAGAATGCTTATATGCGGCCCGGAATATCGAAAGAAATTGAAGATTTGGTACTGAATTGTCCAACATGTTTAAGATTACAAAAAGCTAATACTAAAGAACCAATGATATCTAAAGAAATACCTAATGGTCCACAGGAAGTATCGGGAACAGATCTCTTTCACTTTCATGGAAGGGATTATCTAATAGTTATAGTTTATTTTAGCAAATATGTTGAAACTGGACATTTGGAAGATTTGTCAAGTGTAGCAGTGATAAAGCAATTGAAATCAAGTTTTGCAAGACATGGTATTCCGAAAATAGTATATTCGGATAATGGTTCACAATATAGTTGCAAAAAATTTAAAGAATTTGCAAGAAGATGGAATTTTGAAATGAGAACTTCAAGTCCAAATTACCCACAATCTAATGGAATGGTTGAAAGACATATTCAAACTGTCAAGCGAATATTAGAAAAAGCTGTAGTTGACAACAAGGATCCATATTTAGTATTACTGGAATATCACAACTCTCCTATTTCAGATGAAATTAAGTCACCTTCAGAATTGATGTTTAAAATAAAAGTAAATGGATTGATGCCTATAAAAGAGAATTTCATTCAAACTGAACGATATGAAGACCATAAACAACATTTACTGAAGAGACAAAACATTACAAAAAAGCTACTGTGATAGGAACAACGCAAGACCATTAAAACCACTGAAGGTAGGAGATCAAGTGTACATAAAAGAGAAAGGGAAAAAACTAAATGAAAGGGGGGAGAAATTATAGACGAAACAGAAAGACCACGTTCATACAAGATTATAAGAACAAATGGAAGAATTGTAGAAAGAAACTGAAGAGACATTCTTAAAGGAACTGATCAGAAAGAGTTTGCAATGCAAAGCAACTATGAAAATGAAAGTCATGTGGATGAACCCGACATACCTGAAATACCTAGTAGTGTTACTTCAAATTTAGATGTACCTGTAAATTTTTCAGCATCCAACAGAAGAGTTACGCCACCAAATACTGAAAGAGGTATTGTATCACCAAATTTTGCAAATGGACATAACTACGTTACCCGATCTGGTAGGACTGCTAAAACACCTCATTATTTAAAAGAATATGTATAATATTTTATTTTTATTTCTGTTAAAAAAGGGAGATGTTATATATGTAACTGTATCTATTATGAATAATTTAGAGTAGAATGTAGAATAAACGATGTTTGTGTACATCATGTAATCATCATTGAGCACATATCAAACATATAAAAGTGATACAGTTCTGCTGCTGTAAATAAAGAAAATTGCCGTAAATTCTGCTTATTTATTACGGACAAAAAAACCAGTTTACATTTTCTGGTTGACAGTGGAGCAGAGGTAAGCCTTATTCCTCGTACTTCTAAACACAAACTTATTAGTGACTATAAATTATATGCTGCAAATAATACAGAAATGGACACTTTTGGTACAGAAGTTTTATTCATGATCTTGGTTTGTGTCGAGAATTTCAATTCCCATTTGTTGTCGCAAAAATTAGTAAACCCATATTAGGTGCAGATTTTTTGAATAAGTTTAATTTATTGATTGATATAAAGTATAGACGGTTAATTGATGGTGTGATGAACTTTGCAGTTTATGGTGACATCACACCCATATCTATTAATGAAAGTATAAATACAACGAGTAGTTTATGTAAATATTCTGATTTATTTGCTATGGATCCCAGTATAACAAAAACTAAATTTTATTATTTCTACTGTAAAACATAATGTGAAACATCATAGTGTAAGTAAAGGACAACCCGTAATTTGTAAAGCCAGACAATCAGACCCTAAACGGTTGGAAATAGCTAAAAGAGAACTCAGATATCTGCTAGACCAGCTTGGTCTAACTCATGGCCCTCTTATTCATTTTGTAGGCACTTGCCCTTCTCACTGGAAAAATAAAAATGTTAGTTAAACATTTAGAAAAACAAAAGACCCTTCTTACTGCTTTAAATAAAACAAGCAGTGTAAAACAGGTCGCTAGGATGTGAACTAGCTGGTGAACCTGCACTGCAGGGAACACAAAAATGCAGATTTAGGGGGAAACCATTGACATTAGCAATGCTGTACATCAGATGACAATTTCTTTCATTTCTAAAGATGGCAACACCTTACAATCTTCATTTCTCCTATAACACCCACCTTGATAATAAGGCATTAGCAATAGTGATTTATATCTGATTTATCGGGCATGCGTGATCTTAGCTCTTTTGCCTTATTAAATTCCCATTTGACTTCACTAGAATTGTGGAGTAGTGACGAACGTGAGAATGGAGGCGAAAAAGAAAAAGGTGATATCCATTTGTTACCAGGATAAAATGCGCAGCACTGCTATTCGGCTAGCAGGCAATCTTGAATGATGGATCTTCGTGAGAGTCAGTTCGGAGTATGCAGGGTTACATGTCATGTGATTCAGTGCACCAATGGGAGAGATCACACAGAGAAAGCTGTTGGTGGTTTCTGTTCAGTCTTGCATGTGAAGTTGAGAATAGTCATGTGACTTCGATGATAAGCTTCATTCTACGACCATTATACTCCATGGCGTACATGCTTCCATTTTCACTTTCATTCAGTACTACGTAAAATGGCAGAACTAAAGAAATGAAGTGTTGAAAACGAGAAACGACAATTTCAGTCCAAGTGGCAGTAAAGTTACTTTTTCGTTGAACATACTGGAAAACCACAGTGTCTTATCTGTTCTCAAGTCTTAAGTGTTTCAAAGGAGTATAATGTAAGTAGACATTATACCAGCTTGCATAAATCAAAATACAACCAATACCAGGGAAGTGCCAGGAAATGTGTGTTAATGATTTGAAGCTGAAACTAACTAGACAGTAGAATATCTTTCAGCAACCGTCAAACACTGCTGGTTTGAAGGCATTTTATGAGGTATGCTTAGAGCTAGCTAAAAGTAAAAAGTCTTTTAGGGATGGTGAGTTTATTAAAAGATGTGCTATAAAAATGGCATGTTCATTTGGACATAATAAGATAGCTAGAAATTTTGAAACAGTGTCCTTGTCCCATCAGACAGTAAGTAGAAGAATTAATGATATGGGTAGTGAAGTTTCAGATACTCTCAAGGGCATTTCGGGGAAATGTGAATTTTACTCTCTAGCACTAGATGTCAGCACAGATATAGCTGACATCAGCCAGCTCCTTACCTTTGTCAAGACAATAAATGAAAAATTTGAAATTCATGAAGAACTTAGAATTAAAATCATTCGAAACTAGCAGCAAAGGTCAATATATTCAAAGCTCTGGATAATGCCATTTCTAAATATGGAGGTTTTCAGAAGTGCTCTGGCACTGCAACAGATGGAGCTAAAGCAATGGTTGGTCATAGAACTGGGTTGGTGGGACTGTGTAAAGAAAAAGGAATAGATTGTTTTTCCACTGCATTATCCGCCAGAAGGCTCTCTGTGGAAAAATTATAAGGCTCAATGAGACAATGAAAACTGTTGTAAATATTGTAAATTTAATAAGGGGAGGCAAAGCCCAGAGACACATATCATTTATTGCATTTGTGGACAATTAGGATCCTCAGTATGGTGACATTTTATTGTACTGTCAAGTGCACTGGGTTAAGTGCTGGAAATTGTCTGCAACAGTTTTCTTTTTGGGGGGGGGGGTTGAGGGATGAAATTCTTGCTTTCCTCAAAAAATAAAACATTGGGCATAAATATCAAGAAAAAGTTGAAGAAATCCAGTTTCTAAGTAATCTTGCTTTTCTGACAGATTTAACATCTCATCTAAATGCTTTAAACTTGAAACTACAAGGCAGAAAACAAAATATATCCCAGCTTTATGGACATATTGAAGGCTATCGCAAAAACTTTAATGTAACGCAAATTGCACTGAAGGCAAATAATATGGCACACTTCCCATTTTATCAGCAGCTGAAAGAAGAAAATGATAGAAATTTTACTATGTTTCATGAAATAATTACTGATATCAAGAAAGAGTTCCAGGATTTTGACTTCCTAAAAACAAAACTTTCATTGTTGAACAACCCCATGGAGATTGAAGTAAGTGAGGTGCCTTGCGACCTTCAAATGGAAATTTGTAATCTTCAGGCAGATCCATTCTACCAAACTAAAAGTGTGATCTCATTGATCATTTCTGGAAACTGATTTCTAAAGAACGTTTTCCCAAACTGCATACATTCTCTTTGCAAATGTTATCACTGTTTGGCAGTACACATGTGTGTGAAAGTGCTTTTTCGGCTCTCAAACAAAAAAAATCAAAAACGAGAAACCGCACTGAAAGTGCTTCACTGGAATCAAGCCTGAGACTTTGTCTTACTGAAATTACAGTGCACATTGATAGACTTGTATCAAAAATGCAGTGCCAATCATCACATTGATTTCTAGACTGTAAAATAAAGTGATATATTAAATTAGTGATTTATATTAATTTATTTTTTTTTCTTTAATGTGTCAGGCTCTTAGTGTTCTATACTAACATTTAATTGGCCCTCGGGTAACTAAAGGTTGGACCACACTATGCTAGGCAATAATATCATTAATCCTAGTTCAGAATGGGCAAGTCTCCTACACATAGTGACGAAGAAAGATGGTTCTTTCCACCTTTATGGCGATTATACACGACTGAATGATTTAACTATACCTGATCGTTACCCCATTCCTTGAATTCAAGATTTTCAACATATTTTAACTCATAAAACTATTTTCTAAAATTTACCTTTTTAAGGCATATTTTCACATTCCAGTAGCAGAGGAAGATAAAAAAAATTTTGGTCTCAAAAATGCCCTCACAACCTTTCAGAGGTTCATCAATAAAGTTTCTTACGGCCTAGACCTTGTGTTTCCATATTTGGGTGGTGTGTTGATTGCGTCTTCTTGCGAGGAAGAACATTGTTTACACCTTAAAACAGTTTTCCAGCATTTAAATAAATATGGTCTCCAAATTAATATAAGCAAATCAGTTTTAGGAGTACCTGGAATACACTTTTGGGCCTATCAAATATTTGCTGAAGACTCAAAACCTCAACCTCAAAAAATTAAAGCTATCATAAAATATGCATTGCCAGAAACTATGCACGAACTTTGTTCCTTCTTAGGAATGATCTATTTCTATCGTAATCACATAAAAAAAAGGCGCAAAAACTCAAGCTCGTATTCACGAACTTTTGAAAGGATCTATAAAACAAGATCGAAGCAAAATACCATGGACCAATGAAACCAGAAAAAGTTTTGAAAACTGCAAACAAGATATTGCTCAAGTAGCATTGATGGCCGATCCCAATTCGGATTACACTCTAGTACTTCTCACAGATGCATCTGATTTGGCTATTGGAACAGTTATTCAACAAAAAGAACCAAATGGATGGAAGTCTACAGCATTTTTTTTAAAAAAGCCTAATGATGCCCAGAAAAATTATAGCACTTACGACTGCAAGCTTTTGGGTATATATTTATCCATTAAACATTTCAAACACTAACTTGAAGGCTGTGATTTCGTTATTTATATGGACCATGAGCCGCTAACATTTGGTTTTAAACAAAATAATAACAAAATCTTTCCCAGACAACTAAGACAGCTACAATATATCTCACAGTTCTCTACTAACTTATGGAATATAAGTGGTCAAAACAATGTGGTTGCAGATAGGCTATCTAGAATTCGACATCGATTTACCTGTTGTTGATTTTGACCTGATAGCAGATGCACAAATTAATCATGACGAACTACAACAGTTGAAATTACATTCCAAATCTCTGCATATTAAACAGCACCAATTACCATCACGAAAACTCTTTTATTGCGATACCTCTACTTCCAATATCAGACCATTCATACCCAAAAACTTTCGGATGAAAATATTTAATACAATTCATGGTTTAGCTCATCCTGGAAACCGCAGCACAGTAAAAGACATTACTAAAAGATTCATTTGGCCTGATATAAGAAAAAGATGTTAAACAGTGGACCCAAACTTGTATTGACTGTCAGAAAAATAAACTAAATATACAAATTCTGAATATTCTCAATATCAAGCACCAGATGAAAGATTTAGTGTCATGCATACTGATATAATTGGGCCTTTTTCATCTTCTAATGGATACACATATTGTTTGACGTGTATTGATCGGTTTACCTGTTGGATGGAAGTGGTACCGTTATCAAATATCACTGCAGAAAGTATAGCAAGAGCTTTTTATGAACATTGGATTACGCGATTTGGTGTACCCTTCTTGTGTTATTACTGACAGAGGAACTCAATTTATTTCAGAACTATTTCGAAATATGGCCTCGCTATGTGGTGTAAAAGTAAACCATAGAATTTCTTAACATCCTCAGAGTGATGGCAAAATTAACCATCTACACCGTACTTTAAAAACAGCTATTAGATGTCATGAGTCTCTTCATTGGACAGAAACATTAACAGTTAATTTAGGATTGCAAGCTGCTCTACATGAGGACTGTAAATGTACAATAGCTGAAATGGTTTATGGCAAAACTATTGCATTACCTGGTGAATTTTTTGAAGAATCAAACTTGCCAATATCTAATAATAATTTTGTAAGTAATCTTCAAAACCAGATGGTCCTCTTAAAGCCCTACCCATACAAATCCAAATGTAAACAAAAGATTTTCATCCCAAAAGATCTGTTCACATGCTTGCACGTGTTTCTGCGGGTTGAGAAAGTAAAAAAAAAAAACGTTTGAAATCTCCATATAAAGGACCCTTTTTGGTATTGCAAAGAACCCAGAAATATTTTCTTTCTACAATTAAAAATAAACAAGTTAATATCTCCATGGATTGATTAAAACCAGTTTTTGTGTTAACCTATGAACTTTTGTCTCCAATTTCAGAAAATGATTATACATCTGTCCCCAAGTAAGCATACACCTGTGACAAGTGAGCAACTAGAACAACCTAAAAACAACATGCTGTGGAAGACAAAACTTCCTCTTCATTTCAATGACGCTACTGACTTTTCTTGAAATTACAGCTCTTTCATGTTCATTTAAAACTTAACTATGTTTTTGTTAATGCACATGATTTCAATTTGCATATATTTGTACCAGTGTATTTGCATAGATATTTGTATCTTCTCTCCCACCACGATTTCAGAGTAACGTAACTTCGTTAGTACTAGGGCAGTGATATAGGCAGCAATTATTATTGGTCAAAAAATTACTACTACTACTACTACTTTGACTTCACCCATCAATAACAACAAATTAAATGAAAAATAATTATTCTAGAGATATTGAAGGGTTGTCATGACTGAAATCAATAAGGAATTACCTTTTCAGTAAACAGTGAAAATCGTGTGCTAGAGAGAAAAATAAAGATGTTAAAATACAAAAAAAATTTATTCTTGATTTTTTTCTGTGCTATTTAAATTTAAAAAAAAGAACATTGCAAGCGGTATCTACAGATTTTGTAGCCCGAACCGGGCAATGAATTTACCACCTTTCTTGATATACAAACAAATAACTAAAAAATGACATATTAGGAAACTTTTTTTTGAAAAATTTTAATTCCAATGTTTTAAAATTATAGCATTATTTTCCTGTTTTGAGGTTCTCAAAACCGTCTATGACATGGTAAAAATCTACGTGATTGCTCAACTTTCTATAATGTAGGCAGAAAGAAGGATTTGTTAAATGCGTAACATTCAATGGCATAGCTAGACAGGGACAAGGGAGGCCACCTGTCCCCAGGCACAGCCTGTAGGGGGCGCCAAACTGATACTACGAAATTTTAGAATTAAATATTTTCCATTCTTGGCAAGCAATAGAGGGCACGAAATCTTCAGGTGTCCCTAAGTGCTGAAAACCCTAGCTACAACTCTGTAAAAATTTATAGTGTTCAACTTCTTACATGCAAAATAAGAATTTTTTGTTCGACAATACTTTTAAATTATTTTTATTAAGAAAATTCTTCTCATAAACAGTAGCGCTTTTGTGACAAAAGTTCACAATAGTATTGCAATATTTGGAACTTAGTCTGGAGATTGATTGATAATAAACTGCAAAAATTTAAATGGAGCACTCTTCCATATAACATGAGAAATTTTTCTGCTCGCAGTAGGCTGAATGACTGGCAGAAAAAAATTCATTTGATGTGGACTAGTGATATGATTCACAAGCAAAAAAAACCATAAAGCACAAAATACCTGAAATTATGAGTTATGTATTATTGAATGGTAATGAAACAGTATATCAAATTAGCAATTAGGATATTAAGCTACATTAATCTGCCATTATCTGATATATTTATAATCACATGGGATCTAAGACATAAAATGAATTTAAGTTGATAATATATGAGATTGGCTTGTTATACATAAGTTACTTCAAGGAATTTTTTTATACGACATTTGTTCATGTGATCTCATATATTAATAGTTTCAAGGAATTATTGCATCTGTCTACGCATGGTATGAGTAGTTATGCTATTCAACTAGCAAATGGGATATGTGTGAAACCCATTGAATTTCTTATAGTTATGACAAAAAATTCAAAATCAGAAAATTAACTGTAGCACCCGAACTAAAATGTGAGTCAGATTTGGTCAAATAAAGCCAGGCCACCAGTCACCCTTCAATTAGGAAACATATAAAGAATTATCAAATTCCCCAATGCATACTGTCATGGTGTAAATGGTTAGCATATTCAACGGGCAAATGGAAGATCTTGGCTCGAGTACCGACAAGGGGATGATTGAATTCTCTAGTTTCCCAACTAAATTACTTATTATCAGATAACTATGTTTATTAAAACACTATTTTTTTTATTATTCATTTACGTATTCACTTATGTTTTTGACTAGTCTTTATGAAATTACCCAGTTGGAGAAAAGGTAAGCCACTTTATTTTCAGAGCAAAATATTAGTTAACCAGTAAATAATTATATATTTTAGAGGAATGTCACTTTCGCTTAATATTGAAAAATATTACTTACGGGGTTCACAATATTGTTCATAAGGTATTCAACTGTTATATTTCTAAAATTAACTTAATGTTTGTTGAACATAAATTAATTAAGATTCTTCTCAGATGACTGTATATTGATGAAAAATGTGTTAGAAAAATATACTCTCTCACACTGTACAGTGTAAATTCAGAAAAAATGTAAAAAGACTATCTTTCTTTCAGTACATTCCTATTTTCTGAGTGTGACTCCAAATACTCTCTTAGCTCAGCGCATACTAGTATGACAGTAAATTTTGGTAGTCTAAAGTATGCAATAAAGAAATTTTTGGTAAGAGGAAATGCATGGCCATGTTTTCGATAACTTCGATGCCGATTTAGAGATCTGCCACTACATTCTTCGTTTAATTATGAAAAAATTAATGGTGACAACACATACAGAGCTATGATCAACTTCTACAGCCAACTGCACAAGCCTGATTGATGGCGTGGCAACCATTTTCCCGGAGTTTTCAACCAATTCCATACTCACAGAATGTGCAATGTTGACCTTTGGATGTGAAGAGTGGCGAAAAGGTTTTTCACCCAGCCAACTGCACAAGCCTGATTGATGGCATGGCAACCATTTACCCGGCACTTTCAACCAATTCCGTACTCACAGAATGTGCAATGTTGACTAAAGCTGATTTTCACTACTAGTGCTGGCGGCCAATAAACTGAAGACGACTCTCGTGGTTTAGAATAGGCATCCAGGGTAGTGCCCTTAAAATCTATGACAATACCCTGATTAGAATTGATGGCCTGTTGCATTGGCATGAGACTGGTTCACTCAGTATATGCTGCCTTGGATTTGTCCGATTTGAAAATTCTTGCATGCAGTGACTCTATGATAGCACTCTGGTGGATTAAGAACCATGGCGATTGGTCAGTTTGCAATGCGAATAGAGTATAAGAAATGAACAGCATGATTCCTTCTCAGTTTTGGCACCATGTACCAGGTGATTTAAACCTGGCAGATATACTTTCAAGCGGCAGTTCTCCTCATTCATTTTCTGACTCTCTTTGACAGAAGGATCCAACCTGACTCCTGGAATCTACTAACAACAGGCCCACTAGACTGCCTGGTTTACAAGACCTCTGAAGCAAAGCAAGAAAAAAGGAAGGTCAGATTATGTAACCTTAGTTCAGTTGAAGAGGAAATACTTTGGTATGCCACTGGGTTCTCAAATTTTCAATCAACGTGCATTTTGAAAGACTGGATGAGATGGAACATGCTGAAAAAACTCTTGTAAAAATTGTACAAAATAAGTAATAAATTTTTCTCCGCAGGTTCTACTCCTAATGAGTGTCATTTCTGACAGAGAGGTATAAAAAGGGTGAAAATCCACATTACAGAGCTATCAGACAACTCTGAATTTATTTGTCCAATTATTTTACTAGACCAGTGCATTTTCACCCAGCGTCTGATTGAATATAATCATTTACAAAATTATCATGCTGGGATCCAAATACTACTGGACTATTAGCGGTCAGGAAAATAGTAAAAAATTGTGTATGATGCAATCGATATAAGGCCAAGGTCTCCTGGCAAGCCAGTGTCTCTACCAGGCGATCATGTCAATGACGCTGCAGTGTTTGAGGTGGTAGGAGTTGATTTGGCTGGACTTTTGCACGTGAAGGGAGGTGAAAAGGTTTGGATTGTTCTGTTCATGTGTGCAATATATACAGCCGTTCATTTGGAATTGACCTCCTCATTGTCTACCGACACTTTTTGTTGTCGTTGTGATGATTCACAGGCCAGAAGTGGGAGACCGAGAATAATTTATTTCGACAATGGAACCAACTATCGAGGAGCGCAAAGAGAACTTAGTAACATCAATTGGGAAAACATTTTGAGGCAAACGGCTATACAGCACATTATATCAAAGTTTAATCCTCCCACAGCCACTTGGTGGTTTGGCTGATGGGAGATGTTAGTTTCTGTATTAAAGGAACTGTTGAGAAGGACACTCGGTAATGTGGTTCTTACAACAAAGGAATTGTACACAGTATTCGCATACCTGCCAACCTCTAAAAATAAAAATTCAGAAGATTTCTTCCCCAAATTCAGAAGAACACGAAGAATTAATATCATGCTTTGGTATTAAAAAAATAACAATTTATACAAATAGAAAAAAGAAAATTGTACTCACATTAGTAAATCTCAATTAAGTAGTAACTAAAAAATTTATTAAGAAACATAAAACAAGAACTTAATGTTACACAAAAAAAATTATTGCAATGAATTCAGAGTGCATTTTTTGGCTTTAGCCAAAAATTCTTTGGAAAATTCCGTGTCATAACAATTAGTTTCCTCATACCATTTAGCAATTAGAATGTTTTCTAGAGTTTTTGGTGAAATTGAAGAACGAAACATAGTTTTGTTTTTCTTCACAACACTGAAGACTCTCTCGCACTCCGCATTACTGTGTGGAATTACGAGAATAGCACATAAAACTCTTGCTAGTCTATCAATTTTGGTGTTTAAAACTCTTGCTAGTCTATCATATTTTGGTGTTCCATCAGCTCCTTTTATTCTTTTTAAGGTACCAACGAGGACATCAAGTCTATCTTCTCCAGAACTGGCAAAGTCTTCAAACTGTGCAGCAGAAAATTGGTTCTGTAGCTCATCTAAAGCATCATTATGGCATTCATTTTCTTTAATTGTTAACAAAAATGGAAATTTATCAATAAAAAAACGAATCTTTTCAAAAGTTGAATTTTCAATTTGTTTCAAATTTGCCACTTCAGCATTTAGAAGAACTTCATTTTGCAAAGGAAACTTCCTTACAATGTAATCACAGGCTGAGGAAAAGTACTTTCTAACACATTGAAAAAATTCTTTTTTTCTCATGATCTTTCAAAGAATTTACAATTTTCCTGGTTTGATTTCCAATTATAAGATCATTGTCATCGTTTTGATTTGCCAAACTATTATAGGCAACACGAATCAACACACTGTTTTTCACAGCGGACGGTTTTACAAACTTAGGATAAAGTTCTTTCAAAAGATCATTAAGAATTTGGATAAGCAGGGGAGATTTTGGCGAAGCTGATTGTAGAAGGGTATTTACACTTTCAAAAATCTTAATAGTACTTAACACAAAACTACAATATGCTTTGTTCAAATCCGAAGAAAGAAAATCCTTTCCTCCCGGCTAATAGAAGACTGTTTCTTCTTCCCTTCAACTTCTTTAACAAAGTTGACCTTTGAGGAGTCTTCTAAGCATTTTCTTTTTAAAGGGTTTGATTCTGTGTGTTGGCTTTTCCCTTTTAAAGCATTTTGATTAAAAGCAAAGTTGGTTTTCGGAATCTTATATGCCGACATATTTGATGGGATCTGTGGTTTCATTTTGGTCTCTTCGTGGAAATATTTTAGCAATGCATCCCACTGTTCAATAAACCTTCCTAGCGCTCTGCCTAAGGATAACCATCTTGTGCATACATGTTTCAGAATTTTTCTCGTTTCACCAGAGTACAGTTCTTGGAAATTCTTTAGGTTTTCTTTCCTTTTTACACTTTTTTTCAAATAGAAAAACACATCAATCATAAGCTGGTCAGTAAAGCAGCTGCAGCTTTTTCTGCTGTTAAATTAATTAAGTGGCATGGGCATCCAATAACAATTTATTCATTTTGTTCTTTTTTGAGGAAAGAGGCTACACCCTTTTCATCACCCACCATGACATGAGCATTATCTGCACCAAATGAAATGCAGTTTGATATTGGGATGTTAAGTTGTTTCAACTCATTAATTACCAAGGAGGCAATATTTTCCCCCGTAGCGTCTCCATTTAACAATGGAAGACGCAAAAGATGAGTTTTCATTTCATTAGAAACATCACAGAAATATGTGACAACGATGGGGTAAAGCTTCCAATCGCTGTCGTTGCTGCCATCGATTGACACCGAAAATGCTGAATTCTGGAGTGCAGCTATCGTTTTACTTTGTGCATCGCAAGCAATTTCGTTCACAATAGAAGATGTTTTCGTGCGAGCACAAGCATATTTCTGAGCAATCTTGGAGTCGGGAAACATCCGTCTGAAAAGTTGACCGGCGTGATCGGCAGCGCTTAGCGGCACGTTGTGTTCGATGAGGAATGCAGTAAACAAACACTCTGCCAAAATGACATCGGCATCCGAATTTGCAGCCAAATTTGAAAAAAATTCATCCACTTTCTTTGACGTTGTCGAAGCCGAAGCATTAACTTCATGCTTTTTAGACTTAACATGCTTCACAATGTCGCTTCTTCCACCGTGACTTATTATGAAGTCACACACACACACGTTGCAAAATGCATAGTTATTTCCTTTGAAGGATTCTTTAATTGTTGGAAATTCGGCTTTGTAGGCAGGCCGAAAATATTGAGAATACGGGTTTTTTGAACTCATTTCGTAACAACGACGTATTAAGAAAATTCGTAGCACGTGCAAAAAAAAAGAATGCGACAACCCATGCTCGCTGAGTAATTCCCTTGCTGCTGAAGCGAAAGAGAAAAAAATAATCTGCCGCCCACAAAGAAAAGAGTGGGAGAAGCAAGTTCAGCGCATTGGATTGGCTGGTTAAGCGGCGAGTTGGGAGAAACTGCAGGTTACTGGATTCGAAGTAGTCGGTAGTTGGCGGTAAAACACGATGCAATTGGCGAAAATCGCTGAATTGGCAAAAAATTCTAAAATTTCGACAAAAATCACTAAAAACACTTAAAAAAGGAAAAAAATCGTAAAAAATGGATTACGATCATAAAATCGTAAAAACAAACGCATTTTCGTAAAAATTACAAAAAATTCGTAAAATATGGCAGGTATGGTATTGTGCAACTGTGAGTCAATAATTAATTCTAGACCTCTTACCTATCTGACAGAAAATTCGGATGATTTAATCCCACCTTTTCCCAGCCATGTTTCTCATTGAGAATCATAGCTTAGGTGTTCCCGATGTTGAATTCTGCAATTCAAAAGATCTTCAAAAAAGGGCTAGACATCGGAAAAACTACTACTCAATGATTTAAGGCACAGATTTAGGAAAGAATATTTAGGCCTTCTGGTTCAAAATAAGAAAGGTGCATCGTCAGAGCTACAGTTGGATGAAACTGTCCTAACAGGAGATGACATCAAAAAATGGATGCATTGGCCATTAGCTAAGGTCATTCGACTGATCCCCGGGAAAGATGGCAAGGTGAGAACCATAAAACTGAAGACTCAAGCTGGTACGCTGCTTCATCACATTGTCTTTTCCATTGGAAGTGCAGTTAACGGACACCCCCATTGGTCCCATACATGATAATTCTTTTATTATCCTATTTCTAGTTATGAGCTTTCAGATCCTAATGACTCTAGTAATGTACTGCAAAGTCCTAAAGTGTCAAGATTTGGACACGTGATCCAAGGTGCCTCAAAAATTAAATCTCTTCAACCAAGTACTGTATGTCTTTTAAGCAAAAAGAAGTTGACTCAAAGAGGGGGAGTATGTTGGAGATGGCAAAGAGGAGGACTTCAGATAGATGATTACTCAATGGCTGGGCAAAGTCGACAGAAGAAGCGTCGCTTGTGATTAGATTTTATTATTCTCTTTTTTCTTTAACTGTGAACAAAACAGAGAAATATCCCTTTTTAACCAGTGAATATATGTATAAGTTAGAGTAACGTTAACGTTTTCACTTGTGTGAAATATCCATATTAAAATCATGATATTGACTAATCAATCCCTGCTGTGATGATTTTTTCTGTTACCTGCACATTGTAACCCGGTGAGTTGCGACATGCATGAAAACAAATGCTATACACATACAAACACAATTACAAATATGATATCTTAAAGAAAATTAAGAAGTAATTATCCATAGGTAACTAAATTCCAATTTAATAGTTCTGCTGTATGTGGAATAATTCAAAACGAGGATCGACACACAGAACAATGACGGCATTTTTCGCCGAGCAAGTAAGATGCATCACGCATTGGTAAAGCTGATGTCTTTCCCCTTCTGTAAAAATGCTGTTAAGTTACTTTTTCATTAACCAAGGAAGTTTATGTTAAGTTCTAAAATAAATATAAAAAAGGACAACAGGTCTGACTTTTCCATCACTGAAGTTCGGCAACGCTACGCCCGCTATAGTCAGTGAGATGCGTTTTCCCATATTCTCCTAACAACAAAAAAACAAAAAAGCCCATAAATGAAAACATTGAGCTGGATACATTTCCCAACATACTAATAACAAAAAATGCAAAGAAAAAAAGGAAAGCAATTAAAAAAAAAAGAAATTCCTAATGAAATAAACAAACATGCAGGTGTCCATTTAACTTAAAAAGTCACGATTCCCACTGCGTTTACACCAATAAATCTATCAATACCCAAAGCACAGAGCAGAAACTAATGATCATATATAAAGGTCAAAAGCCACATGACTTAACTAATGTGAAAACCGTTACCATTTAGCACCATCTACTGGCATTTGAAAGTTCAGAAAATCAAGTTACGCATACACAATGCTGGGCTGAAGAGATTGATTGGAGCTCCTCGCGTATATAAGGACCAAAAATCGATTGCAAAAAACCGAAGAACTCTTCAGGATTGCACGAACCCTGGTACTGCAGGGACAGAATTTTCCATGTTTCTGTCATGCACTTTGAAAAGGTGAGATAAGACAACCTTTCAGCATCCATGATGAGTTCCTGGAGTGTTTCCGTGGGCTTCTGTTGATGAGATTTTAATTGATGCCTGATGCAGTTTTTTTAAGCATTTCTAACCAGAGCACAGCTCCAACGTGCCAGATACAGCTTCAAAGTCTATCCTCTAGTTTTTGGGAAGAGTTCGAAGGATATCTGCTGCTTCTGCTCTCACAGAAGCTGCAAGTTGGCAGGATTTACCTTTGGAACCCTATAAATTTACGTTTGTCACTATAAAAAACCGTGTCTTGTACACTTGCCAGGAAGTCTTTCCATCATATGTGAATAGCTTTAAAGAGGTTCGGGATGGCTTAGTTCGAATTTCACAGTGTTAGAACTGTAACCAACTGTCGTTATGAATTTCTTTAACCTGTCAACTTCCTTGGCGACAGCAGCAGAAACTCTGGCTTCAATTTATTGTCTGACAACAGAAACTCTCTCTTCAATCGTGTCTATTCTGCCTTCCATAGCTTCAAATTTGTTTTATATTATGATAATAATTTCGCTTTTCAGTTTCTTCTTCACCTGCTTTCATCTCTTCTTTAACAGAGTTGATGGCCACTTCCATCTTTTCTTGGAATGCAACAAAGGCAGTTACTAGCGGTCTTAGTTGCTCTTCCATCACTCTTGTCAACTGGAATTCAACCTCACTTCTGACACCAAAATTTGTTGCGTGCGTACAGGTTCGTAATAGATTGAATGCACACAAAACCTATATCAGCTTCATAAAATTTATTTTATCAAAAATAACATTTTACAGGACTGGACTTTTCCACAAAAATACTCTTACAGATCTTCTCAGTATCACAGAGTATAATCAGTAGTTACTCTTTAAACTACTAAGAACGTAAAACACAATGCAATGCAAAGAGCATCTAAAAGGCGAAGCATCTCAGTACTGTGAATGCAGCCCTGAATTAACTACTACTACTCGAAAATTAATGCTCTCTTCGGCCTTAT
Source organism: Stegodyphus mimosarum (assembly GCA_000611955.2). NCBI lineage: Eukaryota > Metazoa > Arthropoda > Arachnida > Araneae > Eresidae > Stegodyphus > Stegodyphus mimosarum. The sequence goes on along the minus strand of KK119896.1, from coordinate 133,396 downwards.
ACAGTTTTCCCCCAGCCACCGAAAAATATCAAGTACTTCTCGAAATTACTGGAAGATCTATGAGGGCCAGATAAGGTTAAAGCTACATATAGCACCAATAACAATTATTCAATTATGTAAGCCAACCTAACTCATTACAGTTATACAGAGATCGAACCAAAACATCGCTAAGTTTGATGACTTTTGGCAAATTTTTGCCAAAACCATCGCCAATTTACCTATATAGCCATTAACTTAATGTCACTTGCCCCTGTATTCTCCCTTTTCCGGCAAACTTCGCTTCTTCACATTTTCATATTACATTATGAAAAAAAAAAGCGGAATTTAATGTTTGATTGTCTCGAAATTAACAGTTTTATTCAAAATCTAATCTAAGGATGCTTTTTGGCCTAATTATGAATTTTATATTGGTGTTTTTCTCTTCAGATTTGACATAACATATATTCTTAAATAATTTTCTAATTCATACTCACACATACATTAATTTGAACAAATACAATATGCAAGTTTACTGTCTTAAGTTTGACAAAACAATTTTACTCACTGTATCTAGAGAGAATTATTTAATTTTTCAGAAGAGGAGGCTAAGGAAGGTTCTTTTCTATGCGAAATTACTTTGATATGATTATAAATTATCTAAAATGTTCAGTTAAAATTTTAAAATAGCAAAAACAAAGCTAATTTTTAAATTTCCGATGCAAAATTTTCTATACGTCACTCACATTTTTATCACGCATGGAAAATTTACTGTTGATAAAAGATATACATCAGAGAATGCAAGTTTGGTTTGGTTTACTAGATTAGGGCAAAGCATTCATCGGCAATCCGCCTAAGCAAAGAGATGCCTTCGTGGAAAACTTTCTAAGAGAAATTGGCTCATACACATGTTACACATATGGAAAAACATAAAAACGCTCACGCAGGCCGCTTGCGCACCAGGATTCGAACCCAGGATGGAACTACCAGTGTTCAATGCCTTTACCGATCAGCTGCTGGTGAGGCAGAGAACGCAAGAATTTGCAGCGAACATTTTCTCTGCTGCAGTTTTGAAAATTACATGAAAAATCGCTTCTTTGGATTGCCACAAAAGAAACTGTTAAAATCTAGTGCTGCGGCGAAAGTAAATTGCACAGTTGAAAAATATAACAAAAAGAAGTCAGTGACAAAAAGAAAACAGAAATAATGCAGCGTGCTTTTGAAAGACTACATAAATGAAATCAGAAGAAAATTAGAAGAGGTGAAGTACGAAAATGAAAATATCAGTAATAAATCAAATGCGACTGATTCTAAAATTGAACTCACAAATGACGATGAAAATATTCTTGAATGCCCTTACTGCAGAGATAAACAAGAATGAATTGGTAATTTGAAGAAAAAATAATATTCTAATAAAATTATATTGAAATCTTGAAAAACGAATACTTGGCAACCTACAACACTTAAAAATTACAAGTTTTTTTTTTTAAGAAATGAGATTTTTTTCAATGACAAATATTTTTTAAACGATAAAAAATATATTTTTTAATAATGAATTAACTTTAGATAGTTACTATTTGATATCTGAAAGTTCACTTACTAATTCTTAAATGCAAACAGTACAAAAACACTTAATGTAAAAAAAAAAAAAAATTGCATCTTTGAACAAAAAAATAATACTTTAATCAGTTTTTGTACAAATGCTATAAAAGTGGCAGATTTTGCTTCCATTAAGAAAGAAACTTTATAATTTTACTCATAGCAATTGCCACACAGGCTTTGCTAATAAAAGTTTTTCTAATGTCTCATTGCTAATAGTAAATCTAAATTCAGTCCTTGTTTTCACAACAACGCTGAAAATCCTCTCGCAATCTGCATTGCTATAGAGAATTGTTAGAATGGCCGACATTATTCTAGATCAGTGGTGGCGAACCTATGATCCACAGGGCAGACACTGACCCACAAAGGTCTTTCACATGACCCTCACTTCGATTTTTATAAACTTATTTTTTTATCGTAAAAAATGTGAGCAGACAATTGAAAATGTTACAAAATTAAAGTATAAATATCTAATGTTGAATTTATAAAAAAGGTATTTTCGAGTGGATGTTGGCCAACTGATTTTCTATCGGGTGTCACTCAAGCCGTGCATCAGCTAACTTATTACATGGCCATGTGCCACAATTTAAAATGCACAAGTGCCTGAAAACTTATCTGATGCGGCTCATCTCAAACGCCCATGAATGAAATGCTACAAAAACGTAGCTTGCAGTGATACCAGTAGTAAGCTACAGTTCGCTAAAACTCTGAAGATATTTTATTTTACTTACTTTACATGCCATGTATTCTGTTATGTTTCCAGCACACTGTGCTATTTAAAAAACACCTCATCATGCTATATAATTGCTCCTTCTGATCACAAGCATCTACAGAGAGAAGGCAACTTTTGGGATCATGATCTGATCCTCAGATGCGTATCTCGGTTTGCGCATCATGTGACGTTTTCAGATACTCCAAAGTTTTGTTTATAATTTGCGTTATTTTATTCTGTCCGTCTCATGCTTCATTAATACGTAAATTTTGCTTTCAAATATTTATTCTGAGCTATTGGTTCAGTTTATTAGAATATATAACACCAGTTTAAATGAACTGGATGATGGTACCCATGATCATTCAGGCAGTGGATCTGAAATTCGCAGTTCCGCTTTGATTACCACAGTGGTAACATCTTTCAGAAAACTATAATTTCAAAATCTTTCAACTGTTCTTTATGCAAAAAGTATTTTTCAAATGCCAGCAATTTGCAGTATTATTTGTAGAACACAGATTCCAATAGAGCACATTTCTACTTCTGAAATATCCAATTCCAGTATAGATCATACAGTTTATTAAGTTGTCAATGGTAATTCGATTTCAGATATTTTTGCAACAAAATCCAGTTTAATTTCAAAAAAACTTTTAACTGCCCTGATTGCAAGAAATGTTTCTGAAATAACAGCAATCTAAAATGGCACTGTATAAAATTGCATATGTCACAAGAAACAACATTGCTTAAAGCCAGTAAAAGTAAAGTTTTAAAGTAAAGTTTGAATTTAAATACAGTTTATGTAGTCGCCAGTTCAACAATAAAAATTTACTGTTTTCACAAGCAGAGAGTGCACTCACTGCCCTTTAGTGTTCGTAAAAAACTATATAAATGTCCATTATGTAATGAATGCTTCCCAACGAAAAACTTTTCATTACATTTGCAAGTGGAACATGAAATAGCCATTGAAAAAGAAGTGAGAGAATTCTCTGTGTTTAATGATTTCATGCTGTGGAAGGAGAATTTTGAAATTGAAATTTTGAAATTTGAATTGATCTAACTTTGATAAATTTACAAAGGAACATGACCAATTACATGTAAAAGATATTTATTTTGTATACCATCATTCAGGGCATTATGTCTAAAGCGTAAGGTATGCAATATTTAAAAATACAAGAAGTAACAAAATTAATGCTTATTGCCCAGTTTCTATAAAAGTAAGCCAGTTTAATAAATGGAAAATGAACTGCTTATATCAAAAAACCCATGTAGGTCATAAAAAGAGTATAGGTTATTTGTCTCTTACAAAATTAGAATGACACTTATTAGCAACTAAAAATTGTTGGAAAAGTCCCTTTTGATGCAATTTCAGATAAAATTTAAGATTCTGTGTCTGATACTGGGCTTGCGAGATTGCATCTTTTGCCAAAGAAAGATTTATGATATACTGAAAATTCGGTACTCTTCTATTATCAGGACCAGATTCAGAAATGTATGTATATAATAATGCATGGATGGATGTGCTCATGTATGCTGATATGTGTACATATGAATGATGTGTGCTGATATGTGTATGTGCTCATATGTGTACAATCAAATGCTGTAAGGCACAAAAATGATTGTATAAGTGTAGAAGCATGGGTTAATGACATGACTAGTGAAGACAACAACTGTATTTTATTTTACAAGCCTCAAAATGGAATTTTAGAAAATTATCCCAAATTTAAAAATGATTTCACATCAATTAAAATGAATGACTCCCAGAGGCACTTAGTATGGGAGTTTGGATCAGACTACATATGTATAAACATACACAAAGGTTGAACAGTTATGGATTTGAACTAGTCACACAGCTTGTACTTGATGCTTTGCATCAGGGCTTTCCCTATGCATTTTTGATTACAAACAGAACTGACCAGGAAATTTTGTGTTTTCTTTGCACATCTGAAAGATAGAATAGGTCGATTAACACCCAAAGTATTTATGAATATGAATACAAGCTAGTTTTGGCTCACCAGTGGCTGAGCGGTAAAGTCGCTGAACACTGGTAGTTTGGTCTGATGTTCGAATCTTGCGAACAAGCTGGCTGCATGGGTGTTTTCGTGGTCCCCATGTGTAACATGTATATGAGCCAGTTTCCCTTAGACAGTCCTCCCCTTAGGTAGGTAGCCCTAGAGTGATTTGCCATAAAATAAACTAACAATCTAGTTTTGCTTAAAAAGTCTTCCATGAAGGTATTTCTCCTCCCACATGATCTTTACCATATTCCAGTTCCAACAATCAAATCAACACATTTTTATTTAACTACTTAATTTAAAAGTTCTATAGCAGAGTATGAAATATACAACATTGCATTAATGCAAGACTACATTTTTTACTCAGTTCTGGAGAAGGGGGCAAGTTCATTTTTCCCTTTCCTGCAGACTCCTTTGGTCCAACATTTTCAGACTTAAAACATGATAACCCTAATTAACATCTCACCATCACTGATATGCATTAGGGCAAACAGATCACTAGAATTTACATATCTTCTATGTCTACTTTCTTCATCATTAAATCAAAGTTTGCTGTCTGTAATAGTTAATGTGAAAGACTTGATATATAGCAAAGTACGCTTGATTGTTTAGAGCTCATATATTTCCCTGTTCTCTGAAAGTAATTTACAGACTTGCCAGGAATTCCATTAAAAATGATACACTTTTCTGTCTTTACCGCATAAAAAGTAAAAGCTGTGGTTTGACCATTTCTGGTGTAGGATAAAAAAAATAAAAATTGTGTTTCTCCCGACATGTTGTAATGCAGTGGATATAACTGAGCTTCAAATATGAGTTATACTTTGTGCAGCCATACTCAGTGCTATCTCTGTTTCATTCTTACTCCTAAGCAATAATACTGCAGAAGCTAGCTTGAGAGTTACATACCAGGAATACGAAATACTTGCCAGCTAGACTACCATCACAGATTTACAACCGTGAACAGGGCAGTCACTAAGCTGACCGCATACTTTTCTAAGAATGCCGCCCCAAAATTTAATTTAAAAAAAAATATATTATTTCATTGAGTACTTACATGTGACAAACTGTATAAGAAGTATTTACATATGACAAGTACAATGAATTTAAAATTTTTAGTCATGGTATCGCAAGAGTCCAGGCGCTGCATACTTTGACACGCTGCACTCCTGCTAAGAATGGCCCTGACAGTGGAAGATAACCATGTTTAAATCATGACAAAATTACTCTGGCAACAACACAATTAACTGGCTATTAAATTGTTGTTGAAGGTTACTTGTTGAGTCACTACAGTTAATAAATATCCCTATTAACTTTAAGAAACACATTTAGTTATTATGAATATCTTACATTTCCATTAGGTTATAAGGTTATTCTTGGTCTAATACTGGAATTTTAGTCTTATAACCCTAGTAGACACATAGTGAGTTATAGCTATGCTTGAGATAGTATAACAAAGCCTTACGAAGGATTTTAAAGCAACCTTTTCATTTAAACTGAACTTTTAACAAAACAGGGCATGGCTCGAGGTATAGATAACCACAGATAGTGGTGATTCAAATAAATACGAACAATCAAAGAAATTAAAAATGTTGATCAGTAGTCTAACACTACACAGTTAATTATTAAGCTATAAGCTGGCCACCAATTTACTGACACATCAGATTAAAATATTGGTGGCAAGAGAACACAAAGCTGATACTTGCATTTTACTAGAGCTGGAAGAATCTACCCATCCAACACACATGACAGAAACACCCTCTTAAGATCCAAAATCCTTCAGTTTAAATCATGGAAGTAGAAATAAGATGAGAGATCCTAACCGGTTTTCTCCGTATACTGCCTTGAAGCAGTGGCGCATCTCTCGTGAAGAGCAAAATATTTGGTGACTATCCATTAAGATCAATAGATTTTGACATGATCAGAGGTAAACATTTTGTAATTACATCGTAAATATAGGTACATTTCCTTTTTAAGAGTCATAAGTATGTAGAATGAAAACATTTTTAAACAATGTTTCATTTTGAATGGAATTAAATGCTGTACTTTTTCTCAGAACAGTTTAATTTGAATGAAATATTTTCACAAGTTTTTGTTAATTACATTAGAAATTTTAAGGTAATTTAATTTTATTTGGTTAATGATTACAAAAATTAAGATCAAAGTTTATTATATTATTAATATCAAAATTACACATTATTTCTTTTCTATTTACAGAGCTTCTTCCTGAACACTTTCTGAAATACAAAATGATTTTTTAACTTCCAAGGCATCCTTTAAATAAAAAATCAGAGTCACTTTATAATTAATGCTCTGTTTGGTTCATTTCAAATAAGAGCAACTTTTATTTCAATACTGAAATATGTTAAATATTGCTGCTGATTTCCATGAACTAAACTTTCTATGAGTATTTTTGAAAGGGATTAAAAAAAAACTTTTTTTTTTTCTGTGTGTGTAAGGAAATAATTTTTAATACTTATTATATTTTTTATATCCTTAGTTTCAACATATTCTAAAATTTCTTCTTTACTAATTCCTTAAGTACACATCTCGTAGACTGTGCTTTAGAACACTTTTTAACAGATTGCTTTCCAGTACGAACAGTTCTTGCTTAATTAGTTTTATAAATGTATTCGTCAACAGAATTTCACTTTATGTTTACAATTAAATGTTAAGGTTATTATATATTTAGATAATATTTATAATCATTATCAATTTAGATATATTTAATAACTAGATTTCTTCACAGTAACATTCACAGGAATTTATGAATGAATAAATCCTTCATTTCCAAATACATTTATAAATAATTTAATAAATATTGATGTATTCTGTTAAAGGCAAATACATGCTTTTTACAAGGATATGCATAAATACTCATACATTTAATATTTTTTATTTTCAGAGTTAGCAAATTTTTAATGTGTATTCACTATATTTTTCGAGTAAAGTAATTGACAATAACTTAGCATATATCAGAATTTTTTACTGAGAAATATGTATAAACTGAATGAAAATTAGATACATTATTTTTAATATGCACTCAAAGGTCAGTTTTGCCTTGAAATTCCTCCACGAAGGCATCTCTTCCTTTAGGCATGTCTCACCTTATTTAAAAAGCTTAAACTGACCTATGTGCCTAATTACAAGTATTTTAACATCCATAATTTTACATTTACACTTAGCCATCAGATTCAAAACATGTGTTTGGATACATTCATTCTCAAACTCAAATTTTCAAGTAAACATATTTTTGTGGAGCATTCAATACCTCCCTTAGCAATTATATACAGTTTAATAGTTCTCTGATAATATAATAAATAACAACTTTCCATTTCATATTTAAACATTAACCTCATTTGCCACTGGATCACAAACTTGATTGCCTTACTCTGCATAATATTGCTTCATTTTTTTAAAACAGTTGAAAAAAACTAATTGCTATTATCCATACACTGTACAAATTGCTATTATTCGCCCAACAATGAATGTTTATTTTATGCGCAAGTGTCACTGTTTTTCGATTTGTATGGAACTGTCATGTGTGGAAATACTGTCAAAGAGCTCTGAATGTAAACAAAAAACACTCCCTCTGGACACAGTAAGTGAAAAATACATGCAAGATTGAAGTATTGTAGGTAGTTTAGGTAGAATGTTATAGCTAACATTCTACCTGAAGTGGTCTTTAGCAATATCTTTACAACTATCAATATCTTTATTATAAACTTACAACTATCAATATCTTTATTATAAACTTACAACTAGGAATAAAAATGCTGCAAATTTGCTAACTCTAGTCTACAGCTTAATGTTACGTTGTATAATCCTTAGCCAATTAAAGGATGCTCAATGATAAAATCACAGATATCTGAGTTAATAAGTAAACTGCAGCTATGGCTCTTACAGTTTTTGTAAAATTAGATACTTCTATTTAAGCCTCATGGTCTATTAATTAAATTTTTAAGTCCAGGTACCTGTATGTTTTTTAAGACAAAACACAGAGCATTAATGATAATTCTGAGCACCTTGTTCTCCAGTTGTTGCACAGATAGCCGATTCATTGGCAGCAGCCATCCAATAAGATGATGTACATAAAAACACGACATGTTAGTCATGGATTGAAAATCTTTATTTTAATACTGAGTAGTGAATCATGTTTAGTTACAGAAAGAATTCTTATAATTTCTTTGTCAATCTAGTGTTTAACATATAACTTTTTTAAAACGATATATTATCACAAATGATACCTAAGTATTTTACCTATGTAGCTTGACACTGTAAATACATTGAGTATAACATAATGAAAATGAATTCTAGTATTTTTTTCAAAAAGTAACAGGATACTAGGTGGTATCAGTTAAAAATGTGCCGCTTTTGGGGGGGGGCACCAATTATTGTCAAGTATAAAATTATGAAATGATAATAGAGTTGAAAAGACTAAAAAAATAGCTCCTTAAAAAGTAAACTTTTTCAAATTTCTTAATAACTAAAGAAAGTAAATTTTTCTTTTTAATCTACAATATTCTACATATAAATATAAAAATAATGAAACAAAACAAAATTCAATCTAACAGGTGGCATATAATTACAAATTTCATTCCATAACTGGGAAAAAAATTCAGTTTTTGAATATAACCAACCGACATCGCATAAATTCTATCACATGACTCTAAACGGCTGTGAGCAGTGCCCAGCTGACAGTTATTTTTCCATTTAGCACTGCTCTACAATTGCTCCATAGTTTGGATATTGTATCCAGTTTTGGGGTCTACAAAATTATAACTATGATTTCAGTAAAATGTTCATACCCAGCATTTTTTAATTAGTCTGAGTAATTAATTAGTAATTTTAAGTCTATTGCTATGAATTATTCCTTTGTCCTGAAAGAATCTTATGACAGCCTCTTCATGGCAATTGCCAAATTGTGTAATCCATCATACTAAAACAAATGCTGAAATACGGCAAAAAAAAATTAGTGATGATATTTCAAACATTAAATTCCTGATCCACGATATTTAGCATTGTAACATCGTTTTCTTCTATTTTTAACTGATGCCACTAACAGAATAGTATCAGTAACAGTTTTTCAAAGATATTTAATTTTCCTGTTTTCACACTATCGTAATAACAATTTAATGCATTTGTCACACTATCGTTTTTACACACAATTTAATGCATTTGTTACACAACACACAATTTAATGCATTTGTTACACACAATTTAATGCATTTGTTACACAACACACAATTTAATGCATTTGTCACACACGTTTTCACACTATCGTAATAACAATTTAATGTATCAACGACTCACTGATTTAATTAAAATATAGTCAGCTTATATGAAAAATCACTTCATTGCTCTTGCACAGATGATGAAACGTCAATTGTTCAATTCATTGTTGAGATGCCAGTTACAACACCAAATGCTCAACTTATCACATATCTGATGCATCAGAATGTGTTTATATGTGTCATAAATAAACTTTTTAATACACCTTAAGCTTAGTATAATTGCAATTAAGAAATTTCAGGAACAAATAATAGGCACTCTCTGTCATAGTCCTATAATTACATGCTAAGAATTAAACCAGCATAAAATATTTCCTCATTTTTTGCACATGTTCTAACAATAATTTACAGAAGACAGGTGTGCTTAACAAGTCATAGGTAATATTTCATTATTATTTATTGTACATAATTAATTTAATGCATAATCTAAAAGAAATAAAGTTTTTAATGAAAAAATACACTAGTTAATAACTTACATTAGCAAAAATTTTATTTTTTTTATCTCCAAGCATAAATTATTTTTTTAACAAACACCGATTTATTCATTCAACTGTATTCACTGTTACATCATATAAAGATACGTAATACAGATTTAAAACAAATACATAATACAAATGCATTATTTTCAACACATGACACAGATTTCCAAACCATACCGTACTTCATATAAATAAACAGAATGATTTCACGAAGAGCGCGGCAGCATATGCGCAAAATAAGCTGCGCATCCGAGGATCAGTTCATGATCCCGAAAGTTGCCTTCTCTCCGTAGTTCTCTGGTCAAATTCACTCAAAATTCTCACTGTTCGCGGAACATTCCTACCTCAATAGGTGCCTCCATCTAGTGGAGATTTTAAGAACAAATAAAGTTCAATAAGGATAACCCTAGGCAGTTCTCAACATTTTAACTAACGCGTACCATCTACACAAAAAAATTGAAAAACCTTAGTATCATCATAACATTTTACAGTAATTATTTTTCAGTTTTTCAATAAAAGTATTAAAAAAATATTCTGCTATTTGCACAACCTATTTGGTTATTCGTATTAAATATGCACACATAAAAATTATTATATTGAAAATTGGTCACCATTTTAATTAGCAAAATTTAAGTTATAATACTTTAATTCTGAAATTGGGCCTGTGTGGGAAGGAACTAAATTCTTTATATCTGGTCTTATTTCACTTCATTTTAACCGTAAATTACGATCCACTTCTAATTTCTTTCTGCATTTATTTTCAAATATAACATGGAAGAAAATCCTTGTTCACACAAGTAGGTTCAGCAAAAAGGTGATAAAAATATAATAGCTTTATTTGACACGCCTTTAAATTCTTTTCCTTTATTTCCGTTCAGCCAAAAGTTAACAAGTGTTATTTTTTAAATCTTCAGTTAAGAGTTCGATCACAGCAAATTTCTATCAACTGTTTTTTTTTTTTTTTTCTGACGTTTTTTTTTTTTTTTTCTGACGAGATTTTTTATTTTAAAAGTTAAAAATACTCTGTTTCTTTGCGTACCACTAGTGGTACCGGTTGAGGGTAAAGTGAAATTTATGGAAGGCGTACGGGTTGAAGACTTCTGAATCAAGTTTAGATTCAAGATACTAGTGCGAAGTTATTGAGGAGGTAAGATCAATTATTTTATGTTTTCTTATTCTTGTGTAAACTTTTCTCCAAATTAAAACTGCAATATTTTAGAATGTTTCACATTTTTATTAAGAAAAAGCCAGTCCATTTAATAGTTCAGAAACCATAAAATTCCTAAGCCAGAAATGAATCAAATATACTGATAATAAATCAAAGTTAATGTTTTTAATATTAGCAAAGTTAATTATTATTACTTGTCTAATAAACTTTTAATGACGTTGATTTTCATTTATTTACATTGGCAGTTTTAAAACTTCGCCACGTGAATCGAATAAAAATGTTTACATGTTGTTTAAAACCATTAGGCAAAGTTAGAAACGTGTAACAACATTAAACATAGATCATACTATTTTTCTTTGATAAACATTTAATGTAACGATATTCAGCACTTCTTTTTAATAAAAAAAGCCAGCTTCAATGACCATATTTTTGATAAAAATATCTTTTGGTGCCGAGCAAATGGCTTTTGCAGCAGCATCACATTATATAATATTCCCATAACATATACCTTTAATACTTTCATTACTTAAATTGAGAGGATTATATGAAACAAACTTTCCTTGAAATTTTTATTTTGTAATAATTTTTTAAATCAATTTATTATATATTCAGAACTTGATTTTCAACAGTTTTATAAATCTGATTATTAATATGCCTGTATTTTTAATAACAAATTTTGTGAAATCAAAATTTTAGTACCACAAAAAGAGAGTATATATAATTTTAGTTATTTTATTTCTACCTCAGAATAAAATCTGATATCATTATGATAAATATTAACATGACTTAATAAAGCATAAAAATAAGAGTTTATAAGATATTTTAGTGCTTTTAAAGTAAATTTTACAATCACAAACTTAAAAAAATTTCCTTAATGTATTAAAAAATATTTTAAAAGAACTGAAGAATAGATGGCTCATATATTCCTTTCGAAGTATAATTTTTACATATATTACAAAAATGGCAACTGAATGTTTCATTTTATTCCTTCTCTATACAAAGTAAACAGTGAGATTTAGTATTCATAAATGCTCTCAATTTTCGTCAGATTGTTCATATTTGCATTGAATTAAAAAAAATTAAAATTTAAAAGAATTAAATTAATTTATTATTATTTATACCTAGACTGAAAGTTCAACTTTAGTTTTATAAGTTTAAAAATAATAAATGTAAAACTGAGCTAGGCCCTATAGATAAAATTTTTCTCCTGATAGTAATTTTAGGTAACATCAAGTCATGATTTAATAATTCAACTTTATTATTTATTACTAAATTTTCTCTCATCTACATATGTTCGTCTATCAATTAAGTTAAAAAAAGTCTTCCATCTTTAAAAATGACTTTTTTTGTAGCCAGTACCATGGCCGCAGTTAAAAAAATAAAAACAAATAATACTAGTTCCAGACTATATCAAATAGAACACTTTGAAAAACATGGTGCGATTGAAAATAATAAAACGATTGTGTAATGTGTAACAAAAATTTTCCCTTATTTCCGGATTTTCAAGAAAAAGACCTGATTATAAAGCGTATAAATGTACTACCAATAAGTCACTATACAATTAAAGGTTGATCAATAGACTTCGAAATATTTCTTTGCAGATACACAATGATTTAGAGCAGTGGTTCTGAACCTTCACTAATGCGTACCATCTAAACAAAAATTGAAAAACTTTAGTACCATCACTACATTTTACAATGACTATTTTTGAAATTCTCGATAGAAATATTTTATAAATATATATTTTGCTAGCTGCACAACTTATTGGCTATTTGTATTAAATATACACACATAAAACTCTTAGATTAAAATTTGGTTACCATTTTAATTATCAAAATTTAAGTTAAAATATTTAAATTCTAACATTTAGTGCAAAATTGGGTCTGTTTAAAAGAGATCGGTTTCTTTATATCTGGCCTTATTTCACTTAGCTTTAACTGTAAATTAGGATACATGTTTAATTTTTTTGTTCTGCATTTATTTTTCAAATATAAATGGAAGAAAATCCTTGTTCACTAATAAGATGTGCTAAAGTTAAATTTATTATTATTATTATTATTATTATTTCTTTAGTTAGAGTTCGATCACAGGAAACTTCTATTAATCGTTCTTTTTCTTCACGAGATTTTTTTTTTAATGTAATAGTTAAAAATGCTTTGTTTCTTTGCATACCACCATTGAGAATCGTTGATTTAGAGTATGCAGAAATACTATATTCAGTTGCTTTAGACAAGGGTAATGATGTATTATTATTATTATTATTATTTCTTTAGTTAGAGTTCGATCACAGGAAACTTCTATTAATCGTTCTTTTTCTTCACGAGATTTTTTTTTTAATGTAATAGTTAAAAATGCTTTGTTTCTTTGCATACCACCATTGAGAATCGTTGATTTAGAGTATGCAGAAATACTATATTCAGTTGCTTTAGACAAGGGTAATGATGTAAATGGTTATGCACAACTAGTAGTTTTTGCTCACTGTAAATCAGGCAATACATTGAAAGAAGAGTTAAAAGAACTAATAACGTTGAAAGGGATGTGTACTGATCTTGATATTTTTAAAGAATTTGATAATGCATTTAAAAAATCCAATACTGACCTACAAAAAATTGTTTCTATAACAGATGGTACACCCAGTATGGTGGGGAAAATCATTGGTTTTATTCAGCAGCTTAAGCAAAATATTGGACATCCTCTAATTGAATTCTCTAATTTTGTAAATGCAAGAGATATTAATAAACGTGAATTTGCCCAATTATTAGAGGAAACAGAGTGCCAATATTCTGGCATTTTTACATACAGCACTGTTTGATTGCTCATTGACAGTCCTTAATCGATTTGTCAAATTATTAGAAGAAATAAAGTTATTTATAAATGAAAACAACAATAGTTATGCCGAATTTTCAAATACAGACTGGTTGAATGATTTAATGTTCTTTTGTGATATCACTCAGCATTTCAATGAACTGATTATAAAACTTTAGGGAAATGGGCAAATTGTATCATTGATGTTGTAAAATATTAATGACGAAACTTAGTATTTTCACTAAAGATTTGAAAATGAAAATCATAAAATATTTTCTACAGTTACAAAAAAAAAAATTCAAAAGACAGTAATTTTAAAAAATATGCTTGACTTTCAAAAAAATGCAATTAAAAAGTATTTAATCATTATACAGGAAATAAAGCATGGTTTTGAAGGGAACTTTAATCAATTTAAAAGCTTGGAGTATATATATCACTTTATTGAATTTATGTGATTAGTTAACAATGATTTAGAAAAGGAATTGGTTGAATTTCAAAGCAGCATAATGTGAAAAAGTAAATTTGAAAACCCGATTTCCGAAGTTGAAGGAAAACTTTCTGAAAGTAAGGCTAAAAATGATCCCATATTAAAAAATGAAGCTATTATATTATACATGAGATTCTTTACCAATTTTATTTTAATGATGAAACTTGCAAATGCTCTTTTAACGATGTTTGGCTCAACATATTAGTGTGAAAAATTGTTTTCCTTGATGAATTTTGTAAAATCTAAAAACAGAAATAAACCGACTGTGAAATGCATTAAACTAATGAATATGGAATATCAGCCTAACATCTATCTGAAAATAAGCAACAACAGATTTCTAATTGAATATACTTTTATCAACTTTATAATACATACATATATCTGCAGCTATGTTTATTAATGAAGAATATTTCTTAAAGTATATGTGTGTTTCTTCATTCCTTTTCCATTCAAATACTCAGTACAAAGGAGACACTGGGCATGGTATTTCAGAAATTCAAGGTATCACCCCACTGACAAATGTTTTCACATTGACTAGAGAAAAGGATTTTAAAAGTGGCAACAAAAAAGGAGAAGGTTGACTGTCAAGTTTTCCTGTGTTTGCAAACAAATTTTCAGTATTTCCAGTTATTGGTACCCTTTTTCTATCCCCCTTCCAAGTGGCACCACTGGCTTAGTGACCCATGGACTAGTATTTAAAAAAATAATACAGACAATTTGACCCACTTCTCAAAAAGGTTTGCCACCGCTGTTCTAGACAGTTTATTATACTTTAAAATTCAATCAGTAACTTTCAGTTTCCAGACTCTACTGGGTGTCAAATCATGTTGGTTTTATAACTTAAGTTTTCTAATATTAAATTGCAACTGCAATTCATGAATTGCAACATCAATATCATTGTCTTTCAAAACTAATGAAGTAAAACTGGAAATCTACTACAAAATATCTTATATCGGAAAAAGATGCATTTGCTAGAGCATAAACATCTGCAACTTTTACATGTAAAATTACTTCACCGATTAGAAATTTATGTAGTATGTAATCACGTACTCAGCAAAAATAGCTTCTAACATGAAATAAAATTTATTTTTGTGTTCCTTTGAAAGTTCTTCCACTACTTTCTTAGTTGCAGCCCCTATTACGAAATCTTCATCACTCTTCTGATTTTCTATTTCACCATAAATCACATTATATATAGAATTAGAAGACAAAACAAAGATTAGTTTTACAAACTTTGATAAAATATCTTTTTTGCATTGAGAGATGACCAAATCCGTTTTCCTCAAACATCCAACATGCCCGCATGTAAAAATTTTTCTTGGAATGGTTTTCCTTCCCCCTGCCTCGAAGGTTGCTACAGCTGTAGCAATAACCTACTTAAATGAAATGACTGCTTGTCTCCTGGGGAAGTTTTCTGCGGATTCACCCATTGTGTGCAGTTTCACCTTAAGACAAGATTACACTTATGAGCGTCAATGGCTTTCTGTATTTCTCCTCAGTATTTGCAATGATTTGAGTACTTTATATTTCTTAACATAATCGGTTTTAAGATGCGAGAGCTTTAATTTAAATGAAAAAAATTATATATATTTATATGATCAATAACATTTTTCATTGTATAAATGAAAAGTGCAGCGATTCTTATAATAAACGAACATATACAAGGGAATTCGTGTACATGGATATATTTTTATTTGAATTTTGTAAAGTTTTCTTTCTTACATAATATGGAAAAGTACAGTACCTTTAAATCTACTGTCACTGCATGAAGGGGGGGGGGGAATAGTAGAAATAGTTTAGTTGATAAATAGTGGTTTGATAGAACTTACAAATGTCATATTTCTCTAGTTTTATGTTAATTAACAGATAAGCATTTTCATTCAGAAAGTTAGTGCTACTGAATAGAAATTTATATCAAAATAAGTGCTATAGGAAATTGTATCTATCTTCTTCTCTTATGGCTGAAATCCGTTTATGTAATTTGCATCCATTTACAGGAGTAACAATAAGTATTTACTAGCATACATTTTATTTATTTGTGTAGCTTTGAATCAATGGTTTATGATTTAATACAATCTTAGCAGGAAAGTAAACTTTTACTTGTATATTGAGATATAATTATTAGCTGCACATATTTGATTGTTTTAAAACTCCTGCTTCAAAAGAAATATATACTTTAATAGGGACATTTTTAAATGGTTTTAACATAAGAATTATAGTTCTGCATAAGCAGGAACACTTATAATTATTCAAACTAAAATAACTGTCATACTTGCATGAAATTTAGGATACAAAGAGATAAAGGAAAGGACATTTAAACAGTTTTTATTTTTCTTCACATAAATAGGAATATTTGAATAATGTATGAAATAAGAAAAATTAATTTCTTTTTACATTTTCTGTTACTTTTCATGTCAAAATTATATCATTTCTCTTTAAATATATTGAGGCTTAAACATCAGACAAAAGCATTCCTTTCGTGTTATAAGCTGGCCCTAAAACGGGCCGTTTTTCATATAATAAGAGCGACTGGAATATCTATTCATCAAAGCAGCCTTTACAAAGACACATCTTGCAGATTTCGCATTCCGATGTGTTTTGGATGGAAATATTACCTGATATTTTTTCTTTGTAACATCTAACGCAAGTTCTTTTACATCCTTCGATTTTTCTTCATTTATGAAAATGACTGGGAGTGAGTTCAAATGATGCTGAAGTGCGCTTTCTATGCGAGTACAAATTTGCTAATTCTTGTACAAGTTCCAACTTCAAATCATAACATCAAGTTTTTTACCATCTTTGATGGGGATAACTTGTAGTAAGCTGAATTATATGATGGTGATGTCCAGAAGGAACCAAAATACATACATCCAAAATTTGGATGATTTTCTGGCAACTGTATAATATTTACGTCTGTGGTCTGTCAAATCTATGCTTCCCATGTGCCTGTTATATATTGTGAATTAATGTGGGCAAAGGACTTCAGTTTTCTCTGCTCCTTTTCTTCTGTTCACATGATGCAGCTCATTTAGCATATTAGTTGACAGCATAAAACTTGCTTTTTGTGTACCAAGACAGACACAACAAATTTGGAAATTTTTTACTCTGAAAAGTCCAACTTTCATTTGAGAGTTTCAATTTTAACTTTCTGTTCGGCCTAACAGTTCCACAAGCCTAAAATTCAAATATCAATAAATCAACCATAAGGTGGACACTAGTAAAAAATCAGTCAAAACAGAGTTCCTGTCCCTTGCTTATTATGGGTTTTATCAAATGTGTGACAATGTCGTACACCACTTTGCCTGACCTCACCATTTTATCTCATTTTCCCCCATACAGTTCAAAATTAACAGCATAACCCAAATGAGATGTGCATAATATCCAGATTTTAAGCCTGCACTTATCTGGTTTTAAAGGCACATACTATACAATTGCTAAATGCCCTTTGAAGTTTACCATAGCTTCATCAATAGATAAGACTGTATACAGCTTAAAACAATCTGAAAACCACTGTTTTACCTGAGAAATAATAGGATCTGAAAACCGCTGTTTTACCTGAGAAATAATAGACTAATTTTTACAAATAATTTAAGTTTTCTATATTTTCTTTCACCTCCTTTTCTCTATTGGAGATATGAAAATAATGCAAAATTTTTAAAAATCTATCTGTACACATTAATTTCTCACTTCGTTGCCAAGTGTAAGATTTTGGCACCAGTAATCATTCATTCTAGGTAAATGCATAATGCTCATTAAGAAAAAAACAGTTACAAAATCCCATATTTCCTTTACGGAGAGTATAGGCTGCCAGTTTCCATCTTCAACACTATATGTTTTTGCACAAAACTCTGCATATTTATTTGTATTTTGTCTAAGTACTTCAAAGTATTTATTGGACATAAGTAATTTGAAATAATCTAAAGCACATAATCCAGTTGACAAATGAGTTGGCCCAGGTGAGGAAGAAAATCCAAATTTCATGTCCTTGTTATTTATGTTGTTCCTCCAGTCTGATTCGTAGGCATCATAAAGGAGAGCCCAAATTTTTGTCACTTTTCAACAGACTGGTCTGAGTTATAATTGCATTCAATTTCATCATCTGCATTATCAATCAATATAGGTTTTACATATCCATCATCTTCATCTATTTCTCCAAATAATGACATTTATTTCTTCTTGTGTTAATATCTTACATCTTCTGAAAATTTTGAGATAAAGCTACAGAACAGCAGCAAGACATTTTCACCACCTGAGGAAGAAGCAAATTGTGTAGTCTAGATGTGAGTCACCTCCCCTGGGAGCGTTGACACTAAACAAAGGAGAGAACGTGCATTCAAATAAGACAGCTACTTTAATTGCTCCAAAAGAATGACTGACATGTCTTAACAACCCGCAAAACCAATCAGCTATGCACTAACATGATGGGGGAAAGCAGTAGATTGAAAATAAACGAGATATTTGGGCGACCTGCCGATGTCTGAATAGACGGGCATTATGGGCAAATTTGATGGAAAAGCATTAAACAGATCATAAGCCACTAACAGCAAAACATGAACTAATGAAAATCTGCCTTGTAGAACTGTGTTAAGGACACTGAACAATGGCAAAATGAATTGTACAAAAACACACTGTTAACGTCCAAAGACAAAAACATAAATACACCTTCTCAAGATAAACTTACAGTAATCAGAAAATATTTCCCTTGTTGAAGACTATTTTTTTTTTAGATAAAGTTAAAGTTATATCACATTTAAGCTTATATTTTGTAGTATTATTTTGAGAACTGCCATCCTCACTTAAATTAAATTCCTCACTGGTGCAGAAATTATTTTTCTCAAACTCATTTTTAGCAGTAAGTACATCTCCATTTACTTTAAGTATTTTAAAACTTTCAATAGAGCCTGTTAGCATAATTGTAGAAGCATTTACTTCTTTAAAACATGCAAGTGTATTCTGTTGGTCAAGGATTTTGATAAACATTTCTTTAAAGATATACAGGTTTCAAAATTTTTCTTATTTCAGTATTATGCAGTTGTTGGAATTCTTTCAATTTTTTCTTCCTTTTAGAGCTCCTTTCAAGAGAATAATAAATATCAACAATGTGTTCATCCACACTTATTGGTAAAGAAGCTGCTCTTTTTTCAGCTGCTGAATTTAGGATGTAACAGGTGCATATCATAATTTGCAAATCTGAATTTTCCTTTTTTAATATGCCTGCAACACCAGTCTTCAAGCCTATTGGTACATTATCAGCACCAAGTGCTAAGCAATTATCCAGAGGAATTGCATTTTCTTTTAAAGTTTTAATAATTAGATGTGCTATTTTTACACCTGTAGAATAACCTTCTAAAGTGGGGGCAAACAGTAAACTACACTCAGTTTCTCTAGTTATTATATTTAAAAAAAAGAGAAACTATTTGGATACAGTTTTGAATTGGTATTATAGCTTCCATCCATAGAGAGGCAGAACAGAACTGTTTTAATGCAATCAATAACTGAAGATATATTTTTCATACCCATTTCTTTAACAATTGCAGTCGCTTTCATCCTTGCACTTGAGTATTTCTCAGCAATTTCGCTATTGAGAAATGTTTTTCTAAACAAAACTGCAGCATGATCCGATGCATTTAGCGACAGGCTGTGCTCCAGTAAGAAGGCAGAGAACAGGCATTTTGCATTAATAACTTTTTGGCCCTTTGTTTCGACAGAAAAAATTTAACATTTTCTTCCCAATAGAACACTTATGTTTTTGTGTAAACACATGTTTGAGAACATTGTCCCTTCCATCATGTGAAATCAAAAAACCACAATGACAAACGGTAGACATTACAAATGCACTACATTTCCTTTAGGAAATAGAAGAAACCATCTGTGTACGATTTTTGTAAAGTACATGAGTATTTTACCTTTCTCGCAGACATAACTAAAACAAAAGATTGTAATTTCTTTAACTGTTTCTCAAAAATACGTGCACTCACAGTGGTCAAAGACAAAATGAATGAAATAACTTCGATCTCGCTTTGTGCTCATTGGCTAATATGTGCAAGATGACATGCAGTGGCATTCGATGCTCTCTGAAGAACTGAACACGTTTTCAGACGTGCTCTCACTCATAAAGCAGGCTATAGTGTCTCACTGATGAAACTACTTTGGTTTCCTTTTAGAAGGAATCTAAAGAAAAATCACTTTGTTTTTCGGTGAAAATAATGAAGTATTACACGTCAAGCTACATAAAAATCCTGAGAAATTTTTAAAATAAGAGAATGTCTGGACAAATATGTCATAAATCGGGTTGGCGGGAGAACAGTCAGAAATCAGGAGTCTCCCGCCTAAATCTGGAGAGTTGGCAACTCTGAAAATGAAAAAAAGAAATATTTTAGAAAGTTTGCTCGGCAACAAAAAAATGTGAGTGACATCTAGAAAAAATTTTCTATCTGAAATTCAAAAATTAAAATAAGCTTAAAAAACAAAGCTAGCTGGTTATTTTAGATAATTTATAATAGTATAAAATATCAAAATAATTTCGTTGAAAAAAAAAGCCTTCATCCTTAGCCCCGTTTTTAAAAATTAAATAATTTTCTTTAGATACTGTGTGTAATGTTGTTTTGTCAAACTTAAAACAACCATGTTAACATAATGTATTTATTTAAATGTAATACGTAGGTCATTCGGAAATTTTTGAGATATGCGCAGATGGTAAGTGGCAGAAAAAATTAACTGTTAGATTTGGAAATATTAATGATTTTGGCCTCAAAGATGATTTTTGATTTCCCAATTGCAAGTATTTTAGCGTAAAATAAATTTTAGGCAACAAGAAAAATGGAGTTGACAGAAGAACATATCACACTATGATATTTCCCACGATTTTTAAGCAGGAATCTAGAATAATGCACTCAATGTCTGCAATTAGCATTTGGAAATGAAGGTCCATCTCATGCTATTGTATTCAGATGGTTTACAGAATTTCATACAGGTCTCTTCAGGTACAAGAATGTGAGGAAAAACCATAGTCAACACTAATTCCACATAATATGTCTGCCATATGGAAAATGTTTATCGATGCTAATTGCTGCACCTACCAAATGATACAGAAGGAACTTAACATTGGATCTGCTGCCATACATAAAATTATTCATGAAGAACTGCATAAGAAAAAAACTAGTTTGTTGGCGTGTTGCCCGTAATTTAATTGACCACCAAAAACAGGAGCATGTCAGAATCAGGTTAGGTTATTCAATTATGGCAAAGCACACAAGGGCTATCTGCCTAAAGCGAGGGATGCCTTTGTGGAGGACTTTCTAAGGAAAACTGGCTCGTATACACATATGTCAGAATCGGAAAGAAACTTTTGATGAAATGTACATACCAATTTTTTGACATTCCAACACATCAAGTAAAGTATGGGTCTTCGATGATGAACCCATGCCACTATGGTGAAAAGACGTGCTGTGAAAAAAGCATACTTGCCAACCTATGACACTCAAAAATCGGGAGATTTATTTTCAACGACAAAAAGATTTTTAAATGATAAAAGTATATTTTTAATAATGAATTAATTTCAAATCATTACTAATTAATATCTGAAAGTTCTGTTACTAATTCTTAAATGCAAACAGTACATTCTACATTAATAACTTTCTAACCATAGAAAAAAGAACTTTTCGTTTTTTTCAATAGAACTAATGTTGTCCTTGTGTGCGAACGTATTTGAGAACATCGGCCGTTCCACTGTGCGAAATCAAAAAATGGCAATGACAAATGGTACACATCGTAAATGCATTACATTTCCTCGTGGAAATATTAGAAGAAAAGTCATCTGTGTACGATTTTTTTTATAGGTACCTGTGTATTTTACTTTTTTCGAAGTAACTAATACGAAATATCGTTCGGATGCGTGTTCTCATTCACAAAGCAGAAACACGCCATAATTTTTCACTGATGAAACTAGTTTTCAATGTAGTTTAGAGAATAATCAGGTGCTTTCACATACACCCCAAATAACTTTTTGGGGTATGCAAATAAAGAAGTATTAAGCCAAGCTACATAAAAATCGTGAGAAATTTTAAGAATAAGAGAAAGTTGGGAGAAATATATTTAAATCGGGTTGGTGGGAAAATGGTCAGAAATTGGGAGAGTTGGCAACTATGAAAAAGTAATGTATGCCATTTTCTTCAGAAATACACGACTGCTCAAAGCTATAAAGCTGGAAGTGTAGAAGACAGTCACAGCTAACTGGTACACCACTAAATGTCTTACAAAAATTCTTTAAGAAGTGAATGTAAGAGGACTCTTCTCCACCATCACAATGCATCTTGTCATTCAGCACGATTGGCAGTTGAGTTTCTTGAACAAAAACACTAAAGTGACCACCCTATTCACCTGATCTAGCTAGGTGTGACTTTTAGCTTTTTTCAATTTAAAAAAGGAACTTGCATGGATGTTGTTTTCCTTCTAATGATGGCATTGATCTATGATCTATGAAAATATGCCATACCCATATTTTCATAGATATCATGATCTATGAAAATATGCCATACCCATATTTTCATAGATATCATGATCTATGAAAATATGCCATACCCATATTTTCATAGATTCCAAGAAATAAATGGATTGGGACATTTAATCTTTGAAAAATTCACCTACAGAAGTGCATAGATGCTGGAGGAGACTTTGAACACTCCTAAAATTACGTAAATATAACTTTAAAACTTATGTGTATCCCAAAAATTTCAGCCCTCATATATGTGATATTGATGTCAGTTTAAGTAAGGAAATTACTTAAAAATTATCTGTTATTATATTGAATCGGAAGAAAAACATGCCAATGTAAAATTCATAAGTAGGCCAAAAAGCAAACTTAGATTAAATTTTGAATAAAACTACTGATTTTAAGGGCAATCAAACATTAAGTTCATCTTCTTTAGCAGCAAGAAAAAAAAACTGCCATATTTTGTTCAAAACTACAATCTAAGGTTTGCCTAACTTTAAAAAGCTGTTACAGTTATCTTATAGAATTCTCTCAATTAGTATGCAAATGAAGAGGGGAGAGAACTGCAACTTTTAAGAAAACAAAATGTAA
Source organism: Stegodyphus mimosarum (assembly GCA_000611955.2). NCBI lineage: Eukaryota > Metazoa > Arthropoda > Arachnida > Araneae > Eresidae > Stegodyphus > Stegodyphus mimosarum. The sequence goes on along the minus strand of KK119896.1, from coordinate 109,791 downwards.
AAGTGTAGCTTATTTATTATTTTCAAATTAATGAATAAGTAGTATTAAGCTTTTAAACATTTAATGTAAAATACATACAGCGATAACATAGTCTCCTCCAAATTGTAGCTATTTTTCTCACACAATTAATTTTAAGGCTGGCTCTTAAAATTTAAAACACCGATTTGTTTGCTATAAATTGCGTCTGTGCAATGTTTTGTCGACGATGACGCAGTGAACTGCAAACACGCTGCATTTATTTTGTTCCCAATGGCTCATAAAACCACAACAGTGCCTTAATAATAGGTGTTCCATCTGCTGCTGCCTTTCCATGAAATAATCTCCTAAGACAGTGAATACTGATTTGCTTTTAGTGCTTATTGTGAAGAGCAGTTTTTCATGGCTTTCTTGGAAAAAAAACATAATTAACATATGCCAATTACAGTGCTTCATTATCAGGTAAAGTTGACTTTAAAATGTATGGAAAAATGTGTCATTTGCTGATAATTACAGAAGAAGCTTTCAACATCATCATAATTTCATCTATATGTCTTTGAACTATGTTATTCCTTAAAGGAATTCTTTTGAATGTATCATATGTAGGTTTGCATAGAAAGTTTTTCTACCTCTTCAATAGCTGACAAAATTAGCTTTCCTCCAATAGTATGAGGCTTTCCTGGTTTTGCTATAAGTACTGAGGTATTGTAAGACATTTGCAAACCGCCATTGTCTCCTTTTGATGTCGTAGCAAACATACCGTTTAACAGGGTCTTTCCTGAAGTCTTCTTTCAGTCAAGATACAAGAGGAACACACCGGAGTGGAAAATAAAACAGGGAAATCGACAACCTTGTATTTGGCATAGATTTTTGTAGTCCCTCTTGTATCCGGCGTTTCTTGTAGAATTTTTTGCTCCTGATGAAGGGGGACCCGTTTTGCCCTCAAAATCGATTGGGATTTTACAAAATCTATGCCGAATACAAGGTTGTCGATTTGCCTGTTTTATTCTTCTTTCAGTGTTTGACAGTATTTCAAATCTTTACCTGTTTTATCATAGTGACACCTCACATGATCTTCCAGTTTTGATGGTTTTAAAATCATCACGGAAAACTTCACATGGCATACAAAGCACATGGGCAAATAGGTGTTTGTTCAACAATGTTGAAATGAAGCCGAACTTCAATTAAATAACACTTTGACTATAATTCTTTTTAGATTCAGCCATGTTTAATAACAGTTATCTGTGGACAAAAATTAAGCTATTTAAAATATGATAAGATTCAACATTGATTCTAGGTATAATACCTTATTTTTATCTAGAGTTAGGTATACAAGATGTTTTTAAGTTGCAGCATCATTTTTACCAGGCTATAGTACTCACTAAAGTTAGTGTACAAAATTTATCTGATACAAAAGTGTTAAAAAAAGCATATTAAAAATCCCACATTATGTCCAACACAAAATATCTTATAATAAGCAGTTGTAACTACTTGCTTGATTTCAAATTCGGTTATACTCGCCATAATACAAAATATTGTGTTGATTTTTCAGGAGGTATGCTTCGTTTGGCAAAAAAAAGGCAGCAGAACTACTTTTGTTATTTTTAGGCACGTCCGATTTACATTTTTTACATTGCACGGGAACCTAAACATGACAGGTGTCTTTATAAGATCACAGAAACTATGAATATAACAATTCTGTTTTATATTAAAAAAATTACTAAATTTTTTCAAAGTTCAAAGATGACTTTGATTCATCTTATGTACCCAAATGCCTATTTAAATTTTTTTAAATATTTCTGTATTTTTTTTTCCTTCTCAAAATTCAGAAAACAAATGCAGAGTTTATATCTGACATATTTGTAACTGAGAAATTAAACAAGCCCATGGAAACACAAGTGGTACAAGTCTGTGCCATCCTTGCAAAGCTCTAGTACATGTCTGGACAAGCACTGTTACGACGCATATGAGCACAATGCATTACTACTGGTGTCAAATGTGCAAGTTTTTACAAATTACAAGTATTGTGACCACAAAGCATACAGGTATAAAAGTTTAAGTAAATATTATGCAAGTATAAAGGTAAAATATTTGTTAGGTGCATTATAATATTTACAGAATGCTTAAATTTTGGTGATAACCTGCTTAATCCAATCCTATTTACAACTCATGCACCCCCCAATTTTTTCTATTGACATGGACCCCTTGCAGGTCATGCAGACACCTGGGGGTCCAAATAAACCATGTGACTCAAATGTCTTCTTCTCAAAGTTGAGCTTATAGAATTTTTGCAATGAAATACTTTTGCATGATGTGAGCGACTGTTTGCTTAAGCTGTGTAAACCGGCCATATGAACTTTAAAAAATAACTTACATACCTAAAGAAACTCCACTAAATATGGAATTACGTTTAATTATCTGTTTTCGGAAAATTTAATATAAACTCAAACAAATTTTGATAAATTGCTGCTTATCTAAGTTTAAGTGACAGCAACTTACTTATTGGAGTTTCGTCTTCCATCTTCCTTACACAAGGAAAGGACCTGAAATTGTACTGAATGTAAGTTTCTATTTAATATTAACTCCAATTGTATCCATTTTTTGTTGTTTCTAACATATATCACGTAACATAATGATGTAGTTTTTCTGTTCACATTAATTACATTCATAAACAGATTATAGATCAAAATCACATGCACAATTGTAAAATTTAAATTATTCCGCTCTTACTGAAAAATTTCAGATCTAAAAAGTTTTCACTCAGAAATGAAATTTATTATTTAATAATAAATATTAATCCTGCGATGTTTAAAATAAAATGCAACAGCTAAAAATTACACTCAATTAAAGAAGTGTTGAATTAATAGTTATTTTTCATGATGCACAAGGCCCTGTACTGGCTTCTAAATCATAAAATTTATTTTTAAATGTAGGGGCTATAAAATCATTATATTTTGAAAAGAAAAAAAGAACAGAAGGGTAAATTGCTGTTTAACTCACTGTTTGGCGACTAAACCTTATCTGCATTATAAACCTACCGATATTGGCAATCTTTATATGCCAGTTAACTAACAGGTCACAAAGATATATATAAGGTGAGTAAAGTATTTTCTGACAGGAAAAACAACATAATAACTCAACTTCTTTTTAATGGGCAAGTTTTGTTTGCTGGTTACTGTAAGTATACAAAATTGCAGGCAGCCATATTCAAACCAAATACCTTCCAACTGCTACTTGGATGTGCTAATGCTAAAATGCATATCAATTAATTTGGGTGTTATTTTGGCACACAGGGGTTTTGGCAAAAATTTTTTTGCGGTAGATGTTGATTGATATGACCTGTGGTAACCCATTCCTGGACCAATGATTTATGGTAACCCATAGTTTGAGCACTGTGGCATTTGACATCATTTTATTTTTTAAACAAAGCATTTTAATACGTATAAATTCCGTGTCTTAAATATTGAAAATAGATTTAATTTTGCTTTTTATTTAGAATATTCATTTTATTATTTATGATATTTTTATGCTGTGGATGATGTAATCAATATTAGCAGTGCAGCGCTGTGCTGTATGATGTGATCTGCTTGTGATTACTTTTAAATGGCTAGTTTCATTCTCGTTGATTGTTTACATGACATTTGTGCATTGCTGCGCTATTTTAGAAATTTTCTTCAGTTATCCATACATGCAGTAGTGCTGTAAAGTTAACGAGAAATTGTATAACCATATGTATTCATTACTAAAACAACCAGTACTTTTTATTATCGTATCATTACATTCAGTACAATCGAGTATTAGTATGAAGAATCGAGTCATGCTGCATATGCCTTCATTCATACTTCGTATATATGTAGTGTATGCATTATACAAATTTTGCAAATTTCTGTACTTTGAATTATTCTCAACTTGTTATTTATATTCAGATCCATTTGTGTTGGCTATTTCTAAATACCCAACATAGCCATGAAGCTATGCTGAATCTATATTGTTACGGACAACAATATTATTGAACCTTGAAGCTATGAACAAACCCAGCCATGAAGTAATAATGATTATAATATGATATATAAAAGGTCTATATTACACATACCTGCCAAACTCTAAAGATAAAAATTCAGAAGATTTCTCCAAAATTCAGAAGAACACGAAGAATTAATATCATGCTTTGATATTAAAAAAATAACAATTTATACAAATAGAAAAGAGAAAATTGTACTTACATTAGTAAATCGCAATTAAGTAGTAACTAAAAAATTTATTAGGAAACATAAAACAAGAACTTAATGTTACACAAAAAAATTATTGCAATGAATTTAGAGTGCATTTTTTGGCTTTAGCCAAAAATTCTTTGGAAAATTTCCTGTCATAACAATTAGTTTCCTCATAACATTTAGCAATTAAAATGTTTTCTAGAGTTTTTGGTGAAATTGAAGAACGAAACATAGTTTTGTTTTTCTTCACAACACTGAAGACTCTCTCGCACTCAGCATTACTGTGTGGAATTACGAGAATAGCACATAAAACTCTTGCTAGTCTATCATATTTTGGTGTTCCATCAGCTCTTTTTATTCTTTTTAAGGTACCAACGAGGACATCAAGTCTATCTTCTCCAGAACTGGCAAAGTCTTCAAACTGTGCAGCAGAAAATTGGTTCTGTAGTTCATCTAAAGCATCATTATGGCATTCATTTTCTTTAATTGTTAACAAAAATGGAAATTTATCAATAAAAAAACGAATCTTTTCAAAAGATGAATTTTCAATTTGTTTCAAATTTGCCACTTCAGCATTTAAAAGAACTTCATTTTGCAAAGGAAACTTCCTTACAATGTAATCACAGGCTGAGGAAAAGTACTTTCTAACACATTGAAAAAATTCTTTTTTCTCATGATCTTTCAAAGAATTTACAAGTTCCCTGGTTTGATTTCCAATTATAAGATCATTGTCATCCTTTTGATTTGCCAAACTATTATAGGCAACACGAATCAACACACTGTTTTTCACAACGGACGGTTTTACAAACTTAGTATAAAGTTCTTTCAAAAGATCATTAAGAATTTGGATAAGCAGGGGAGATTTTGGCGAAGCTGATTGTAGAAGGGTATTTACACTTTCAAAAATCTTAATGGTACTTAACACAAAACTACAATATGCTTTGTTCAAATCCGAAGAAAGAAGATAGAAAATCCTTTCCTCCCGGCTAATAGAAGACTGTTTCTTCTTCCCTTCAACTTCTTTAACAAAGTTGTCCTTTGAGGAGTTTTCTAAGCATTTTCTTTTTAAAGGGTTTGATTCTGTGTGTTGGCTTTTCCCTTTTAAAGCATTTTGATTAAAAGCAAAGTTGGTTTTCGGAATCTTATATGCCGACAAATTTGATGGGATCTGTGGTTTCGTTTTGGTCTCTTCGTGGAAATATTTTAGCAATGCATCCCACTGTTCAATAAACCTTCCTAGCGCTCTGCCTAAGGATAACCATCTTGTGCATACATGTTTCAGAATTTTTCTCGTTTCACCAGAGCACAGTTCTTGGAAATTCTTTAGGTTTTCTTTCCTTTACACTTTTTTCCAGATAGAAAAACATCAATCAGAAGCTGGTCAATATTTAATGGTAAAGCTGCAGCTTTTTCTGCTGCCAAATTAATTAAGTGGCATGGGCATCCAATAACAATTAATTCATTTTGTTCTTTTTTGAGGAAAGAGGTTACACCCTTTTTGTCACCTACCATGACATGAGCATTATCTGCACCAAATGAAATGCAGTTTGATATTGGTGG
>KK119896.1:68577-98368 GCA_000611955.2 Stegodyphus mimosarum | reverse complement strand
TGTTGTAAAATCCTAGTATACAGTACGGCCTTGGAGGAATTTTGAAAACTGTCATCAACACCAAAACAACACGTTTACTGCTCATCATAATGTCGCTAAATCCCGTCTGTATCATATACTAGGGTTAATCCCTTTTTTATGCTCATACTTGCCAATATATGCTTAAAAGTTATTAGACACTCAACAAAAATGTAAGTGCAAATTTTTCTATTACTTTATACATGTATATTTAATTACTTCTAAAAGAATTAATACATTATTTTCAATGATTGCTGTGCTATTTTTTATTGCCACAGATGCATTATGCTTAAACATCTACATTATATAAAATTATTTTCAAGTGTTTAAATTTACTTAATATTTCAATCTTCTTATACGTTGGCATGATGTTCTTAATCCCTTGCTCGTCGCAAAATTTATTCAAAAAATAATTTTTTTATTAATGTTTTTTAATGTTTATGAAATTCAAACTAAATTCATATAAAAACACCATTTTTCCATAAATTTAAGTTTTTTTTAAATATGTAGAACTTTTTAACCTTATTTTACTTTATATTTGGCTTTCCTCTTACACCCAAGCTAGGCAGAAAAGCTTCAATGAGGGGCCTTAAGTTTCATGTAAATTTTGGATACAGAAAATTCACATATGGTCAAATACTGCACACTGTTTTACTGAATATTGGTGATGCTTTTATTCAGCATCAATAATAGCTATAACAGTTTTTCAGAAATTTAATAGATTTTCTGGGTATGGTAAAGTTTGAAACATGATATGCAGAGTCCTACATTACAATCTTTGCAATAATACCTTGTTTCCCTCCTAATTCATTTTCCATTTGCATTCTTCTTTGATGAACACATTTTAAATTCTCTGGAAGCGTTTTCCTTTTTTTCTGTAGGTGCTATTGATTCCAAAAAAATGTCGTTCAAATAAACAATTTGATGGCGCTTCACTCGATGGATGACCTCGTCTTGAAAAATGGATAAAAGCATGATATTTGTCAATTATTTCATTGATTTAATCTAGTCTTAACTTTAAATGTGACTTTTTTCCCTACCTACTTTTTTATAAACTTGAAAAGCATTGAAAATGGTTTGGTCTAAAAGGTGAAAGAATATTTTTTCCACCGTTTCTTGCTACTTGATAATTAGGAAAGGTATTGATCTACAAGATCCACACCTCCCATTGTTTTATTGTAGTCAATTACTACTTTTAGTTTTGTTTTCAGTTTTTTACTTTGGGTCATCACTTCAACAGTTTCAGAATCATGAAAGGATAACATTGTTACTTTCTTTTTGTCCTTCCATTTCAGAGGGAGAATTCTGCCACGTCTTAATGATATAACTTCATCAGTTTAAAATTTTTTATTTTTCAATGTTAAACATAAATCCTTTTTGTTTTGTCTAACAATTCCAACCACATCTGTTTGATAAGTCAAAAGGATATCACATAATTTTGGTGAAGTATAATGATTATCTAAGGTGATGCATTAGCCTTATTTCAATAATGGCATCATCACAGTCATAACAACTTGTGAAGAGATCGGAATTTCAAAGGAAACAAAGTACCTTTCCTGGTATATATATTAAATGACCATATATAAAACCAGAACTAGATTCATTTAGCATGTATGTTTTAATACCAAATTTTGTTTTCATCAAGGATATGTACTGGTGCCAGGATAAAACGCCCTTTGTACAACATCAGCATTTCATTTATAGTAATATCTTTTTCTGGAGTAATTGTTTTTTGATATACTTTATTCAGATGCTCAAAGATAGGCCAAATTTTGTAGAGTCCCGGGTTAGGATGATTTTTCTGGATCATAAGAATCATTGTACACAAAATGGAAGTGTTTTTTTTTATTTCACAGTATTGATTATATGACAATCTTATGGAAAAAAGAAGTTTCTACTGATGTTTTCTTTGTCCACTACATGCCTTCTTCTGGTTTTTTTAAAACCTGAAGAAAGCATGTATTGGACTTGTAAGGCTGAAAGCGCAAGGAACATATGCATTTCATGTGCCAATACAGATTTCCATTCTCTTCTACCTTTCAATTTCCTTTTACCAACATTACCTGATAGCTCAGCAAAACGATTAGTCTCTTACAATTATATCCACTATTTCATATCATCTATAAAATGCTCATAATATTGTAAAATGCCTGAACTGGCTTGAAATGAATAACTTTAGGCAATAATTTGAATTGAAAATGTGGAGGACAAATATCTGGGACATCCAGCATAATTTGGTTCCATTGGTGCCCAGATAAATGTTGAATGGGATGGTCACTATCTTCAGAATCCAATAGTTCAGAATCAAAAGCATCTGGGAAAAAAAAAAAAAAAAAAAAAACTTTGTAAATATTAGGAACTCAAACTTTGGTACTTACGTATTAAGACGACTACTAAAAAAAAAAAAAAAAAAAAACTACCTTCTGAATCACTTCTCGATTCTTCAAGACTTTAAATCCTCTTGTTCACATAAACTACTCATTTTACAAATATTAAACATGAAAAAGCAATGAGCACTTAAACTAAATCCTTTCAAAATATGTTCTAATAGAAAAAATATTCTGAATCTACATACTGCTGTTATATGATCAACTTACAAGTATTGTGCTGCCATCTGTGCAAATAGAATTGATACGGGCATAATAAAAATTGGTATTCTTTTTACTTTTTATTGCAAAAGCAGAGCCTACGTGAGATACAGCGTGACAAAATTTATTCATATTGGCTTCCGTACGAGAGATGGGCATGATGAGTAAGGGGATAAAGCAGTGTTTTTATTGTATTTCTTTGCTATAAAAGTAATAATTTAACCTTACTTTAGCATTTTATATTCATAGTAAATGTACTTAATTACAGTCGCCTGCCATCATAAAAAACGACGATTTCCACAAAAAATTATTACATTATTTTTAACGATATCACATATTTTTAAAGTTCTGAATATTCTGCTATGCTTAAAAAGGGTGTTTCTTAAGATGGCAGATGAGTATAAAAACTGTGCCAACAACAGCAAAAAAAAAAAAAAAAAAAAAAACGCCAGTACCCTGTGCACCTGTCTACTAAAGTAGCACCTTAATTCTTAACTGAATAACATTTCACATAATTATATACTTTTGTTATCATGAAATTAAGATTTGTTTTGATAAATAGCAACTTCATAAATATAATAAATCATAAAAATTTGATAAACAGCAATTTCATATCCAGAAAAATGTAAACACCTTTGCTTTATTATTTTAGAAATTTAAGAAACCCCATCCCTTTCACGATTATTTAATTAGGTGTCTAGTGCATTAATGCAATGGTGGTACACTACGCAAAAGAAAAAAGGGGGCAGTTCTATATCTCCCAATCTACCGAGCTGATTGATGAAATTCAACTTGCATTTTTCATGTCTCGAAAGTGCAACTTGGTCATAATAACTGCAACTACTTCTATTAGCTAATAACTATTACTTTCACTTCACACATCGCTCACCATGAAGTGTTGTTATGATTAAAATCAACAAGGAGAATTACCGAGGGCTAAAAAGAATAAAATGTTATAATACGAAAAATTGATTCTTGCTTTTGTTTTGACATTTAAATTATTATAAAAAAAGAACGTTGCAAGCGACAACATACTGGTGACCTCGGAATTATTAATAAATATGTCAGAAACTGAAGAATCCATGACAAAAGAAGAAATAGCACTGGTAAGTGTGAAAATACCTCCTTTTGGGCTGGAAAAGCCAGAAATATGGTTTTACCAAGTAGAAGCGCAGTTTTCCATTTGTGGAATAACTGCCGAGGAAACTAAATTGAACTACTTAGTTTTGCAGTTGGAAGCAAAATTTGTTGAAAGTTTGTGGGATATTATAAGTGACAATAGCAAAACCAAATATACTGCTGCTAAAGAACATCTCTTAAACACTTTTAAAGAAAGCGAAAATAAACCTATACAGAGACTGTTTACAGACATGGCAGACAGTAAACCTAGTCAACTTTTACAAAAAATGCGAAATCTTGCTGCTGATGGCATTTCGAATACAGTTCTTAAAACACTATTTCTGCAGAAAATGCCAGATTTTGTATGCAATATTTTAATCATTTCTGATGAAGATATAGAAAAATTGGCACTAATGGCCGATCGTATCATTGAAATGCAACCGAAACAAGAACTATACTGTACCAGCAGTATTGTTTCTCCAAGAGCAGATGCCATTACAGAGTTACGACAACAAATTACAGCTTTGGATAATAAACTCGAAAAACTGAATGTCACAAGGAATTCTCGTCCTCACTCAAGAAGAAGAGGTCGATCTTCTAATGATCGAAGTAGGTCTCGCAACCGTTACAATCCTAATGGCAAATACTATTACCTCCATTTTTGTTTTCCGGAAAAGTGTTTTCCTGATAGATGTAAAGCCCCCTGTGCATTGAAAAGCAACTCGCAGGGAAACCAAAATCAGCAGTAGAATTAGCGGAATAAAGAAAATTGACGCAAATTCCGCTCAGAAAGGATTTACATTACAAAAAAAGGGGTTTACATTTTCTGGTTGACAGTGGAGCAGAGGTAAACCTTATTCCTCATACTTCTAAACACAAACTTATTAGTGACTATAAATTATATGCTGAAAATAATACAGAAATCGATATTTTTGGTACAGAAGTTTTAATTCTTGATCTTGGTTTGCGCCAAGAATTTCAGTTCCCATTTATTGTTGCAAAAATTGGTAAACCCATATTAGGCGCAGATTTGTTTCAATAAGTTCAATTTATTAATTGATATAAAGCATAAAAGGTTAATTGATGGTGTGACGAACTTTGCAGTTTATGCTGACATCAAACCCATCTCCATTAATGAAAGTGTAAATACAATGAGCAGCTTATGCAAATATTCTCATTTATTTGCTATGTATTCTAGTATAACAAAACCTAATTTTTTTATTTCTAGTGCAAAACATAATGTGAAACATATTATAACTAAAGGACAACCGGTAAATTGTAAAGCAAGACAGTTAGACCCTAAACTGTTGGAAATAGATAAAAGAGAATTCAACTATATGCTAGACAATAATATCATTAGTCCTTCTAGTTCAGAATGGGCAAGTCACCTACACATACTGACAAAGAAAGACAGTTCTTTCTGCCTGTGTGGTGATTACACAAGACTGAATGATTTAACTATACCTGATCATTATCCCATCCCTTGAATTCAAGATTTTCAACATATCTTAACTCATAAAACAATATATCCTAAGACTGACCTTTTTAAGGCATATTTTCGCATTCCAGTAGCAGACGAAGATAAAGACAAAACTGCCATCATCACACCTTTTGGTCTTTACCAATTCAGTGTCATGAGTTTTGGTCTCAAAAATGACCCTGCAACCTTTCAGAGGTTTATCAATGAATTTTTTATGGCCTAGACTTTGTGTTTCTATACCTAGATGATGTGTTGATTGCCTCTTCTTGCAAAGAAAAACATCATATACATCTTAAAACAGTTTTTCAGTGTTTAGACAAATATGGTCTTTGAATTAATATTAGCAAATCAGTTTTGGGAGTACCCATAATAGACTTTTTGGCCTATCAAATATCTGCTGAAGGCTAAAAAAATTAAAGCTGTCGGAGAATATCCATTGCCAGAAACTATACGCGAACTTCGTCTCTTCTTAGAAATGATCAATTTCTATCGTAATTACATAATACATAAAAAATGCCACAAAAACTCAAGCTTGTCTTCACGAACTTTTGAAAGGATCTACAAAACAAGATCAAAGCACAATACCATGGACCAATGAAACCAGAAAAAGTTTTGAAAAATGCAAACAAGATATTATTCAAGTAGCATTGATAGCCTATCCCAATTTGGATTACACTCTGGCACTTTACGACCGCAAGCTTTTGGGTATATATTTTATCCATTAAACATTTCAAACACTTACTTGAAGGCTATAATTTTACTATTTATATGGATCATAAGCCCTTAACATTTGCTTTTAAACAAAATAATAACAAAGCCTCTCCCAGACAACTAACACAGCTACAATATATCTCGCAATTCTCTACTAACCTACGCCATATAAGTGGTCAAAACAATGTGGATGCAGACAGCCTATCTAGAGTTGAGGACATCGACTCATGTGTAATTCATTTTGACCTGATAGCAGATGCACAAATTAATCATGAATCAACAGTTGAAATTACATTCGAAATCATTACATATTAAACAGCACCAATTAACATTAGGAAAACTCTTATATTGTGATACCTCTACATCCACTATCGGAGCATTCATACCTAAAAATGTTCGGATACAATTCATGGTTTAGCTCACCCTGGAATTTGAAGTACGGTAAAAGAAATTACTAAAAGATTCATTTGGCCAGATATTAAAAAAGATGTTAAACAATGGGCCTAGACTTGTATCAACTGTCAGAAAAATAAAGTAACTGAAAATACAAACTCAGAATATTCTCAATATCAAGCACCAGACGAAAGATTTAGTGTCGTGCACATTGATTTGATTAGGCCTTATTCACCTTCTAATGGTTCAAATATTGTTTGACGTGTATTGATCGGTTTACTTCTTGGATGGAAGTGGTATCGTTATCAAATATTACTGCCGAAAGTATAGCAAGAGCTTTTCATGAACAGTGGATAACAAAATTTAGTGTACTGTCTTGTGTTATTACTCACATAGGAACTCCATTTATTTCAGAACTATTTCAAAATTTGGCCTCGCTATGTGGTGTAAAAGTAAACCATACAACTTCTTACAATACTCAGAGTAATGGAAAAACTGAACGTCTATACTGTACTTAGAAACAGCTATTAGATGTCATATGTTTTACAGCTATTAGATGTAAGATAATTCTCTTTATTGGACAGAAACATTACCAACAGTTCTTGTGGATTTGCAAGCTGCTCTCCATGAGGACTGTAAATATAAATAGCTGAAATGGTTTATGGCAAAAGTATTAAATTACCTGGCGAATTTTTTGAAGGATCAAACTTGCCAATATCTAATGATAATTTTGTGAGTAATCTTCGCAATCAGATGCCTCTCTTAAAGCCCTACCAATCCAAAGTAAACAAAAGATTTTCATCCCAAACGATTTGTACACATGCTTGGATGCCTTTCTGTCAGTTGACAGAGTAAACTTTGGAGTCCCCATGTGAAGGATCCTTTTGGTACTGCAAAGAACCCCGAAATATTTTCTTCTATCAATTAAAAATAAACAAGTTAAGATCTCTGTCGATAGGCCAGCTTAAGTATTACAACCTGATGAACTTTTGTCTCCAACTTCCAAAAAATGATCGTACATCTGTGCCAAATCAGCAACTAGAACAACCTAAAAAATCAACATGCTGTGGAAGACAAGTAAAACATCCTGTTCGTTTCAATGACGTTATTGACTCTTCTTCAATTTAAAACTCTTTCATATTCATTTAAAATATGTTTTTGTTTGTGTTGTAACATTTCCTTGCTCTAAATAACACTTGGTTACCCACCCTCAAAGCAGGGATACAGAACTCCCTTTTTGCCTCAAATAGAAGCGAATTGCCCCCCTGGTCACAGGTGGGACTAAAGTGGGAGATTGGTGTGTGGAAGAGAAGAGTGCTGGACGCTGCTTAGCGCACTCTACGGTAGCAAAAATGTTTTATTTCTTCTAAAATGTAATCTGTACATAGTTTTATAGTAAATATTTAACCTAGAAAAGGTGCTGTTTATTTGAAGAAGATACAACTATGGTATAACGTGCATAATTTCAATTTATATATTTGTATAGATATTTGTATCTTCTCTCCCACTATGTTTACAGAGTAATGTAACTTCGTTACTGGTAGGGGAGTGATATAGGCAACAATTATTATTGGTCATAACTACATCTACTTCTATTAGCTAATAACTACTACTTTCACTTCAGCCATCACTCAGCATGAAGTGTTGTTATGACTAAAATCAACACCGTAGAAAGAATAATAAAATGTTATAATGCGAAAAATTGATTCTGTTTCTGCCAGTTAAATTATTATAAAAAACATTGCAAGCGACAACAAACATTTTCTGTCTTATGAACAGAAAATCCAAATTATCTGCTGAAAATAAGAAGAAATAATCTTACAATGATCAGATCACTTCTGATTTAAAATACCAACTTGGTCATCTACTTCTACAGCACAGGAGAAACCGCTGACCAAGTTAAGGAAAAAAATTACACATTTTGCAAAATAAAATTCTATAACCAATTCTAAATGCTCTGCAGTTTCCATTAATGCTTTAGATCCACAAGGAACTAAAACTGACTCAACTATTACACAATTTTATCATTATGCATATTTACCTACAACATACAATATTTTCATTTGAGACGCTAATTCAAATCACAGTATACAAAAGACTTTTTTTAACCACAGTTGTAAATAATAAGTTATCTTTTAAGACTTCAAATGGGATTTCATGTTTTCAGTTCAAACTAGTAAACAGTGTCAATAGATGGCACCACATCTTTAGCCTACTAGCTTGAATTTTATTTGAAGTTCAAAATAATATGTAAGAACACTAAGAAGGAGATGCATTTTTCTTCGGTGCGCAGTGCACATTATTTTTCAAGTAGGAAATATTAAAGAATATAAAGTATAATCCAGGTTAACAGCTCCTGGAGACTAGCAAAAAAAAAAAGTAAATTATTTATTTCAATTCGAGGATGACTAGCCGCAGAATAGGTGAGAAAAGTGCTGCGCAATAAATGACATATGTTACAAGGATAAACTGAGGAGATGGTATGGTTTCGAAATGGCTATTTTAAAGTCTGTTAACTAAATTTGCAACCCTGCGTGCAGTTATACTCCATGCTAAACTACTAATATTTCATATTTGCTGTCGATGTAAGGAATTCATTCATTGCACAGGATTAGTTGCACATGCCACCACGAGGCTTAGTTATTAAGTTCGATTCAACATCTGAAAAGATGTGGGTAAACATTTTTTGTAACTTTCAAGCTAAAAATTCATTTTAAAAGATAGCGAAACACATACCAAAAAGTAGAGGTTTATTTAAAATGAAAAATTCCCAGAGAAAGATCCGTGTTTGCTATAAAAAAGTGCTTCCCATCAGAAAATTCTAAATTACTATAATAAAATGTTTCACCTTTTTAACCGAAACACTTTTTTTTATGTGCATGTGTGTGTATACATATATTATAGTGTGGCTGCACTCACGCGCACATATATATAAATATGTACTGATTGCATTTTCACCTTTAAATTATACCTTTTTAAAAATTCATGATTCAATTTTTTAATTTTTAAATATGCTAATGAGGGCTAGACTGCAGATTATGGGCCAGTCGCCAAATGAAGCGAAATCGTGCCAAATCCGGTAACCTCTTGGCGTCATGAAAATCGTTAGGATTTAAGGTTACAGTTTATAGCATTTAAGCGGGCTTTTAATTTTCGTCATTTCACTGTGCTTCTAGTAAATTGTGTGAGCAAAATGGTTGACGTCGAAAGAGTTGAACGTGTGGATTTTACTTATTTGATTCGGTTACAAGACAAGGGTGAAAGATGTGTGATAGAATGGTGCATGAATTACGGTTTGATTGTGAATATGTACGAATGTTTTAAGTGCAAAAATATTGCGAAATTAGTTGAAATGAAAGATGCGACAGATTTGTGTGAATGGAGGAGTGTGTCCATTATATGTGGTTAAGCACATGGTTGAAATGAGCCGTAGAGTCGGTGTTGAATGAGCACGCCATTTTGAATTTCATCTCCATTGTATTGTTACATTTTAGTGTGGATATAAATAAATGCGAGTTTCTACTATTTATTATAAATAAAAATTTATTGTAAAAATATAAATTACGTAGCTAAGATTGTTTAACCACTTTTCTTTTTTCTTTTTTTTACTATACTATTGCTCATGTTTCAGTAGATCAAAATTTTTATCTTTTTTTCTTTTGCATTTTTTTTTAAGTTTTAGATTAAATATGAATCAATGCTTTCCGATCATTTATTGCTCATTTACCACTTATTACAATTTCTTAAATTTCATGCTAAAACGTTTTACTCCATTTTGCTACTGTCTTAGAAATGGTATATACAATGTACGTCCAGAAAGTAAGTTCCGTTTGGTAATAAAAGTAAATTGTGTACAGCTACAGAAAAGTTATTTATTGCACAAAATTCAACAACTCTTAAACTACTTTTCCACATAACTGCCGAAATATTGCAGGCATTTGTCATAGCGTGGCACAAGTTTTTGTATACCTTCTTCATAGAAATTTGCCGCCTGTGTCTTCAACCAGTTGGAAACAGTTTCTTTCAGCTCGTCGTCATTGTTAAAGTGTTGACCGCCAAGGAAAGACTTAAGATGTAAGAACAGATGAAAGTCGCTAGGAGCGAGGTCAGGGCTGTACGGAGGATGGTCAAACACGTCCCAGCCAAATCCCTGTAGGAGGTTTTTCGTCACATTTGCAGTGTGTGGTCGTGCGTTGTCGTGAAGAAAAACAACACCTTTTGACAGCAATCCTCGGCGCTTATTCTGAATTGCACGGCGCAATTTCCGAAGTGTCTCGCAATAAGCATCTGCTCTGATTGTTTGACCACGCGGTAAGAAATTAATGAGTAAGATGCCTTTCCAGTCCCAGAACACTGTGCACATCATTTTTCGAGGTGTCAAGATTTGCTTCGGCTTAACCTTTGCTGGGGATGAAGTGTGCCTCCATTCCATTGATTGCCGCTTACTTTCAGGGGTGTCGTAAGAAACCCAAGTTTCATCTCCTGTGACTATCTGTGTCAGAAATTCTTCACCGCTTTCAGCATAACGGGTCAAAAACTGAAGTGCACTACCCATCCGTTTTGTTTTGTGTTGCTCAGTAAGAATCTTTGGTACCCAACGTGAGCAAAGTTTACGAAATTTCAGTTTTTCGGTAACAATTTCATGCATTAGTGATCGTGAAATTTGGGGAAATTCCATAGCGAGAGCACTAATTGTAAACCTTCGGTTTTCATGGATCTTGTCATCAATCGCGTGAACCAGTTCTTCTGTAACCAAAGATGGACGCCCACTTCGTTCTTCATCGTGCGCATCACTACGTCCGTCATTGAACTTTCGGACCCATCTTCTCACCATTGAATCACTCATCGCTTTTGGTCCGTAAACATCGCAAATTTGCCGATAAATTTCACTAGGTTTCACTTTCCTCGCATTCAGAAAACGAATCACAGATCTGATTTCACAAGCGGCGGGATTTTCAATCAACACCGACATTGTAAACAAGCACAACAAAGCGTACGTGACTGACAGCGATCTCCAAATGGCGCGCGTTTCTTCTCCTTGATACAGAGCGTCTACTGCGCATGTGCGGAACTGCGATCGCAGAGCTGCAGCGGAGATAAATTGAAACGGAACTTACTTTCTGGACGTGCCTCGTATTATGAAAAGTTTTAATATTGTTCATGCCATAAAATACAGTTATTAACTTTCAAATACTTTATCGTTTTTCTTGAACTTCTGTTTTAGATATTTTTGCATGTTTACAGGTTGTTTAGATGTTTTTGCATGTTTACATGATCAATTTTTTGCATGTTTACAGGATTCATTCAAATTCGCAACCATCTAATATGGCAATATGATGAGTCAGTGATTTTCTAAAACGCACGAAAATAACCGATTTGACGACTTTTCGAAAATGTGCCAAACTGGCCCGTAATATGCAGTTTTACCGCTAATGAGTTACTTAATTTCAATAGAATTCTAACTACTTTTGTTAGAGGAGATAATATTCTAAATAATCTATTAGAAAATAAATTTTACACACACATATATATGCCACCATGCTGAGCTATCTAAAGGCCAAAGTCCGCTTGCTTATATCTAAAACTGAGCGTGGATGACAAGGATTTGCAGATTATCGAAGTTTTAAAGTAATCCTAAAAGGGAACATTTATAGAATAAGTTTTAATAGAAAAATATCCTTAAAGATAGTTATGCTTCAGGTTTTCATAGCTTTATTCATTATTAAATATTATGAAATACTAGATACTGAAAGGTAAATCTATGGCTTTTTTTTTAATTCTTAAAATCAAAATAGAATTCCAAAAGCTGTAACGAGATTTAAATGCTAATGAATTTATGCAATTCAGACATCCTGATAAAACAATGATATGTAAAATGATAAATCACAGCTATCTGCCTAACAGGAGGATAAAACCAAATATGCAGCCAGCCCATTCACCTGGGCTTGAAATCAAGATGAACTACCCGCATTCAACAGTCTGTAACTGCTTAAGCCCTGGTAGGGGCAATAATAGTAATAATATAAACTTTGTGTACTGCATAATATTAAAAACTTCATTTCTTAAAGATGTAAATGTAAATAAGACATAACTTTCATTAGAAGACACATGTAAATTTTTAAACACCTTCATAAAAAATTAATAACTAAATTTCAATATATGCATAAAATCAAATTCCAAAAATTAAAATTTAACATACTAATACATAAAAACATTAGTACATTTCATTATCACTTCCTGAAAACTAAGGGTAAAATTATTTTTCAACAAATTAAAAATCTACTTTTATATGCAGAGATTGGATAAAAATACATCAGAAAACAAATTTATAATGATTAACATTTTCCATTGAAAATATAGATGGTGTTATTAGTTGTTTACATTTTTTGTATGAGAAGAAACCTATCAAACTAGTCAAAAGCCACAGTTCTTTTCTAGCCTGTTCAGTGCAGCTACAAGTGAATAATCCTATCTTGCAGAATTTCAAAATATATCAAATTGCTGGGAGTGTGTATGGCATTCATTAAACACCAGTGAGGATAAAAATGTTCACTGAATGATGGGACAATACAACGGAAAATATGACATAAGTTATGTAAAAATAACTGCCATGTCAAACCACGATTTAAAATTCTGTTTTATAAAAACGAGAACTCCATAAACAAGGAATTTACAATCATACTGCTATTGCCAAGCCACTAATAAATAAACAGAATCATGGAAGTGTGTGGGAGGAGGGTTTCAAGAGGGGAACATAATTTGAAGATGGCAAACCCATAAAGGTTATCTACTAAAGAGGAGGGATGCCTTTAAGGAGGATTTTCTAAGAAAAATGGGTTATGGAGAAAAGCAACTATGCAGCCAGCCCTTTTGTTTGGGATTGAAGTACCGGTACTCAGTAGTCTTAACTGCTCTACTGGTGGGGCAGAATGGTGCAATACTTATAAAATCAACTATGAATAAATAAGTAAGGAGACTTAAAATGATTTGGGGTTGATATTTATTGTACGGTGCCGCTTGGTTTCTGTCTGAAAAAAATCGCCTAGTGGTATTGGTTGTTTGTGAAATCTGGAAGCCCGCTGCATTAAGTAGGTTTTTTTGGTAACCCTAATGTTGATAATGTTGGCAAAACTAGTCTTGGGGAAAATTGTGAATATTGTGTTGTGATAAATTGACATTTTGGCTACTTTTTGTAATAGTAACCCTTTCGTATGGACAGCGGTTTTTTTTATTCTTACCGTTCTTTTGATGGTTTTGAATGGAGGTGCAGGTTGAAGGCGAAGGGGTCTGAGCATTTTATTAAGAGGAGCGTGTGAAAGGGCTCATGGTTCGAGTCGAGTCGAATGACAATAAATGAGGTTTTGATTCTAAAAACGAAGGACAGTTTGCATTATTATTTGGCCGAATATATGTGACGGAAAAAGGAGGAGGGGAAAAAAATGTATTTATGGCTTTCTTGGACGCCATTATATGTATTTATCTGCCATCAACAGCGGATGAGCCAAAAAGACCAAACATTTAATTGAATTACTTTTGTGGAGGATATGCTGGTGGAAGGTGTGAACGTATGTATGTGAAAAAAAGGCGTGTTAAAAAATTGATGTTTGATTTATTTATTGGTATCTATGTGTTAATTTTTGTTAAAAGATTTGTTGTTTAATGTTAGGAAATATGTATTTTTGGTTATTTATTACTCTCTGTTTGTGTATTTTTGGTTATTTGTTCGTGCCTGTGTGTTAAGACAGCAGCGAATTTTTTTCTGGTTAACATGATAGTTTTAACTTTGTTTCAGCTTCCTGATTTTATTTAACTAAAATAGATTGATGTGTACATGGACAAAGTTAAGGCCTAGTTTGTGAAATTCTCTGATTTTTTTAAGTTGAAATAGGTCGATGTGTACATGGACAAAGTTAAGGCCTAGTTTGTGCAAGTCTCTGAATTTTTTTAGTTAAATTAGGTCAATGTGTACATGGACACAGAGCTTGTGTAAATGTTTAACTTCTTGTTTTGGTTTTGTGTAGTGGGTGGAAGGATCAGCACCTTGTGGCATAAAAAATGAAACGATTCGATTCGCCAAGTGGTACCATAGAATAAATATTAACCATGATTTGGTAAATTTATCTGTGCATAATTTCCAGCTACGGTTGATATCATTAAAATGATTTGGTAAATTGACCTGCACACCATTTCCAGCTGTGGTTGATATCAGGTGTGGAGAACGAACACCAAACCAAGCTTAGGTAATTTTAGAGTTGATGATACAGATTTCACTTATGATGAGATTCAAGAAGTTGTTTCAAATTTTAGAAACAGAAGTGCTCCAGGGCCAGATGGGCTTAATCCTGTTTTTATTTTGTTTGTTTTATTAATCCTGTTTTTTGATTTATATCCTTATTTGTTTATGACTATATTTAATACCTTGCTGAGGCTTGGAATTTTCTCTGGAAATTCTAAAATTAGTCGTTTGATTCTTATTCCCAAAGAAAATGGGAAGCTTCATCCCATCTCTCTTTTGAATGTTATGGGCAAGGTTCTTGATATATTGCTAGCTAACTGCATTTTTTATTATCTTAATAAAGATCTAAGTTGAAGCAATCGCCAATATGGCTTTATGCCTAATAAAAGCACAGATGATGCATTATTTGAGGCTGTTGAGTATTTAAGGTCTTATCGGAAGACTCAACATGTAGTGTCTTCTCATTGGATATTGTTTCTGCCTTTAATTCCATAAAATGGTCTTCGGTTTTGAAAACTCTGTCTCAGTTGAATATTCTATGGAATATTTTGAGGATTTATACTAGTTATTTTAATAATAGAAGGATCATTTTTAGTAATTTCAGGAGTAATGAAGATGATATTGAGGTTGAAATCTACAGAGGATGTTCCCAGGGCTCCTGTAGTGCACCCCTGTTCTGGAATCTTATTGTGAAAAAAGTTCTACAGGAATTTCAGGAAGAATTAAAGATCATAGCATATGCGGCTGACCTTCTGTTACTCATGAGGGGGGGATTCCTTGGAAAAATTAGAGACCCTCTTTGAAATTACTATGGCTAAATTTGAACTGTGGAGCTTGGAGGAAGATCTAAGGTTCTCGATGGATAAGACAAAAGCCGTGTATTTTCCTAAAGGCGGTAGGTCTGATGGTATCTTATTATCATAGAGCTTTCTCCGCAGAAACCTTACACATAAAATCTTCAATCATGAGGAAGCTTTATAAAAATGTTATTTTACGAATAATTATCTATGGCATTGAGGCCTGGAGTTCCAGGGCAGGGAAGCCGCAGTGCCTGAGAATGAAACTTGATTCAATATAACAGAGCTGGGGCCTGTTGTTTAGATGGTGTTTCAGAACAGTTCCATCAGACAAGCTTTTTGTTTCAACTGGCATTTTCCCTGTCTATATTTTATAAGTTTTATTTACCTAAATTTCTTTTAAGAACCCTTAGAAATGATTTTTTATATAATAACATCATAGTTACCAAACATATGTTTGAAAAAATTCCAAAGTTTTATTATCATCCAGTTGAAAATTTTACATTTCATTTCGATAAAAAAAATTCCTACTGTTGGTGTTATGGACATATATACTGACGGTTCTGGAACTGATGGGAAGTATGGTGCGGCCTTCTGTGTTTTTTTATTGTGGAGTTGAAGTTGATAATAGAAGTTTTAAACTTAATATGTATAATTCTGTTTTTCAATCAGAATGTTGTGCTTTACTTCAAGCCTTGAAATTAACCAAGCCAAGAAAAGCCAAGAAAAATTAAAACCAAGAAAAATTGAGCCAAGAAAAATTAAAGTCCAGAACCGAAACAGATATTTATTCTGATTTTTTAATCACTCCTTATGTTACTGGCTCTTCCTATTACAGAAAATTATCTGGTTTTAAATATTAAAGCTATTTTGAAATCTCTGCAGAAAGATTTTTGCTTTAGAATTCACTGGGTCAAATCACATCTAGGATGACTTGGTAATGAACGAGCGAACAACCTAGCTAAAGATGCCGCTTTAGGCGAGGATGTTCCATTTTTTAAAACTTCACGTTCCAAAAGTTTTGCAATTAGATCCATGAAATCTTACTATACTGATCAATGGAGAGAGTGGTGGGAACAGTGACCGAAATCGAGGTTTAATTTGAAATATTAAAATTTCCTTCAAAATGAATACATATAACGATATTGACTTAAATCAATTTATTACCAGACGTGGCCGTTTCCCCGCTTATGTTAAAAGATTTGGTAATCATGGAAATCTTTTATACAATCATTGTAAAGTTTATGACGACTCAGAACATTATTTGTATGATTGTAAATTGTTTGAATCAATTCATCCTGCGGATTTAAGGCGTAAATAGATATGGTGGATCTTGTGAAACTTAAGGGGACTACCAGAGTATTTATGAATTATTTAAATTCTAATAGAAATTTCTGTGGTATTGAAATCAGACTGTTCTGATCATTTGTTTTTATTTAAAGTTGTGTGATTGATTTTATGTTTGTATGATATATAATTTTGAAAATTGTAGATAAAACAGGAATGTTTTGAATGTGTTTTGTTATAAAATAAGGTTTGTAAATAAGATATTTTGTAATTTGTATGTTTTATTGTAATTGAAATTGTATTGATTTGATATTAAGATTTAAAACTTTTTAATGTAATTTTGATTTTAAAGCTGTTTTAAACGGGCAGTTTACCAGACAAAATTTAAATTTGATGGTTTGTATTGCTCCTGCTCGCCAATCTGTCTTATTTTTAATATTGTTTTATATGTTTGTATTATTGTTCCGGATGTTTGTGTTGTGTTTTTGTATGATTCTTATTTTTTTTAACAAGCTTGGTATGTTTGAGGCAATCTATATATTGGTCATAAGGTCTCCATTGACAAGGCAGACCGGGTCGTCCTCCAATCCAATCCAACCAAACCAAGCTTTTCCTAACAGTAAATTAGTAGATGATTTATGACAGACATTACCTAATAAGGTCACGTTAATTGCTACAGACTCACTAAGTATTTTGAATGACCCAATCCACCCATGTTATACAGACATTTTACAGAAGTTGCCATTCTTCAAGATAAAATCCTGATTCATGCCTCTCATACTATCAAATCATGCTGGTGATGTTTCCCAATTTCCATGGCATCCTCAATCATCGAATCTCAGTATTACAAGAGCTCCTACGGCAGTTTTGAAGAAAAACAAAAAACAGTGCAAAACTTCAAGAACTTTACAGGAACTTGAGCAAGTTTTACAGGAAAAATAGTATAACACCCCTTATCCAACACCCCAGACATATATTTATTCTGAGAAGTTTTCTTTGCAGATGACCAAGGCATTCATTCGTTTACACAATATTTTAATTGCTTTAGTCCAACTCCTGAATAACATGAATTTTGTTTAAATTAACCCTCTCAACAGCATGGCTTTTCGAGCCTACCCATGAATACTATATTTTAAACAGTCATTTTAGCTACATTTTAATAATTACTTTATTTTTTATTTTCAAAATCTTCTATTCATTTGAAGGTTATCAAATACCATCAAATGAATAGACACCTTTGAATTATGCATTTCTGAACTGCATGGTTTTGCTTCTATAAAATAATGGAAGATTTTATAGGCCAAATACCAGTATAATTTTACTCCCAGTTTTGACAGAGAAGGACCAAACCCATCCAGATAATTGAGATATAATTATTAAGTTTCCAGTCATCTAGATCATGCATTGTTTTATCAGTCAAACCTTAAATTGTGCCAGAGCCCACTGGAGCTTGGCTTCAATGCTTCTCAGTTTTTTTAAATAAATTGAAATCCTAGTCAGCAAGCACTGCAGCCCTAAATAACAGAGCTCCAGCATTTCTTTATATGTAACTGAACCATAATTTCAGAAAAAAATCTTTTGACCCCAAAAATTTTATTTTAATAATTAACCATTAAAAGTGTTTCCTTGCAGAGCAAACTGTTTTTGACAGAAGTTGAAACTCCGTCCCCGCCACACATGCCAAATGCTTGTTCTCCAGAAAATGCCACATATTTATAAATTTTATCTGCAGGGAATCATAGCCAAATTATTTGGTTCTCTTCTTGTTTCATCTGTTAAAATTTCCTTCAGTTCTCTCTATTTTCATTAGTGAAGCTTTAATCATTTTGCCTTTTTCACTGGTGCACCAGATAAAGAATGTTTTTTATTATCATCCCTTGAACTAGTACATTATACTGTATATTTAGGGCTTAAATTTCTTTGAAGCCCAACTGAGCTATTTCTTAATTGAATGAAACTGTAATTTCAGGCAGAGCCCTAAATAAGACAAGATTTTATTGTTAATTATTTTAATCATTAATTATTAACTATTATTGTTGTTCCTGTTTCCTGATGGCTTTTCATAGGGCTCTGTGACTTCAAATTTTCGAAATTAAGCCTTGATTACAGTTACTAGTATATAAGAGTGAGCATTTTATTTTTTATTATTTTATTTCATCTGCATTCAGTTCAGAAACGAATTTTTAACTAAAAAAAGGCCAGATATGTATTCTGATAATATTGAATAATGCAATTATTTTCCTAATCACAAGTCATTTCTATGTCAAGTAAAATTAAAAGGTTTTGTGCGCCGAAAAACATGTATACATCAACACATACATCCAACCCTACATACATACATGCATACACACATACATTTCTGGACCTAGTCCCGATAACAGAACAATACTGAATGATGTTAATTATTTGCACGGGCCCTACAATGAAATGCAAGATCATTTTACTCTTATTGTTAAAAAATTCATAAAAAAATCTTTATTTGCATAAAATAAAATGCATAACCTGCTGTTAAATGAACTAAACAAAAATATTAATAAGCTGTAAATTTATACGGTCTGAAATCAAGCAAATCCAGATGACTGAGGTTATCATGTCGTTATTTTTCTTCTGAAGGTATAAAGGCATTTCTGATGAAATACTTGAATAAAAGTATCCCTTATAATCTTTAATAATGTTCTAATTATTTATTTTTCATATATTAATGATACATTATATAGAATTTTATAAAGTTTACAACAATTTCATTTTTGAACAATATCACATTTTTATTTATTGCATTACTTATTTGCAGGGTCGATCCTGGGGCAAGATGGTGTACAGCACGTGGGCAGCCAAATTTTAAGGGATGCGAAATGATTATCAAACATATATTTCTGTAAAAAAGGGCGGCGAGTATTAATTTGCACGTGGGCGACCTACGGTCTAGATTCGGCACTGCTTTTTTTTTTAATTGTATACTTAATTTTAATACTTGGTTATTACTTTGTCTTATTTGTTCACGTTCCCAACTAGTTTTCACACGGCGCCTTTCCTACACTACAAATTATGCATTGTCATGAATTACGATCTCATAACGAATAAACAAATAATAAACTGTAAATAAATTATAGCATCTGAATCAAACGTTGGATTAATTTTAACACATTTGCAGTTCCAAAGATTATAGAGTGAACAGCAGCATAAACACTCTTACTATTTGCAATTATTTTCACGCCAATCGAACACAATTCAGCTATAACTTTTTCACCCCCCCCCATATACTTTTTTACGTTAATCTTTAAAAATTAAATCGCAAGATTTTTTTCCCCTTTTAGTTTGTGTTCCGTAATACTTCAAACAAAAAAAGGGGGAATAAAACTATTAATAGCAGATTTCTCATGTTTGAGAACTAAATAAATTTAAACTAAAGTATTTTCTTATACATAAGCATAACACGATAGAAGTATACTTAACCATTTTTCCCAGTATTAGAAATAGCATAAAAGCAAATATATATTCAGTTACTTTAGCAGCATGTTACAAAAAATTATTTGTCCCCTTCCAAAAGGCACATATATTTGATAAATTTTGGTCACGAGCTACTTATAATACACTTAATACTGTAATATATCTGAAAAAGTTTGCCCCAAAAATTCAAGTTTCAAATAAAAATACACCTAGAATAAGAAAAAAATTAATACATATTATTTCATCTACGTAAAGAAGTTACTCAAATAAATAAAAATTTTTTCTTATGAATTTACACAAATATACTCGTAATGGTTTTAATGTGTTGAATAAAATAATGATTTCCTTACTTATCCTTACGTGGGCGTTGAATATTCATCAATAAGCAGCGATTTCCGCCGCTAATAAATCACAACGTTCCTCACACATGTACAGCAAGAGCCACGAAGCCATTTCAGAGATAAGAATAAGTCTTTCCTGCGCATGCGCTAACTTTGCCGCAACAGCTTTGGTAGCTAGCCTGTAAAACCAGAATTCCCCCTCTCCGTAGTTTGAGCGAACGGGAAGTTGCAGCCCTCCTGTTCGTCGCTCTTTGAACAATTATCAGTTCCCCAACTCGTTTGAGTCATCTTTTAAAACTTTCTCCCACTTTAACTTGAGAAACGCCGGTGTAAACACGACCAGAAAGAATTGGGGGGAAAGCAGTTGCGGTTTTATTAAGTTAAGAGGTCCACCTCATATAAATTTTGGGGGACCCCTCAGTCTTAAGACTCAGTATACTATATTTAAAAGATTCAATTCGCGGCGCTCTGGAGCACGGTGCCCTTAAATCCCTCTCTGGGGTCCCCTACATAAGTGAGAAAATGGAGGAGATGGCCCTACATGTGTGCATATACACCTGTGACAGAGTTATTCTTTTCTTTCCAGAACATATTAAGTAATTAAGAGAATGAACACATGCGACTATGTCTGTACTCAGAATGCATAAATTATTTGAATAGATTAAGGTTATCTGAATAGATTATTTAGATAATGGCAGAAAGGATGCCTTTTCAGTCTTCGTGGGAGACTGGCTCATATTCATACTGCACATACAGAAAAACTCTTATGCCCATACTGTCAGCTCGTTCGCTGAAATTTTGAATTACCAGTGTTCAGTTGCCCCTTGGCAGCTGTTAGGATCTGGATTGTTCTTACGGCATTGATTCATAAAGATGCCTTCATTTTAAACAAAGCCGGCCGCTGTTCGAAAAGATAAATATTTTAGAAAGAAGATAGATACCATACCAGTCCCTCGGCTTATAATCGTGTCTGTACCTTTTTAACGATCAGTTTCAAATTTGATAGCAACCGTCATAACGTGCGGGCATTGCTTCGAAAGTCCAATTTCTATTTATATTTACAGATTAATTAATTAAGCAGGTGATGAACATTGTGTTCAATATCTTTATACGTAATCATTTCGCTTGCCAAGAGTGCGGGCATCCTCGTGGATTATTATTCGGTTATTTGAATATGGCAAAGCATGTGAGGGCTATTTGTCTAAAACAGGGGTTTTCAACCTTTTTTGCTCCATTCACCCTTTGCACATTGCTAGACGATCATTCCTTCACTCCATTTCAAAACTCGGAAAATACATGAACACTTAATTTAAATTTAAATTAATTTTAATGTGTTTTATAAATTAAACAAGAAAAAATATAGAAAATATTAGGAAAAACAAAAACTTGAATAAAAGTCATTTTTTATACTCATAAAATAAAACTAAAGAGGTAAATAAAAGGCTGGCCGCATTCCCTCTGGTTCAGAGTACCTGATAGCTCTCAAACTTTAAATATTAAAAATCGGAAGATTTTTGAAAAAAAGGGGGGAATATGCGGAGGGTTTCATTTGAAATTGTACAATGATACCAAAAAAGCTTCAGATGGACTTAAATTCATTTTATAATGCACGAAACAGGTTAAAATTCTGATGTGAAATATTTAATTAGATATTAAAATTTTTTCGTTCTTTGGTTGATTTCATTTTGTAAGTTTCTTACACCAAAAAAATCCTGAGTAGGAAAGAAAGCTTTTATTTATCAAAGTACTTTTAAATACAATGAAAATAAAATCACTTATTAATGTACATGCTATTTGCGTTGATAAACTTAGTAATGTACCATAAATTGAAGTAAAATAAAATCTTATTACGCATTACTTTAGTCTTGATATAAATATCTACAAATGTCTGCAGTAGATTAAGACAACTCAGATAAAATGGAATTTAATAAGAAAAAGATCAATAAAATGAAATAAAAAATATAAAGTTTCATTTATTGCTGCGAAACATTTTCCTCGGCTAAAAAATGAAAAGCGGGAGATCTGTATCTACCGAAAGATGTGATGAAAAACCAGGAGAGATTACAAATATGGTAAAGGTATTTCGTGGAGGATTTTCTAAAGTAAACTGGCGCGTGTTGACATTACACAGGAGAAAAACCAACCGTGCGGCTACTTCGTTTGTCTGGGTTTGAACCCTAAATGAATTACCAGTATTCAACAATACTTAATCACTAACCCCGGCGGCCGACACCTCATGAAAACCGGAGACTTTTAAACAAAGGTGCTCTCAGCTTTGAAAACCGATGGAAAACGCTGGATTGACATAGATGCGTCCGCATCTTCGTGAAAACACTGGATATGAAAAAACGCCGGATTAGCATAAAGCAGGGGTCTCCAAACTACGGCCCGAGGGCCACATCCGGCCCGCGGACAGATTTTAAAGAGGATACTTGAAAACTCCTTTTAGAGAACATATTTTTTATAGCAAATTAAATTTAGTTTACTGAAGTATTCTAATTTTATGTTGAATAATTATTAATATGACATCTACATTGATATGGTCATGGGCTAACTACTCATAACATTGTTGTAGGCTTATTGTTATTGTTTTTGTGATAAGTTGGATAAAGAAACACAGAATTGTAATGAGTAAAGACATGTATAATATGCAGAAAATTTAACTTCAGTATATAATAACTAACAAATTATTGAAATGAATCCAACTAACATTTTATACATTTTAAATAAAAACATAACTTATAACAAGCATAATGACATATGAAATACTAATGAGATTTATGTAATTGAGATTTTCCACTGACAATAGTTTGTAGTTGTGGACTCATTTTACTTGTACCAATTATTAAAAGAGATTTAAGATGCTCATCAGTTAATTTAGATCTGTAAACATTTTTTGTGTACTTCATTTTGGAGAAGGTCTTCTCACACAAATAAGTAGTACCAAAAACAGAAAACAGCCCACGAGCAAATTTATGCAAATTATCAAATTGTGTCAGTGGAAGACTCTTATAAAATTCCAACAAAGATGAGTTTTGATATTTGTTCTTAATTATATCACTGCACTGTAGATCAATCATTTCCATTTGAAGTTCCGGGGCTAGGGTTTCAATGTCAGTATCAAAAGGATTCTGAAAAATCTTAATTTGATTCGCAATGGCATCAAAGTCCGAGAAACGAGTATCAAAATTTATTTTCAAAGCACTCAAAGTTTCGATTGCAAAATCGATAGGAAACTCAGTCTCAGTGGTGTGGCTGAATATTTCACATGTTTTAAAATGTGAAAAACATTTACTTCGTAGTTGTGATTGAAACAGTATCAATTTCTTCCGGAATGATTTGATATTAGTGTATAAATCAGGAAGATGCTGGTTTTCTCCTTGCAATCTCAAATTCAGTTCGTTCACATGTTTTGTCAAATCAACATGGAATGCTAACTTCCACAGCCATGCGTTGTTTTGTAATTCAGTAAGAGCGCGATGCTTTTCATTCAAAAAAATTTCGATCACTGCTCGAAGTTCAAAAAAGCGCTGAACCCATAACTAAGCCCACATACGACGGTATGCTATGTTATGTCATTTTTTCCATTCTCTTCAATAATTTGTCGGAATTGTCGGTGATTCAGCCCAAAAGATCTGATAAAATTAACAGTTGATATGACTGGTTTCAGAACTTCAGACATATCCAAACATTTTCCGCACAAAGACTGTTGATGAATGATACAATGTAAGACTAATGGTTTTGAGCCACCGTCATTTTCTACAGCCTTTGACACAAGAGCGACCACTCCTTTATCTTTCCCACTCATGTTTTTGCCTCCATCAGTTGTAATACATTTCAAGTTTTTCCATCGAAGGTTCTTTTGATTTGTTCTTTTGATTCTATTATTTGATTCTTTTGATTGGCCATTTCAACTCCTTTAAAAATATCTGTACCAGTAGTTGTGCCATGAATACTATACATATCAAGAAGTTCTTCATGCACTTCATAGCTTTTATCTACTCCTCGAATATAAATCAACACCTGAACAGTATCTGACACATCCGTTGACTCATCCAAGGCCAAAGAAAACCACTCAACATGTCCATTTTTGTCGAACAGTTGAGAGGATATATTTTCAGCGATGTTTTCTACCCTTCGAACCACAGTGTTTGGTGACATACTGACAGTTTTTAATAAATTTACCTTTTCAGGGCACATTTCTTCGGCTACTGCAATTATACATTCTTTGATCATTTCTCCATCGGTGAATGGTTTTCCACGTTTTGCAATTTCAAGAGCCACACGAAAGCTGGCACGAGTTGCAGCCTCTTGTTCAGTTTTGAGTTTTATAAATGAAAATTGCTGCGATTTCAATCCGCGCTTCATAGCTTCGAATTTTTCTGTCCGCAAACTTCCTGTATATTTTGAGTAATTTTGAAAATGTTTTGTTTCGTAATGACGTTTAATGTTATATTCTTTGAGAACGGCTATGCTTTCATCGCAAATCAAACATAGCGCCTTGTTACTGGACTCAATTACGAAGTACTGAATGTTCCACTGTTCTTTGAATTTTCTGCATTCACTATCAATTTTTCGCTTCTTTTCCATACTACTAAATCACACACAAAAGCAACAATTCAAATCAAAATACTGTTACAAAGATGTCTTAAACACGCGCAAACACGTTTTAAGGAGGTACGCACTATTTTATTTCACAACAGTGTCATAGGAACAGACTTGTGGTTGCGCCACTAGCCTTCTTATATATTCCACTTACTGCCATCTAGAAGTGAGTGGAAGACACCAGAACTTTCTCGAACCAACGAGATTATTCTGTACGTGCTATTAGCGCCATCTGTTAGCGATAGAAGGTACTACCTATTTCCGCTTGTGTCCACCAGATGTCGTGTCACGTTACTCCTCATGGCTCGTACTCTACGATTAATCTAGAAATTACAGATAATGACAGGAAAATTAATAATATGCAGTGTTGCCGTTTTGCGAACTTTAGTCCGATTTGCAGCCTTTTTTAAACGTTGCATACTTTTTCGGACTTTTTTTTTCATCAGTGGACTATTTCACTTTTTACCACCGGCAACAATGATAATATGGTTTTGGCCCTCGGAACTTACTGGAGTAATCAGTATGGCCCTAAGGCTGGAAAGTTTGGAGACCCCTGGCATAAAGCCATATCTTTATGAAACATCCTGTATCAGTATAAAAGATGCCTGAACCCTTCTGAAAACCCAGTAGTTTCACAATGGTGCCGAAACTTTTGTGCTTGTTGGAGCGGATTTTCGCGTATTTTCAATAATGACGTTATTCCAATACCTTAAGTCTTTCAAATGGCCATATTTATTTCAAAGGTGCAAAACTGACAGCAGTTTTACGTTAAAGGTGGTTTTGTCGATATTTTGAGTTGTTTTATGATCTGTCTTCCTGTACTTCGTTTAATTTTTTGCTTACGTATTTAAACAGGTAATGACTTCTAGAAATTTACTTTAGGCTGTTTAGGTGTTTCATGAAAATAGTTTGAAATTTTCAGGTAATGGTCGCATAGAATATGCGTTTCTATATAATAAATGGAAACATGGAATACAGGGAAACATTCGTAAAACTATTATGAGATGATGAATGAAATGAAGCTGTTTCAACAATTCCATTGATAAAATAATATCTTTTAAATTTCGATTTACGGATGAAGAAAGCAAAAGTGATTCTAGTGAAACTTGTCGCTGACTTCATTTTATATTAATGTACTCAAATAATTTTTTAAACCGAATTTCTAGACATTCGTGATAACCTATATATTAGCATTCATAATAATTAATATAGTGAAACCTCTATGAAGACTACACAAGGTTTCAGACGATTTCGCTCTTGTGTTGAAGTGGCGGCTTAGTCTTTATGTTTTAATGGTCTTTATGTTAGTTACCAAACAGGCTGGAAGACAGCCAAAATTTGAAATCAGGCGAAAAACGTCATCCTCAGATTGGAATAAATTTTGAGTAAAACTACTGATTTCGATTGCGATTAAGCACAGATTCTTCCTATTTCTTTGAGCAAAAAATTTTTGCCAGAAACAGGAATTGGCATAGAGGTGTCTACGCCTTTACCAGAGTTTACCGGTACACATTTCTGCGCGTGGAAACTTGAGAACTTTTAAGGACTTTTAAGGACCATCAATGAAAAACATTGGGACCTGTTAACTTTCTAAAGCCGGCGGTACAACTGTTGTACCGCAAAATTTACTTGCTTTCAAGACGGCTATGGTACAGCTGTCGTACCAAGCTTTCTGTTCCCCATTTAGAGTAACTGCCTTTCTTAAGAATCTCTGGGGGGTCCAGTTCCCTGGTCAGAGCAGCTGCTGGCTATGCATTGTTTAACGTTTATTATCTGGTTGGCGACATTTTGGCGAAGACCGTACGTTTCGTCTCCCGCCAATGTACTTGAAAATAAAACAGATGATATCTCTCTTTCAAACATTAGAGCTTTTTCTCGTGATTTCTGTGTAGCTCGCGCTCTTATTCAGTTTTTATAATGGCACCTCGTTTCAAAGGTCTCAATCAGGACGAAATTAATAACTTGCTAAGAGATTTAGAAGAGGAAACTTTTGCTGATACAGATTCGGAATGTTCAGATACAGAAGAAGTATGTTTTAATCAATCTTTTAATGAAGATAGAGTTGCCGATGATTTCAAAAGCAACGCTAGTAATTTATTTGAATGGAGACAGCCAACTGAGCATGACAAAGCTAACTTATTGACCTTTACTGGTAAACCTGGTATAAAGAGTGAATTTTCGGAAACTCATCTTGCTGTTGATTTTTTTAAATTATACTTTTCAGATGAATTGTTTAAAATGTTAACCAGAGAAACTAATCGTTATGCTTCTCAAATCTTAGAGTTGCGGCCAGATATAAGCGGAAAACGAAAGCACGAAAGTGACTGGACGCCAGTTACATCTGTTGAGCTTCAGAAATTTCTTGGATTAGTCTTACTCATGGGACATGTTGAAAAGGACAGCATTCGAGATTATTGGTCCACGGATGATTTAACCGACACACCAATTTTTCGTAAGATAATGTCAAGAGACAGATTTTTAATGACTTTAAAATTCTTGCATTTTGAAAACAATAAAGAAAAACCTGATAAAATTATGAATTATGACAGACTGTGGAAAATTCGAAACGTTTTTGATCATTTAAAAAGAGCTTATAAACAAGTTTATAGTCCCGCAGAAGAACTCGCGATAGACGAAATCATTGTCAGATTTAAAGGGCCAGTAATATTTAGACAGTATATCCCAAAGAAATGTAAGCAGTGGGGTATAAAATTATACAAGATAGCTGATAAAGAAGGTTACACCTACGATATGGAAGTTTACCTTGGGAAAGATAAATCTAAGGATCCCAATTTCTCAGCATCTTATAATGTAGTTAAAGAAATGAGAGGCACTATCATAGACAAAGGCCATAAATTATTTATGGACAATTTCTTTTCCCCAGAACTTTTCGTTTATTTATTAAATTAAAATAAAATAAATTCATGTGGAACTATTCTTTCGAATAGGAAACATTTCCCAAAAGATATAAGCAGAGGGAAAATGAATAGAGGAGAAACCACTGTGCGTTTCACAAATGGGATGACAGCTCTACGCTGGAAAGATAAGCGTGACGTTTTCATGCTGTCAAATATGCACAATCCAATGGTTATAGCCGATGATCAGACAAAACCTGATATCATACTGAATAGGAACTGAATGAATAGAAGCAATTATCTACATCAGATCTTCACTTTTGTAATTTGTAAGAATAAAATAAATCTGTAAGATACATTATTATTAAATACAATCTAATAT
The DNA here is from genome assembly GCA_000611955.2 of Stegodyphus mimosarum. Lineage (NCBI taxonomy): Eukaryota > Metazoa > Arthropoda > Arachnida > Araneae > Eresidae > Stegodyphus > Stegodyphus mimosarum. The sequence goes on along the minus strand of KK119896.1, from coordinate 70,109 downwards.
TGAATTTAATTAGAAACAAATTCAAAAATAAAATTAACTTCATAATTTCTTTTCAAGTAATTAGCATTAAATTATAAAATTTCTTTAAACATTTATATTTTACACTAGTAATAGTCCCACATATACGAAGATCAGTGAAATTTTATTTAAATTTAAGTAACAGCTTTATATTGATTCTTTCTTTTATGTCACATTTTGTACTCACTCAGTCCAGACTTTTATGCAAGTTTATGTGAAGTGGCATATACACAATAAAGATTAATTGAAGGCGATAACTCACCGTATCATGTAGAGATAATTTCTAAGGCTGAGCAGTCAGTTAGAAATAATTAAATTACGTAGTTAGATACCCTTAGTCATAATAGATTTACATGTAATATTAAAAGCTACAAAATATTTATGTTTTGTAGCAACAACAAGCAACGAAAAGTTTATGCACCTTTTTAATTTGAAAAATTTCCTCATATTTTAGCTAATTTACACCAGTTTTCTTCTCTTTAGCATCTTTTGTAAGTTTATTTGTTTCAATAAACAAATCAATGCTCCCGCTAGTTTCTGTTTCATTTGATAATTTGTTAATGTTTCAGCAATGTATCTCAGAAGAATAATTTTCTCTCTGTCTCTCTTTATAAAATCAGTTTTTTTATAAAATCAGTTTTTTAGAATTTTCAGATTTAATTAAAGATTTCTGTTATTCTAATGAACTGATTATGCATAGAATGCGTAAAAGAAACTACTAATTTCATTTCTTTAATGATATGAGTATTGAGAATAAATATGAAGTGATATAAAGTCGGGGCTGGCAACAGAGCCAGTGTGGGCAGAATTTTTAGAACATAGTGAAGCCACGAGCAATGGAACTTAAGGATGGCAAAATTTTTAGAATTTAGGGCAGGCATAGAGATATGCTGAAAGTGCACTGAGACATATATGATGAATCTTTTAATAAACTGTCGGTTTTCAATTTCTTTGTTTTATTTGATTGCTTCAATGTTCCTGTTTAGTGAAAAGATAAGAAAATAAGGGGAAGATAAACAAACATGTTAAGAGAAAGACTTCTGGGATCAAAAGGAGGAAATTCAAATAATTTTCTTTTCACTGTTCTTCCAAAAATTCTCCAAAAGATTAGAAATTCATCACAAATTTCCTATAAAACACGTCCATTACATGTTAATACCGTTAAGATACTTTTCATTTCATATCATTTTTCCACAAACTGTAAGTCTATAAATCTTGACTTCAGATACTTTTAAACCTTTGGAGGTGCAAGGTATAAATTCTAACAAAAAGTTATCCCAACCATCTCTGTAGAAGAAAAAAGCCAGAAGATTTTTTTGGAGGAAAACTAATAATAATAATAATAATAATAAATCTGAAAGTTTTTCAGATTGTACGTTACGTACAAAAGGACTTTTTTTTAACGTTTTGTGGGTTACCTTTATTTATTAAATATCATGTTCTTCGCACTTAAACCATAAAATTCAGTTTAGCAATATCGCAAAATAATTTTTAGATGAGCATATCTTTAGAAT
>KK119896.1:42285-66404 GCA_000611955.2 Stegodyphus mimosarum | reverse complement strand
TAAAATAAATAAATAAATAAATAAATCATATATATATATATATATATAATAAATGTTTTTTTTTAATCTGAAAGGTTTCAGATTTTAAATTACGTCCAAAAAAGGCGTTTTTTAACGTTTTGTGTGTTACCTTTATTTATTAAATATCATGTTCTTCGCACTTAAACCACAAAATTCAGTTCAACAGCAATACCGCAAAATAACTTTAAAATTAGTATATCTTTAGAATTTCCGATACACAGTTCCGCGCGCTTTACATAAAAGTTTTTTTTTTCTTAGAGTGTTGTCATTGCTCGCTTTTAAATCGTTTGAGTTTGTTCATCAAAAATTCGTTAAGGTTTTACAAAATATGAAATAGATAATAAAACAAATTCCAAATTCGGGCTTCCAGATGCACATATTCGGGTGGAAACGTACGTTATTCAAAATTAGATGGCTCTAGTTACCGTTGGACACACGGTATCACATCACATTTGGAAAAATATACATACATTTATGCAGATTCTTCATTATTTTTTTCTTTAAACATAATGTGGGGCTGCAACAAGATTTGGTGGCAACAGTTTGAAAAGTGATTCAGACTTTTAATGTTTCCAACGCAAAACAGAAACAATAGTCCTTCAGGGACAAAGCTCCTTTGGACTAATAATGTAATTCAAAATGTAACCCAAACTAAAGTTGCTTTTTGGCCTAATTTTAAATTTTACATTGGTATGCTTCTGTTCCATTTGATACGTAATACTATGCTGACGTCACTTGATGCTGTTGGGCTAATTTTTATAATTTAACCAAAAGTTCAACATTTTGCTCAAAGTTCTGAATTTCATATTACTCCCATAAACTGGATGATAAAACAAATGGTAATTCGCAATCATGTAACTATAAGAATTAACATATATTTTAGCTTAGCGTTAAAGTGTTAATAATTATGTTTCTTATACATATTCATAAATTATTATCTTCTTTTGTAGGAGTAACAGTTTTCATACCCCCCCTCGAAATTTTTCAACCCAATAAAACAATAAAATAAAACTGAAATTAAATTTTTAAAGCGTGAATGACTGTATATTCAAATTTTATATTCATAAAACGAAATGTCAAACATACCTAGGAAAAACTAAGCGATTATTCCTCTTCCCTAAATTTATAAACTATTTCTGTTAAAGCAAAGAAATTTATTTAAGTAACCTTTGAAACTAAATATATAAATAATATTTTACTTTTATGGTACTTAAAATATTTACAAGTTACATATTGTCGAATACAATATAGGTCAATGTGAATGCTGCACACACCATTTGAATTAATCCATAAACTTGCAAATTATAGATACTATATTATACTATTTCCTTACATATCGAAATCAATCAATCAATAAATTAATTAAATTAAAATATTTAAATAAGTGAACAGTAAGCAAAATTTTATTTCCTCTAGAAAGGAAATAAGCGATCCGAATTAAAGTTTCAGATATCTGGAGGTCTTCTGTAGTTTATACAACCGTTAATAATAGCTTGGTAATTCGTTAATTCTTGAATAAGTAATTTTTCAAGTCCTAAATATGAAAAAAATTAAAAATACTATTATTATGTTATATTTACAATATACATATAGAATTTTTGCTTTCATTCGGTCTTTTCACAGAAATTTCTTGAATAACTATAACTGATATTACATCGATTTTTAGATTTAAAGTTAATTTGCTCTCATACTCCCGCTTTTTTTCTCTAACATTTAAATTTATTTGTTTAAAGGACTATCAAACAGATAATAAGTCGATAATTAATAACGCAGCATTTATAATAAGAAATACAGGAGATAAATTCTAATAATAATGGATTGGCAAATACTTTCTAAATAGGTAATTTTAATATTTTAAATTTCACCGCTAATGCAACATTGATGCGAGTAATAGGAAATAAACCTGTACGTCAGACCTTACAAATATTTGTTGGCCGAACATACGCGCCTGTTTGCTGCGACTTTTGAGGCAACAGGTAGGTTATTTTTTCTGACTACTTTTTCTAAGAAGTAAATTAAAAACCCGAAAACACTTGCCGATAACTTACAGATCAAATACATGAGAAGAAATCGGTTTGTTAATGTGAACTTTCATCTTAAATTAAACCGCTTTGAACATTAGTAAACTAGTTAACTACGTAGCAGATGGCTGAAATAGCATGGTCAACACGACTTCATATAACAGGTACATATATCACGTTGGGTCAATATCCCGACCACGTGACTGCGGTTTCTCGTGGCTTTGACCTTGAAGGAGGAAGGGGTAATAAATTTCTTCACCATTCATTCATCGTTCAGGCGCACGACGCAGAGACGGGTTCCCGCGAAAAACATCGCTATCCCAGTAGAACAACAAATTACACGATTTTCGAATCTGTCTTCTTTTTTGTTTCGAATCTTCCGAAAATGCTGTACTAATCTTCTATTTCCGATATTTTCATGGGATATTGAATTGCCTGAAAACTAACTAGCAGCTTTTCTGTTATTGTTTTTGAGCTTCTTATCTTCTGTACTAGTAACATAAGTGTTTGCAATTGGGATAGGATTTTTTTTAATTAGCTGAAAGGTCTCTAATAACTTCATATTTTCATCTTCTGCGTTTTTATTCTGTAGAATTTCACTGTAGCTGGTTTTCTTGGGGGTGTAACTGACACTTGGTTTCGAGTTATTCAGGAGCGACAATTTTTCTGCGGTTTTGGCTGGTAACTGTATTTTTTCTTGCATCTGGATTTTTGGGGCCCGGTTTTTCAGTAGATTTTTCCTATTTATTTCTTTGATATTCTTTGCACCCTGTGTACAAGCTAACGTGGTTTTATTGGCAAAAGACGCATTTCTGACATTCTTCGTTCTTTGAGTTACATTCGTTAGGTCTGTGATTTTTCCCGCACTTGCAGCATTTGGGTGGGTGGAAACATCGATGCTGTGTATGTCCATACCTCTGGCATTTATAGCACTGGGTAGGGCGACTTCCTGAGGGTCTATATTTTTCACTTCTAGCATTGAAACTGTAAATATTATTAACATTAAATATCGCATTGCCTTCTGCCGTATTGTCTAGTTCAATGAAGTAGATGAGGAGTTTTTATAACGTATCTTCTGTCTTTCGTGTGAATTGCTTGACTTTACGAACTGGGAATTTTCTTTCTGTCAGGTTCTGAAATATCGCTTCTTCTGGTATAATTTTCGGTATATTTCTGAGGACTGCTTTAGTGGTGTTTTTCCCGGTCAAAGAGATAGGCGTGATAACTGCGTTTTAATTGGTCTAGCGTTAAGGTAATTTTGCGGTAATCTTCAATATTTTTGCTATAAATGAAAATAGAGTTTCCTTTAAGTTGTGATTCAAATTCGTCAGTGCAAACTTGTCTGAAAGGTTTATCCAGTTCTAACCAGTTCAAATTTTCTTGTGTTAAGACTATCGGCGGGATTTGTTATTTTCGTTCTTGGCTGCAACATCTGAGTGGTTTTCTAGAGTAACTTCTGAATTAAGGCTACTAAATTAATTTTTCTGCGGAATTTCAGAATTCTGGGAACTGTTATCTTTAGTTTTAGCGGTTTTTCGCGGGGTTATCTATTGTGAGCTGCCTTCTGAAGTGTCTGGGTTACGGTTATTTTCCGTAATACCATTCGTTAGATTTGGGAATATTTTCTTAAGATGTTTAGAAAGTTTGGCTTTTTTTTTAAGTGCTTTCTTTTTTCGTTTCTTATATCTGCGCTCAGTGTAACATTCAGTTTCTTCCTCCATGATTTTCTTAAATTTTGAGCTTTCGCGGTAATGTGGTCCCTTGAAGTCCGTTTATCTTTCATTAGCATTTTCGGAAATTCGTTTTTCTATCCACGTTAACTCGCCATCAATTATTTCCAATTCATCTTCCGTCGTATCCATTCTGAAGCGCGGTCTTATCTTATCTGGTGGTTCTTTGATAGTTGACATTCGTTTGAGAGAGATTGCAGGAAAATACAAAAACTATACTTACGGAGCGAGTCAAGATGCTTGCTGCAGGTACAAAGCGCAGTAAAAAAAAAAAAAAAAAAAAAAAAAAAGAAGAAGAAGAAGACTTCGACTGAGTAGAAAGGTAGGGGAGATGAGTCAGCGAGTCCGTTTCTTCTTGAACCAGTTGAAAATCTATCCGGGCGGTAACTCCGAGCAGTGTTCGCAGAGACACCGTGTCCAATTCTTTCGTCATATCGAAAATGCCGAGATGGAGCGATAGCCTGACTATGGCATTTTTTAATACATATGCGTCTCGTGAACTATTATGGGATACTTCAATACCAAAATAATAAGACCATTGTTTACTAATACCTAAATATAACGTGGATATAACTACTGATCAGAATGAATTTAGGTTTTTGATATTGTGGAAAAAACATGGAAGAAAATTGAATTAGGGTATCAGATTCAAAATATTTCTTTTAAACATATTTATTTCTGAATTTTCTTTAATGAAAAAACAATTAAATCACATGTTATTCAACTACCCAATAAAATACAGTTTTCAATTTTAAAAAAATGAGTGAAAGAGCAAACACTTATTTTATTTAGTTGATATAAATTTCGAAAAGCGAGTTTCTATTCATGGCCAATTACACCTAATAAAATATAATTTAAAATTTTGTTTTATAGACTTTCCTTTTTATTTGAACCACAAATTAGATTTTATTTACAAGCGATCAGTCGGAACTATTAAAATAAAAATCGCCGACAGAAGGCGTATGAGGCTATTATTAACATGTTAAAATCCGAGGGTGTTGGAAAGTTCCAAGCAAAAGATTAATAAGTTTCGCTCAACCTCATACACAGAAAATGGCCTCAAACACTTCTGGAATAACTAATGCTTATTATGCATTTTGGCACTCGAAATAAATATCGCAGAGAAGTGTAGGAGTCACCCGTCCCCAGAAGTTTTAATTTTGCTGGCAGAGTATCTCGAAAGACCGCTTTTCTTTTTTTTTCTTTTTCTTTTTCTTTTTCTTTTTTTTTTTTTTTTTTTTTTGAGTAAGTGGAGTGACAATTTCAAGTAAAGTTTCAAATTATCCTTCACCCATTCTGATGAAGTGTTTGTAACTTTGGATATCCTCGCTCCGAAGTTCGTTTAAAAGTTGATTTAATGCTTCCAATTCATCACGGCAAATTTCCCCCTAGAACAGAAATTAATGCCTTGGAAACTACTTCGCAAACTTCAACCACAGCAAGTTGTACGTCGGTATCCATTTTGCAAACAAACGGAGGCGAGGTGTCAATCCGCTGTGATTGGTGTAAACGATCTATTAGAGTACTGGTCCGTTTACTGGGTTCGAGAAGCTCGGACGAGTGGCTCGCTGAAAGTCATTCGGACCAAGGACCAAGGCGAGGGCTTACGGAGTACCTTTGCTAATTAAAGCAATTACCTCCACATCTTCGTTAAGAAATATGTATAATTCAGAAAAAGCAATGGCTAAAGAAATGAAAGAGAATCGTTAAGGTTTAAATACCCAGAGTTGAATAAGAAGAAAGTCACTCGGAGCCAAAACGTATACATACGCTTTGCTCGGAGTTCACTCGGAGAAGTGTAAACCGGACTTTAGATGGACTGTGCCCGTAGAACTACCTTTCTCACGGGAGGAAGGGGAGGGGAAATGTTGTGGCATTTTCGAGAATCTTTAAAAAAGTATTTTATCATTCCTCACTACTGCTTCTGCGCCAACAGTTATTACAATTTTTATAGCTGTGAAAAAAATAGAATCAAGGGAAAAGAAACACTGTGGCGGGGTTATGAAAGAGGAAACCCAACGATTTTTTGGGGGGTGAGGGAGGGTGTCCTTATTTTAACACCCAGGGTATGTTTACTATTTTTTAAAAACTAATTCATGGTTTTGGATGCCATTCTGATTGGCATAGTAGTTAGCGGTGCTGGCTATCATGTCGCATGGCTTGGGTTCGAATCCGAAACAAGTCATGACTATATAATTTTTTATTTTCCCTTTTCGTGGGCAGAATATTGGGGGCTTTCTGTGGCTTACGTTCTGTGTGATAAGATGGCTAAATGCGGGTTGGGTTCGGCCATTCCCTACGAATGCTAATAGCAAATGGTTGGTCCTTGAATTAAAAAAAAGTTTGAGTCATCTGGTACCTCCCGATACACCGCTAACAATCTATTGACGATTAAATATATTTTTGACTTCAGCTGATAGATGAAACCAGTTTCTTGATTTTAAGCGGATATTGTTTTTGGTAATCGCATCAGACTATTATTTTCTGCAGCTTCTGTATGCCTTTACATAAACTCTGCTATATATAAGAAGGTGAGTATTCACTATCAAACCAGCCTAGTGCTATAGATGGCTCCAGACCACACCTTCTACATAGTTACACATCTTTCGACACGGTGTTGGCCAGACGCATGATGACTCTAGCTGCTACAGAGGCAAAGCGCCTCTTCTCTTCTTTTCACCATCCCAGACTTCCTACGAGGGACGCATTTCATGAACCATTCATTCTCATAAGGAAATCTGCAACTGCTCTGGGAAGTGCTGCTTAGGCAGTTAAAGCCCCAGAATAACACTGCAGTATCGCAATTTGAAGCCAGTTGCCATTTCCTCAGCTTGTTGGCTGTTGTTATCACAACATTTACACTATATACATTTAATCATGTACAATTTGATTACCTAAAAGCTGCAATACTCGTAATTTTTTAGCGAAGTATCATATGCCCGGAAATCGTGAAGGAGATTTTGTGTTTTCCACGAAGTTTCAGGGTGTAATTGTTACCTTTATTTCTGTTTAAAAAAATCTATGTGGGAGAGGGAATAAGCTGTTCGAGTGGATAAAAGAGTGTTATCAGTTTCTGGTGGCCGCTTTCAGTCAGCGAAATGAGAAAAAATGGAATTCCAAGGAAATGCAACTACTTACTGGTTTCCAAGAATTAAGGAAAACTCACAAAAATAGCAATAACTTGTTCAAAAATCCATTCCGTATAAAATTTAAATGTGTTGTCAAATAAGAGTTGCTGAGTAAAACTGCAGTATGCAAACTAGTGTCGCTGCAAGGAGCATAAAGTTGCATGTTTGAGAGCAAGCCTGCAAATTTCCCCGTGATACTGTATAACGTATTTCTCCCGCCTTTTTCGAATGCCTTGGTGGTGTAGTGGTGACCATGCTCGGCGCGTATTCGAGAGGTCCGCAGATCGAGTCCCGGCGAGGGCATTGCTCATTTTTCATATCTTCGGCCTCGAAATAACCTAATGTCTCTACAGTTCCTTTAAAAGAGGAAGTATATAAAGTATTTCTCCCGCCTTGTTAGCGTGCTTTCGTGGTATAGTGGTCAGCACGCTCGGCGCGTATTCGAGAGGTCCGTGATTCGAGTCCCGACGAGGGCATTGCTCATTTTTCACCTCTCCTGCTTTAAAAAAATACCTAATGTCTCTACAGTGGCAAAAAAAGGTGGTGGATGATGATTCTTCACCACCGGGATTTGGAGAATGGGTCCCCTATTCCCCAGTCGCCCTTTAAAAGGGGAAGTATATAAGGTATTTCTCCCGCCTTCTTAGCATGCCTTTGTGGTGTAGTGGTCAGCACGTTTAGCGTGTATTCGAAAGATCCATGGTTCGAGTTCCGGCCATGGCATTGCTCATTTTTCATGTCTCCGGCTTCGAGATAACCTAATGTCTCTAAAACTGAGATAAGAGATCTTGGATAGCCAATTCGTAACAATGGCTTCCAGGCAGCATTTGCCCGAAGAACTGTGATGGAGCACTAATGGGAGACTGGAAGCAGGACGAAGTCAGACAGAAGTAGCCACACGGATAAATGTGAATCTGTAGTTCGTAAACTTTGGCAACAATTTCTAATCACAGATTCGGTATCCAGAAGGTTCAGCAAAGGACGGCCAACCGCTACCACGAGCACCAATGACCGATATTTGTTGTTATGCGCACAAAGGATTAGAAACACGACTCAGATCCTCCCTTGCTGCAACCACTGGTAGATCGTTGTCAATATCAACCATGTGTAGAAAGCTTCACGAAGGAGGTCTGCATGTGAGGCAACCAACATTTGCGTGCCGCTCACATCAAGTCATATGAGGGAACGTTTGAAGCAGGCACGTTAACATGTCCACTAGACGGCTGATCAATGAAGGGCTGTTCGCTTTACGGATGAGTCCAGGTTTAGCCTCCAAAGTGATAGTAGGCATTATTTGATTTGGAGGGAGCTTGGAATCCATTATCATCCATTAAACATCCATGAAAGAGATGCTTACGGAGAAGACAGTGCCTGTGTTTGGGATGGTATCTCTTTGTGTGGTTGTACAAACCTCCATGTCTTTTCACGTGGGACCATGAATGTTCAGGCCTATAGAAATTATATCCTTGATGTTATGCCGGGCCAATAGTTGATGATTTCGTGCTACAAAACGACAACGTTAGACCGCACAAGGCATCATCGATCGACGATTATCTTCAGCAGCGAACAATACAGCGCAGGAAGTAGCCAGCTTGATCACCAAACCTTAGTCCTGTCAAGCATGTTTGGGTTGATTTAGGAAGACATATAGCTGCTCTCAATTTCCCTCTTCAGCCCCTTGCCAAACCTGCAACTGCTTTGTAAGAGCAACGGTTTATAAGGTATTTCTCCCACCTCTGTTAGCATGCCTTCGTGTTGTAGTGTTCATCACGCTCGGCGCGTATTCGAAAGGTCCGTGGTTCGAGTCCCGACGAGGTCATTGCTCATTTTTCATCTCTCCTGCTTCAAAATACCTAATGTATCTACAGTGGCGCCTGAGCTAAAAACGGTGGTGGATGGTGATTCTGCACCACCAGGGTTTCGCGATTCGGTCAAGGGGTAGTATATAAGGTATTTGCCCCGCCTTCTTAACATGCCTTCGTAGAGTAGTGGTCAGCACGCTCGGCCCGTGGTTCGAGTCCCGGCGAGGGCATTGCTCATTTTTCATGACTCTTACTCTTCAAAATTATCTTATGTCTCTACAGGTTTTCATTTCCTACAGAAATGGTAGACCGCATAACTGACATCATAACGCATCACTGTATGTCCTGTATTTCTTCTAGGGGGAGATCATATTCCATACTGAAGTTAATTTTCCTATACCAAACAGACATATCCGATTTGTTCATTTTATACAAATGCTAATTTCTATAACACCATAAGTGTCTCGTAATTTCTTTTGACGTTATTTTATATCTTACTATGTGTTGTATAGTATGGGTCCATTTCATTAACTTACTACATGTAGCATTTGGGTAATCATAATTTTTTAGGTTTTTTTCATTATTTAATGGTAACCAATGTAAGCGTGATGCTAAAATCTAATTTGCTTCAAAGTGTTCGGTACATAAGATGTCGGAGGGGTACCTGTGTTTTCCTCTGGGGAGTGGAGTACAGCGAAAAAAGTTGATTGATGCATGGATTTGGGTAGTTGAGCATTGAGAAGCGAGTTTGGTAGCAAATTTTTTAATGTAATTTTGGATGGTTTCAGTTTTGAGATCTGCATGAGTATATGATTTTGGGATAAACCGGGGTGCGTTAATAATTTCCCGAAGGACTTTGTTTTGCATACATGAATTTGCTTCAAGTTCGTCTTGGCTGCATTTTCCGAAACTGAACAGGCATATAGGAGGGTCGGTCGCAGAATTTAGAAGTTGTTTTCCCCCGCCTTGGTGGTGTAGAGGTCAGCACACTCGACGCGTATTCGAGAGGCCCGTGGTTCGAGGCCCGGCGAGGGCGTTGCTCATTTTTCATCTCTCCAGCTTTCAAAATAACCTAATGTCTCTACACTGACGCCCAAGCTAAAAAAGATGGCAGATGTTGATTCTCCACCACCATGATTTGGCGACTGGGGATTAGGGGACCCAGACGCCTTTAGAACGGGGAGTATATAAGGAATTTCTCCCGCCTTCTTAGCATGACTTCGTGGTGTAGTGGTCAACACGCTCGGCGCGTATTCGAGAGGTCCGTGGTTCGTGTTCCGGCGAGGGCATTGCTCATTGTTCATGTCTCCGGCTTCAAAATAACCTAATGTCTCTACAGTCCCTTTAAAAGGGGAAATATATAAGGTATTTCTCCTGCCTTCTTAGCATGCCTTCGTGTTGAAGTGGTCAACACGCTCGACGCGTATTCGAGAGGTTCTTGGTTCGAGTCTCGGCGAGGGCATTGCTCATTTTCCACTTCTCCAGCATGAAAAAATATCAAATGTATGTAAAAACTGATCTGTAGAATGTAAGTTTACTTGTAGTGTCGTATTGTTGCGTCTTCCAAGGATGGGCCTGATTGTTGTCAACGTTATATTTATTTAATTAATCATTGATCTGAGATATAGTAAAAAAATTAGTCTTTTTTAATCTGGAATAACTTCGAGCTATTTTACTTCATCTACAAGCAGTATCATCAACAAAGAGAATTGATCTAGATGGAGTAATGTTGATAAAGCTCTTTCAGGAAAATTATCGCTTTGGACTTCTCGGTGTTAGCAGCAGTCCTCCAGAGAGTAAGCCAGTTTTAGAGCTGAATCAGGTAATTGAAGCCGGGTTGTATCATCAGCTAATTAGGCTAAGATAATAATGGGGTCTTTGGATATATCATATGTATAGGTATTACATAAAAATGGAGAAAGCACTGAGTTCTGGGGGACGCCAGCAAAGATGATTCTAGTTGTAAAGACTGCTTTTCCAACTTTTACAGTGAAGGTTCTGTTACTGAAGGTAGGATGCTATTGGTTTAATACGCTGGTCTGGAAAGCTGAGCTTGATCAGTCGGAATAAGAGTCCTCCGTGGCATACCCTATCAAAAGTTGTCGCAAAATCAAGGAATATCAGAACTAATGAAGTGTTTCTGCATCACTTATCAACAGATCGAGTAAACCCATGACGCAAAAAGAAGTAGATATTAACAAAGACGAATATGTTGTCCCGAAAACTTTTTCATTGGGTAAAGGTTGCCAAAAATTACGTAATAATGTAGATATTCGCTGTTTTAATTGGTTTGAAGTTGACGGTGAAAGTGGAAAACATCCATCCTCACCCTCCCTTAGCAGGAGGAGAAAATTTCTTTCTTGAAGAACTTAATACAGCTTCTGGGCTGATGAAAGCTCTTAGAAACCACAGTCAAGAGTTGTATTTTTGCCAAAGTATCGGCGAGTACTGACTAATACACAAGCACTGCTTGGTATTATGGGAATATTTGTTAATGCACTTTCATTAATTGAATAAGGAATGCAAAGAACACGAATGCTATCTGCTTAAAGGGAGGAATTCCTTCGTAGAGAAAAAGGGAAACCGCCTTGTATTTACATTATACATTGGAAAACCAAGAAAACACCCATACGATCAGCCCGTTTGGAGGGATCAGGTAATCTGGGTTAAATATTCACTGTTCAGCAGTCTCATCCACTTAGCCACTGATGCGCTTGCTAAAGTAGAGATAGCACTGTTGTTTTAAGCATTGCCTACTTCAAACTGTGCTGGAGGTTGACCAGACGGTAGCCGACTGTTAGGATAGCTGACTACGGTACCAAAGGGCCCGGTTTCGAATCCCGAAAAAGGCAGGGTTGTAATTGTCCGTTCCTTCAAAAGCGGCCCACCTATTAGACTCTTCCATAAAAAAGGGGCCACCGCCTATGGCCTTAGTAGCGGTCAACGTCTGTGATGAATTTTGCTCGTCACTGGAAGAAAAAAGAAACTCTTTTCTCTTTTTCTTCTCCTTCAAAGTAGAACTGCATGCAAGCATAAAACACCCTCTTATTCTCAGAACTGAACTATTCATTTGGTTCCTGTTGTACTCTGTAGTATATTCTTGAGAGAACTGGTTATCTTTCCTCCCTATTTTGTTAACTGACGATGCCAAAAGTTGAATCATCTCACCGCGTGCATTGGTAAGTCCACTTGAAAACAAAGTCAAAATTCTTTTACTACTTGTATTTCATGATTCTGTATCACTATGTAACGCGCATATTCTTTCAATGCAGTGTAAATCCATTTTAATTTTTAAGTTGTAAAAATATGATTTTTAAATTATATTATAAAAATGAGCAATCAAAGTCGTAACGGAAAACAAGTCACATTATTGCCTTTTGTGAAAAAAGTACGTGCAGATGAAAAACAAATATTCTGGAAGTGAAAGATTTTCGGTCTACCACAAATGGTTTGCCTCAGTCCGAAAAGGTGTTGCATGGTGATGTACAGGAGAAAATGGAAGTAATTGAAAATTTAAGGTATCCGAGCTGCAGTCAAAATAATGAAAATAATATTCAAACTTCCATTTCAAATATTACAGTAATTGATTTTGATATAGCGAATTACATTAAAATTAAAGGATCCGTACCAAATCTTGAGGTAATTGATATTTTAAGCAATATATGGTACCCCGATAAAAATTATACTTTTCCAGTTACACTTATAAAATCAAAAAAATTGAAATTTCAAATGCATTGGTTGTCATATTTTCAAAAAAATGAATGGCACTTTCTGCAAATATTGGGTTCTATTCTCGACGAAAGAAGTAAGTGCCCACAAAAATTAGAGCGTAGGAAAATTAGTATCAGAACTTTTCAAGAAGTGAAAACATGCTGTAGAATATTTTAAAAATCACGATTCATTAAAATATAACCAATAATGCCTCGAAATTTACTCAAATTAAAAAAAAAATTAGTGAAAATTCTATCGTTAGTATCGACAAAATATTAGACAAAAAGAAAGCTGAAGAAGCTCCTAAAAATCGACAGATTTTATGTTCTATTAGTAAAACTTTAATTTTCAGCGGTAAACAAGAAATTAATTTAAGAGGGCATTTGAATTATGGTCCCTTAAATTTAGCCGAAGAAATAAATTTAATTCGTGTAGAAGAGCTGGAGATGATGTTCTAGGAAAACATTTGAAAGACAGGGAGAGAAATACTTATATCAGTTGGAGAATACAAAATGAAATAATTTCATCAGTTAATGAAATTATATTAAAAGATACTGGCAACCATGTAAATAAAAGTGAGTGTTTCAGCATTACTGCAGACGAAACGACTGATATTGCAGGGATTCACCAGTTATCTTCAGCTGTGCGCTTTGTTAATGATAATTTAATTTACGAAGAATTCCTACAATTTGTTCCAGTTACTAGTTGTACTGGCATTGATTTAGCATCAACGATTTTAAAATCTTTAAAATCATTTGGAATAAATTTATCGTCTTTGAAGGCACAAGGTTACGATGGAGCTAGATCAATGAGTGGGGAACTGGAAGCGTAAATTTCATTTAAAGGAAAAGTATCCTCTTGGTTTATACGTCCACTGCGATTCGCAGAGTTTAAATCTAGCAGTATCCGAATCATGCAATATATCAGAGATCCAGAATTGTATGGGAATTGTATCAGATTTATATTTTTTTTTCAAACACCAAAACGACAACATTATCTAAAATTGAAGAATATTACCCAGAGTCAAAAAACAAGAACTGGTTAGAATGTGCATGACAAGATGGGTTGAAAAGCACGATTCTATAATCATCTTGGTGGAGCTTTTTCCTCCCATTATAGCTTGAAGAAATTTCGTTTTGGAAAGACAGAGGCGCCTCAATCCATGCATCTTTAATTCGTGCCTCATTATTAAAATCAAGTTTCTTAATATCCCCGTTGTGTTTCCTATAACTAAAAAGCTTTGTGAATATTTGCAATGAATTACTCGATTTGAAGAAAGCTCTAAATGACGCAGACTCAGTAATTGAAAGCCTCGAGGATTTTAAAATTAATGTCGATTGCATTTTTAAAAAAACTATATGGCGAAGCTAAAAATTATGAAGGTTCAGGAAAAAAAGAAAAGATTGAAAGGTTCAGAAGGAAATAGCGCGGAATATAAAGCGCCCAGGTTTCACACCGGAAAATGCCCCCGCCCCCGGTTATCACAATAATGCACCAGCTGCTAATGCCGAAGACTACTATAGGCGAAGTATTTTTCTACCTTTCATGAAGAACATGATCTCACAACTCAAACTAAGATTGCAGAAGCAAAATAATATTTTAGGAAAATTTTCGTGCTTGATGAACCCAACTTATAATGCAGAAAATGTAAATGACTTTTTTAAATGGGCCGAATTTTATTCAAAAGGTGAACCTTTTTTTTTAGAGCACAAAGATGTTTTACTTTCTGAGCTGAAACTCTTTAAGATGACATTAAAGCATGATTCCCCACCATCCGCATTTGAATATTATTTGTCCTGCAATGATGAAATTTATCCACATATTAAAAAACTTTAAAAAATTTTGTGCAATCTTCGTATAACGAATTGCACAAACGAGAGATCTTTCTCGACTTTGAGAAGGCTAAGAACATACTAAAAACGTACCATGCATATGAACGTTTAATTGGTCCTGCACTGCTGAATACAAGCAACGTCACCGTCACTCCTGAGGAAGTTATAAATGAAATAAATAATAATAATAATAATAAAAATATCCAAGAAGATGCTTTGATGCTTTGGTTGCGTATTCTGATGTTCAACGGGAATTGATCCTGCTGTTACTAGAGCTGATCACGGAATCCCACTAGGGGCCTCACGCATAACAGATCTTCGTAATTGTTTCACCATAAAGTTGTGAACACTTGGCATTAATAAAATTAGACACTTTGTCTCTGTAGACTCACTGGCGGATGAAAGTGCAATGAGCAGAAGTTAAATCATGAGCGAGGAAAGAGTCATGTGAATCTTACTATGCAATCATCAAAAGTAGTGAAGTTCTGAGTATGCTTTTCAACACAAATAAAGTAATACAAATAATATATGAAAATAATGTAGAAAATAAATGCATTATCAGAAAAAAATAACGCTATGTACAATATTTGCAAAGTTCAAAATGCCAATTCTCAGCAACTTAAGATGGAGCACTGGCCAATCAGCGTAGTGATATTGGTCACATGGGTAAAAAACAAGAAAACTAGATTTTATTCTGTGACTAATTGAATGTCTATAGAAGCAGACTTGTGACTGTAAATGAAAACATGGTAATCATAATGTTTTTAGTTTTATACTTAAAGTGAAATTTTCCTTCTATAACATGGTGCTTCTATAATGATGAATTTTCTTTGCTGTTTTTATTTTAAAATTATGAGAAAAGTAAATACATACATTCTTGTGCTTTCTGGGAATTTAATTAAGTATTTGGTGTCAATAATTTATTTTATTAGTTAATGCTAATTATTTATTCAATAATTTATTTTTTACTGTTTTTTGTTCCCGACAAACGACAAAATGAAAAGAATATATTTGGGGTATGATACGAGAATGGTGGACTTTCGATCTTCGACCCCCCTTCCTCCTTGAAAAATTCCTGTGTGCGCTACTGATATAGACATTTAAGAGTTGCCGAATAAGATTCCTTCAAAAGTTCAGTATGTGCTCGCTGGGAATTGCATCTGCATTATAAAAGAACGTGAGAAGATGACTTTTTACAGGCTGCTTTACACCAGTGACAGTATGGATTAGACCTACGAATGCTAATAATTGGACATGAGTTACATCGTAGAGAACGGCCTGGCTTCGTCGATAGCCTTAGAGAACGGGACCAAGGATTTCTATTATGATTTATGGAAAGAGAAATGGAGCATTTCGGGAAAAAGGAAAGATTATTTGTTGAACTTTGAAGTTTCTGAAAGTATGACAATGAAATGTGATTTTGATTACAACCAAATAATTACTGCACACAGGCGCTTCCCGGCGTACCTAAAAAGATTTAATTCGCAAAATAATAAGTCTTTGTAGTTATTGTAGTGCTGAAGTGAATGCACGACATTTCGTCGAAAACTGCTTATTATTAAGACATGCTACGGGAAAACATGGTGACAAAAAGGAATTGTATTGCCGCAGCAGAAGTTTAGATTTGCAAAGGATTTGATGAACTTTATAAATGGCAATAGTGGGAATAATGACAATACTGAGAATTTTGGCTTGATGTTTTTAACTGCATTTTTGTTTTAATCTGTGTTTTAATATTTTGTTTTTAATCTTTTAACTGTATTTTTGTTTGACTGTGTTGGATGTGCTGCATTAACCAGAGGCCGATTATTATCGGCCAGGAGGGTTGCAGTACACTCGTATATTACATTACTCAAATATCTGCCGCAGATTCAATAATTATGTATTTTAAACATATAACCTAGTTATTGAAATATATATATATATATAATCTTACATGGGAAGCAATGCTGGCGCAACGCGAGAATTGAAGTTTTGAGATAAACGTATTTAAAGTTCCCTCGGTTTTGAAATGCATGTAACACTACTTAATTGATGGATTGAGGGGTAAGCATTACTAAAAGGCTTTATAGGAGTTCTGTTCATGATAATAATTATAAAATTAACATTATGTAATAATAATTTGTATTATATTATATTGTTGTTGTCTCTTTCCCACTTTTAACATTGTGTTGAATTATACTGGAAGTTCACGAGTCATAATAATAAAGAAAAATTAGAGACAGGAAATTTTGTCAATAATGACAGCAGATTGTGGCTTGTACTAAAAAATTATAAAAGGGCATTCTTAGGCTTCAGTGTTACGCCATTAATCAAATTACAAACAAAAGAAAATGAAATAATTCCCAAGAGTATCCTATGCTATTTACATAAGGTTCAAAATAAAAGCTATTTTTATGATTCAAATTTTGGAGTGCTGTAAAATGAGGAACAGCAGCTTGGTACTGCATTGCTAGCAATTCAACTCTGTAGATCGCCAAATTGCAATATTTCAAACTGACGGTTTTAAAATCTGATTTTTTAAAAGATGTCTTACAGAAGAAGTAAGCCAATGATTATTTTCCCAACTTCAGTACAGAAATGTCGTTGAAGTGCACATTTATAAGGTATTTCTCCCGCCTTCTGAGCATCTTCGTGGGGTAGTGGTCCGCATCCTCGACGCGTATTCGAGAGGTCCGTGGTTCGAGTCCCGGCGAGAGCATTGCTCATTTTTCAGATCTCCTGCTTCGAAAAATATCTAATGTTTCTACAGTGGCGCCCGAACTAAAAAAAAGGTTGGTGGATGATGATTCTCCACCACCAGGATTTGGCGACTAGGACCCCTAATCCTCAGTCACCCTTTAAAATGGGAGTATATAAGGTATTTCTCCCGCCTTCTTAGCATGCCTTCGTGGTGTAGTGGTCAGCACTCTCGACGTGTATTCGAGAGGTCCGTGGTTGAGTTCCGGCGAGGGCACTGCTCATTTTTCCCATCTCCTGCTTTGAAAAATACCTAATGTCTCTACACATTGTCATTGTTAGTATTTACAATAAAATTTGTTGTTGTTGTTGTGACTTGTCTGAAAGTCACTTATCTGACAGCAACGTCAAAACAAGCCCACGAAATTCATCATGGCAAGGAGTGTAAGACTGCGCTGTCGTAGGTAAGAGCCTTGAACACCATACAAGTAACACTACGACTTTGCTCAGTTTCGCCTCCGCTTTTGATGGAGAGCATTCCCGGGAGGCGGGTCAGGGGGCTTCCCACCACTCTTCCCTGCCAGCAGCCTCTCAAGAGGACTTTCGGTTCGCCGCATATTTAGAGTGTCCCATACCGCACAGACACTATACACTTAGAAACATCCATGCTTTTTCCGGGATTCAAACCCGAATCCTTCGGTGTGGCAGTTAGTCACTAAGCACTATCCCGGTTGGGCGGCACAATAAAATTTTAATCTATAAGATCTGTGAAACCTTTTATATCAGTAAAGCCATTTGGCGCGAGTTGAGGAGAGTCAGTATTACAGCCAATGTACGCAATTGCAGCCAAAGAATGTAACAGAATCACTGCTGCCATTTGTCAGCGATGTACTGAACTAAAATATATGCCAATATTGTTGTCACAAACAAAATGTTTTTATGTTGGATTTTGTCATAATTCAAAATTCGGATTTTTCAAATTCTACCAGTATTGCTGCTCATGACCGTTACATTTATATATTCTAAACTGAAACTATATATAAAAATAATAAAATATAATTTCTTATGTATATTTATATAAGGAGTGTAAGAAATACACATTTATATACTGAATGAAATTAATATTTATATATTTTAATAACTTAATTAACTTTCATACTCTTACATACTTTTAATACATTTAACTTAATAATCTGAGTTTACTTTTGAAGGTACTAAATAAAAATCATAGGTTTGGTTCTAAACCAGAAATATTTTCTTTTTCGCTCAGGAGAGGATGTACTATAGCAGGGCTTCTTAAACTGTGGGTCGAGACCCCCAGGGGGGTCGCGAGACTACTGAAAGGGGGTCGCAAAGATCTGATACTTTTCAATCATTATAAATAAAATTTTAAAATTAGTATACACACTACGTACAAATATAAATACAAATAAAAATCATACAAAATACTATTGTAGTTTTATTATAACTATTTTTTGAAAAAAGTGGCAATGCAAAACTGTTATGTAGGGCCTATAAATGAAAATATGGAAGTAGCATTTAAAATAATAAATACAACGCGCTCCTCGATTTTCAACTGAACGTTCGACATTGATGTCTGGCCGCCGGCGTCAGTGTTTGCAAGATAACTTAAGTACCCAGACGCCGCGTCGCCTTACAGCTTACACATACAATACGGAAGCATAATCAAGCTAGGCTAGGCGAATCGGCATATTATTTTTATAAAAGAATAATAAAAAAAATTAAATGAAAGCTTCTTTTTCGGCGTCTTTGTGATACGGTGCCTTTGTGCGCTGCACACTTTGAACACGCCATGCGTCGGGGTTGATCTGATCGTAATTTGTTGTCATTGCACTGGTAAAGATTCGAGTGTAGTTATTTTTCTGTTTGTACTTCAGTTTGGACTCAGCTTTGTCTTCGTAGTGACATGTGTGTATTTACTGTGTAATTTTCAGTTGGTGTTTTTAATTATTACGTTAAAGTTCAACTACATTTTGTTTAATTATTTATTATTATTTAACCATCATGGATAAATGGCTAATTAAAATTCCAACTAATAAGTCTGCCACGCCGTCACAACCAAGTTGCAGTGCTTCAAATCCGACTTCTAGCAAAACAAAAAAAAGAAAATATGACGAATCATATTTGCAGTATGGCTTCACATGCTCTTCTCACAACAATGAAGAACTACCAGTGTGCTTAATTTGCAAAGAAGTTTTGGCTGCAGAAAGCATGAAACCGTCAAAACTGCAACGACATTTGAATACTAAACATGCAACGTTATCAAAAAAGCCAATAGAATATTTTGAGCGTCTTTTGCAAACATCAAATAAAGAAAAGGACACTTTGGAGAAGTATGTTACTTTGAATGATAAATATCTATTGGCATCGTATGAAGTTTCGTATTTGATAGCAAAAACGAAAAAGCCTTTTACTATTGGAGAGCAACTTTTACTACCTGCAGCTATAAGAATGTCTGAAATTGTTCATGGAAAACAGTATGCTGCTGAAATTAGTAAAATTCCATTATCAAATGACACTGTGTCCAAAAGAATTTCAGACATTAGCAATGATCAATTTCAACAGCTTCTTATGAGGCTTAAAGACAGCTCAAAGTTTGCAATACAACTGGACGAGTCGACAGACATTTCAAAAATGGCACAGTTGTTACTTTTTGTAAGATATATTTATGAGGGAAGCATTCATGAAGATATACTGTTTTGTCGTCCTCTGGAAGGTCATACTCGTGGAAAAGATATATATAAAAAAGTAAATGAGTTTTTTGAAAAAGAAGGATTAAATTGGAAAAATTGTGTTGGTGTGTGCACGGACGGTGCTGCAGCAATGACCGGACAAGATCTTGGTTTTACAGCATTTGTTAAAGCTGGAAATGATCATATTACATTTACACATTGTATGATTCACCGAGAGGCACTTGTTGTTAAAAAAATTGCACCAGAATTAAACACTGTGTTTTTTGATGCAGTCAAAATCATTAACTTTATTAAAAGTCGAGCACTTAATAGTCGATTGTTTAAAAATTTGTGCATTGATATGGATTCGGATTATACAAGTTTATTGCTACATGCTGAAGTTAGGTGGCTATCAAGAGGTCGAAGTTTGAAACGATTATTAACTTTAAAAGATGAAGTTCTTATATTTCTAACAGAGCAAAATTCTAATTTGGCCGATTATTTTCACGATAATTTATGGCTTCTCAAGCTATGCTATTTGGCAGATATTTTTGATAAAATCAATGATATGATTTTATCAATGCAGGGAGTCTGCGTTAATATGTTTATGTTAAAAAATAAACTTGAGGCCTTTGTTAAAAAAATTCTTATATGGAAGAACAGAGTGGAAAGTGGATCGCTCGAAATGTTTCCATTTACTGACGAGTATATAATTAGTAACAATATTTCAAAAAAAGATACTCCTATAACAAAAATTATAGTTAATCATTTGAAGGATATGGAAGTTTACATGCATAGGTATTTTCCCAATGATATCGATACACAACAATGGATTTGCAATCCATTTTCAATTGAAATGGAAGAAATTAATTTTCTAAACTTAAAAGCACAAGAAGAATTTGCAGAATTAACAAGTGATACTACCTTGCGACTCAGATTTTCTCAAGTGCCTGTGCATGAATTTTGGATAGAAATCAAATCAGAATATCCCCTACTATCGGAAATGGCAATGAACAAATTACTGCCATTTTGTACAACATATTTATGTGAATCAGCCTTTTCCACATTAACTTACATAAAATCAAAATACCGTTCAACTTTAATAAACGTTGAAAATTTATTACGATCTGCACTAACTCAAATTGAGCCTAGATTTAATTATTTGTGTAAAAATAAACAATCACATCCGTCACATTAATATTGTTTGATGTTAATAATATGTTTTTATTAAAAAAATTGTTACAAAAGTTTATTTTTTCTATTGAATATATAGATATAGTTTTATGTTTTCTTATAAAAAAATTGTTACAAAAGTTTATTTTTTCTATTGAATAAATATATATATAGTTTTATGTCATTCTATTTATTGTGTTTTATTACGACCGATATCCCGTCAACGTTTCCAATTATATATATGCGAAAAGAATGGGCACGTATTCTTTAATCCTTATTTTATTTACATTGTAAAATAGTGCGATATTACATCTACATCTACGGTTAATATATATTTCATTATATGGAGGAGGGGGTCGTTTAAAATTTCCTAAGCTTGAAGGGGGTCGCTATATAAAAAAGTTTAAGAAGCCCTGTACTATAGAGTCATTAAGTGTTTTCGATGTGGAAGACGGGAAAAAGGAGCAGTGGCCTCGCCGGGACTTGGACCTCTCGAACACGCGCTGAGTGTGCTACTGTTATACCATGAAGGCATGCAGAAAGAAGGGCTATTTTTGACATGCTTTGAGTATTCTTTTTTACAGTATAACATATGAAAATGACTTTCTGTCATTGTTTCAAGGCTTAAGACAGCCCTGTGATTTAAATATTTTGTTCGCAATTTTATTCCATGTTAGCTAGTAATAAATTTTAAAAGGTAAGAGAGATAACTTATAGAAGGTACTAAAATTTAAAATGAATAAAAGGGTGACATGGATTAATTTAATTAATATTAATGCTATATTTTAAATAATTTTTATTTTTATTTTCTTGGTTTAGATCTGCTTTCACTGCTGGAGATACTATATAATAAACGAAGAGCCAGTTTACTTGGATGGCATGGTATGTTTCTTTACTTTTACAAGTTATTGTATCGATTGATTTAAATACAAAAGTAACAATTTTCGTTATAAAACAATTACACAAACAAAAAAAGTAATAATTACACAGTATGTAACATTTAACTGATAGTCGTAATTTAAGGTATGATGGAATATGGCAAAAGTAAAAATTTTCGTAAGTAACAATTTAGCGAGCCAATTATCATCTTTATTTCCAGATTTCCGGGCACACTAATATAATTCTTCATAGACAATATACTCTTTAATCCTAACAAGTAAGATAATTTCTTATATACAATTTACACAGGTTAATGGGGCGACATCATTTTAGACGACAAGCAGAGCATAGAAGACACGTTAGCAATTGGAAGCTAGGGAAAGGAATGCGGCAGAATAAATGACATAATTAACTCGCCAGCGGTATATATATCAAGTCTGATGTAATTGCAGAGACAAGTTATGATTGGTTAGTAATAGTTTTAGTTCCCCTGTTCCAGTAGCATTATATAACGAAGAAAGATCTCGAATTCGGGAGAACAAATAAATTTAGGGGGAGAGCAACAAATCTAGAATATTAATTTTGAAGTTGCCAATTATTTTTTTTAAAGCAGCTATCGTATTTTGTTATATCTTGCATATATATAAATTATTGCTCGCTACGGTTTCGTAGACATCTCCTCAATAACTATTCCAGATGAACAGAAAGATATTGATGCTTTATTGAAAACAATCGCAGGCTTGTATGCTAAGGTAAGCAGCTGTAAATAGCTCAAGGAGAGCAGCAAAAATAAGGTAAATTTCCCTTAATATTTAGACGTAAGGAAGATCACCTATATTACTCACAAAGCAAAGTCAATAGCAGTAATCATCGAGCTGGAACACCGTGCAGTCGCACAATCTAAAATGAATAATTTAACTAATTCACGGCTACAACGCAGCTGATATTTAAAAGCCCTACTAAAAGCTTTGAGAAAAATTTATCTTTGAACTTTAAAAATACTTTTTCTAAAACTTCCAAAATGTTGGTCAAGCTGGCGGGAAATCTTCAAATTCCGTGGTATGACTTTACGCACATGACACTGCTTTCTAAATATCCATTTTGGAAGTTTCAGTATTGTATTTGAATTATTACTCCTTCTCTGCGCCTTGTGTGCAATTATTACTACTTCTTCTATAGCCTTCAGTCTTTTCATTAGCTCCGTCACGACTATTTTCCGTAAGTGTTTTGAACTGCTGGCACTCCTTTTAAGCCAATAATATTCTGCGGACGTTCTGAGCAACGCTAACTATTATGACATGCATGAGAATACTCTTTAGAATTTTGTCATCCGCTATTCAGAGTGCTTTTTATTTCCTTGTACGAAGTAAAGGAAGTATT
This sequence comes from Stegodyphus mimosarum, assembly GCA_000611955.2. NCBI lineage: Eukaryota > Metazoa > Arthropoda > Arachnida > Araneae > Eresidae > Stegodyphus > Stegodyphus mimosarum. The sequence continues at coordinate 43,355 of KK119896.1, read as the reverse complement.
GTAATCGCGAAAAATTCAGGTGTAATATTTCAACGAAAATATCCATTTTGACCGCTGTCGAATCCATTTGAACGATGTTTTTACGTGATATTTGTAGATATGGACTCTTTTTTTCCCCAAAAATGGACCGTAAAATTGACTTAAAATAAATTCAAGAAACATTTTCTTCGTGACGTACGTGCAGGCGGATATATATCGCCATTCTGTTACCCGGCTCGGTGAGCTCAGTTTTTTTATTCTTATATGTTGGCAAATTGTGGATTTTTTTTTTGCTTTAAAAGTGATTGAAATATGTTTCTTATATTCCGGTTAAGGTCTTTCTACCTTTATTTAATCTGCATGCAATAGATATAGAATTATCAACACGTAAAAGTTTAAGCGGCGCTAAGTCTAATGAGGCCGCCATTTGTTTACATTTGAACCGCTTAATAGAATAGTGAATTAAGTCAGTTGGTGCAGCAACTTCAGTGTCTTTTTGCCCAGTGAAAGCAACAGGTAACTTTCAATTTTGTGCATCGAAAATTTTATCTTCCTGCCGTTGGCCGAAATGTTTTTTTGCGTAGAAACTCTAATTTTATTTGTAAAAAAATTTTTAAACTGTTTTCGACTGTGTTATTTGGTGTTTTAGTTTTGCTGTATCCCACAATTTTTAATGGAGATCGAGTTTTTATGTATTTTTGCCTTGCCGCGAAATGAAAACTGAACTGATTGAATGAGAAATATATTTCTTATGAAATTCGAGAAAATAAGTTTAAATGGAAGTGCAGCAAAAAATGTGTATAATTTAATACGCCGTATAAGGAAGTCCTTATGGTGTTCACATTAGGTATTTTATTTATACCTAGATTCCTAATATCGCCAACTGTTTGCGCATGCTCAACTAGCAGCAGCGCCCCCGAGCGGAGAGCGGAATAGAGACTGTGTGAGCCCTTTGGGCGGAGAACCGCTGTGTGTGTGAGTACTGAGTTGAGTATTAAGTTTTCAATAAAGAGTTATAGGAGGCAAATAAGTACTCATGATTATTTTGTGTAAGTGTCTTCCTAACATGGTCCGTCATGGAATCCGGAGAC
>KK119896.1:19688-34492 GCA_000611955.2 Stegodyphus mimosarum | reverse complement strand
GTAAATATCAGTATTATGTATGAAGAAGTATTTAAATCAAGTTTTAAACATAATCCCATGTATACATCATATGGAATATTTACATGTTACATTGGTTTGAAGTTTTAGTTTTTTTATCTAGTGTGCTTATCTTATGCCCTTTCACTCTGATTTTTATTTTCCAGAAAATGCATTGTGTAATCTCAATACTTAAGATTATTTTCCTTTTAAATCTCACTTTGCAATATAAAACTGGGAACTATTGTTGTAAACTTACTCATATTTATATTATTTATGCTGTTTTATTAGTTTGAAATATAAGAAACACTGGAAGCTTGGATTTCATCTCGGGCCAAATGAGTGGAAGCAATGACGTAGAATTGTTCCCACTTTATTACCTTTTTTTTTGTTAAATTAGTATCTATTAGTGCTGTTACTATTGTACATCTTTCTACAATAGATGAATTCATGGAATCTTGCAGTTAAAGTTAACGCTGTGCTCTTATGTCTTAAGAAAAAGTATAATGTTCTTGGTATAATTTCATATATCTTAAAGATTAATTGAAAACATTTATCTCCTCTTGCAGAAATTATAAATATTTCTCTTAACAAATTAAGAAGATACCGACTGGTTATAAAATAGGTGTCTGTCTTTGGAGCTGTCTGTAGCTTGTAGGAATAATCCAAATGAAACCAAAATCAGTACACTTACTAGTCGAGGAGGGTGGAAGGAGAATGGAATAATAAAAAAATTGCAACAATCGCCGACAGATGACTTTTTTGAATGTATAATGCGTAATACAAGAACAAAGAATGAAAACGTAAAGCCGGATGGCATACCTAATTTATTGAAAAATGTTACAGATAATGTAATTACGCCTGCGCATCGCGGTGCCGATCAAGTTCAGGTTCCACATGGCCGTTGAGCTGGAGGACACAATCCCAGCTGCGGAATGCAATAATCAGGCTTTGGGAGATAGGTGTAGTACTTCGCACTTGTTGTGTTATGCGCTCCTTTAGGTCAATGAGGTTTGCGACACATCTGTGGTACACATTAGATTTTAAGTATCCCCCAAAGCCAAAAATCACATGGCAACAGATCAAGGGATTGATGAAGCCACGCCATACGAAAATAACGACTTATTACTCTATTATCTGTGAAATGTTGGCATAAGAACTGTTGTATTCCTTGCCAAATATGGGTTGGGCGCTGCATCTCGCAGAAAAACCGGTTCAGTAAGACACTGTCTTTGCAGTTGAGGAACTACGAATGTTTGCAACATGTGCAGTAACTGAACAACATGTGCAACACTGCGCAGTAACAGAACATGTTACAGGTATGAACATGTATCCTGATGGCCGTAACTCCTAAAAAAAATAAGGACCAATAATGAAACTTGCCGTAAAGCCACATCACTCCTTGAGGTTTGGAGATTGGAGGTTATCTTTCTTAAATAAAATTTGGTGGCTGCAAAGCCCATATTCTGCAGTTCTGTATATTGTCTGTCCCAAACACAGCATTTTATATCTTAAACATTTTTTTAAGTACAGGAAAACAATGCGTTAAATGTTTAAACTATAAAAATGAAAGAAAGAAAGAAATCTATTGGAAATTTAACCAAAATAACAAATTATGTACAAATTATGATATTAATGCTAAAACATTGTGCTAAATTTAATGTTAAAAATAAAGTGCTAGACTTTTATCATTTCATATTCCTCATCTTTAATAATAGTCTATATTCAATAGCTAAAGCAATTGTATTTGTCAGTTTATCTTATTAAAGTTAAAAATCTAGCGCACTTAAAAATCTTATGGTTATGTACATTGAAGCTCAAAATATGGCTTCTGTCCCTGTATTCAGTTAGGTTGGTATAGTGATAAGGTTACCATTTTTTAGGAATAAGATCCCAGGACCATAGGTTTTTGCGAGCGGGGGGTGGAGTGGGGGTGGCACATGCTCTTCGTGGAATAGAGTAAAACGTGTGTTTTTGTATTGACGCATGTAAAGTCTGTGCATAGTACTAGTGTTTTTGTTAGATGCAACATCATATTTTATAACCTACTCGTGACCGTATCAAATTTAAAATTTACATACAAATTTATTGAGGTAATTATTTTTCTTTCCAATCCTCCTCCCTCCTACAAAAAAAGTTTACGATGTCCGTGACCTGAACACTTTTGGAAACTCTAATTTTAGTGATAAGAAAGCCTACAGCATATATGTTATATAAGCCTGTATGACCGATAAAAGTGTGTGCGAAAGGATAAAAGGAAATCCTACAGAAGAACAATAATATATTCAAGATATTGTAAAATAGACTGCTCACCTTTGGTAGTATGTCTACTCTGAGGATGATGTGAGCAGCTGGGATACTTGTTTCCTGCATAATTTTCATTAGATAACATTTTTTTTCAGAAATTCTTTGTTGTATTTTGCATGGTCACAAAAATCATTATATGAATCTTTGGAATTCCCTTTCAAGTTTAAAATTTCCTTTCCTGTTGACACTGGAAACTAACCTCTTTCTAAACAACAAATATTGTTCGTAGCTGCTATTTTTTTTCTGTTGGGACTGCCGCATTTAGCGGTAAAACTGATTACTTAGACAGAGAACTACTCCTTCTTAAAAATCATCCTCGACATTTTCCGATTCCGAAAAACATCCCACACGTAATTATAAATCCTGGACTTTCCGGTCTAATACCGAACATTTAGTAATCTTGCAGAGTCGTTAAGTTATTTTGAAACAGGTAACGTGAACAATGTGCAGTGCCTCTCGAATAGGCGTCGAATGTGCTTCCAATTACACTGGATATTCTTGATACTGGATTTATATCAAGAAGACCTGGACAAGGTCGATCAGGATTCACAAAAATGAATGAGGCTTATTTTATTATTTGGCCCATTCAGCACGGCGACACAGGACTGCTACAGCTTCACAACTCGCACGCGAGCATACAGCTCACGTGGAACCGGAATGTCAACCGAACACCTGCTGTCTGCGTCTCGCTGGCTGCAGCATACAAGAGAACGCGTTTAGCGTGGTGCAGACATGTATGTGCCTTGACTAGACTTCAGTGCAGCACGATGGTGTTTTATAGATGAGTCGAGATTCAGTCTGGACACTAATACTCGGCGTACCTGTATCTGAGGAGAGTCAAATACGATACCATCCTTCCCTCATCAGGGAAACGGATCATTGCGATGACGGAGTTGTAATGGTTCGGGTAGGCGTTATGCTGGACGGCTGCACACACCTGCATCTGTTTGACAACAGCACCCTGACTGCTATGGCATATAAAGAGAAGATCTTAGAGCGCTATGCTCGACTTTTCAGGGGTGCAGTTGGTCCTGGGTTCCTGTTGATGGACGACAAGGCTCGTCGACATAGGGCTCAGCGGTCGACGATTACCTGAAAAGTGAAGATATTCGCCGCATGGATTGGCCAGCCAGAACTCCTGATCCTAATCCTATACAGCATGTCTTAGACGCTCTTAGAAGCTAATTTCATCTCACCATCCCCCACCGCGCAACATCCCGGAGTTGAAAACTGCCTTGCTGTAGGAATGAAATCGACTGTCACAAGGACTCCTCAACCGCCTACTGTCCGGCATGTTATCATGCTGCGTGATCTGTCTGGCTGTGAGAGAGACTCATGCTCATATTAGACTCATTTTGTGTTCTATATATCACAACGTGGGTTTTGGACATCGCTGCACGACGGGCTTTACTAATAACCACGCGTACATAAAATGACTTTTGTATGATACATCTCTTTCTCTGTTATAAATGTATATTCATACCAAATTTCATCAAAATCTGTCTATTAAGTTTTCAGAAATTCCACACAATGTGCAAACTCTTTTCACTTTCCACAAAAGTGTATAACGCAGATCTGGTCCACTTCTTTTTAAAAGAACTCCCGAGAAGCGTTCTTTCTGTCAGGAAGTAACTCCTTGCATTCATTGCGATAATGAATTAATCAAGTTCTGAAGTGAATAGCGGTTTATCTGATGTAAAACATTTACATTGTATAATCTGTAGAAGATGGGTAAGTATTTTTCATATTTGCATAACTAAGCTCAAATGATATTAATCAAAAAAATTTTGAATCATAAGAGGGTATAAAATAATCACAAGAAGCATAAACGCTGCTGTGATTCAAAGAGGTCTTACATGTAATAAGATTATTTTACTCTGTTAGGTTAGGTTATTCAATTATGGCAAAGCGCACGAGGGCTATCTGCCTAAAGGGAGGGATGCCTTCGTGGAGGACATTCTAAGGGAAACTGGCTCGTATACACGTTACACACGATGAAAACCACGAAAACGCCCATGCAGCCAGCCCGTTCGCGGTATTCGAGCCTCGGACCGAACTACCAGTGTCCAGCGTCTTTACCGCTCGGCCGCTGGAGGGCCTATTTTACTCTGTAAAACAACACATATATATATATATAATCTGATACTATATAATAAAATTCTGATAATATAATAAATATTCTGATACTATATAATAAAATAGTAAATAATAATAATATATAATAAAATTTTATTTTATATATATATTGAAATTTAATGATTATATATGATATATATAATCATTAAACTTCAATTTCGATATACCCCTAAGTCTTGCCTTCTACAAATGAATGTTGATTCAGGAGAATATTCTGTGCCTTTCTGATCTAAATCATGTAGAGAAAAACGGCAATGCTCAAATTATACTTAAAATTGAGAAAAGGAAACACGAGATCGATAAACCCCTTTAAGTACCATTTTTCTCTTGTGTGTACTGTTTTATACACTAATATATTTCTTCGAACTTAGGCATTTTGAGCCTGCCACTTAGTCAGTTGTTTACACCTGTGATTTATTACAGATATACCCCGTATCCGCTATTTTAGTACCAGTTGTTTGATTTATATGTGGTTCAGAGCAGCGGAGGATAGAAAAAGATCTGGTAAGTTTTATGGTGCTTCTTTGCAGGTGCGGGTTCGGAAAAATGATCCTTACACCACGTTGATATGACCAATAATCCTTTTATTTCTGCTAGAAGACTCTAGGTTACACGATTCTCTTCCTCCAACTTTACATTCCTCGTAATAGCTACTTACCACAAGGGGAATTGCAGTTCACTCAATATTCGAAACAGGTGGTATTCTTAGCGGCCTCTTTCTCTTTCATCCTTCACTGTAAGCTTTGCTCGCCACACAACGCAGAGCTTCTTTGCAACTGTATATAACAGAAAATCTTCTGACGTCACTGGTTGTGACGCAACATGCTCCACACTTAAATCTACTAGATTTAATAAAACAACAACAACAAAAAAGTCAATTAGCTAAGTAAATCACAGCACAGTTAAAACTTTACATAAAGATTAAAGTTTAAGTGTTGTAAGTTTTATTATACATTTACTAACAGTTTTAAGTTTTGTATCTTTCCTATCTTATTCTAATTTCAGCTTACAATTTCCTGCCAGAATGTAAATTCAGAAACGCAGATAATGCAAATGAGAAAGAGTACTATTTACGTGACTTAATAGTCGTGACTTAACCGACTTCAGGAGAGAGAGTCTGATTCCCTGACTAGCGCGCGTTTGCCTTCTGGCTACGTATCTCTCTTAGCTGTTATTACGCTCGGCCATATCTTAGGCCCTTGCTAGGCTTCGCCGATTTAATTAATACTTAGGGGCCAACTAGTTAGATTCTGATAGCTTCGGCTTTATCCTTTAAGAGCTTTAGTTAAGCTAATTTTAGTTCAAATTATTAATATTTTAAGTTCAAGCCCGAGTGGCGGCTTTATGTAAAGTTCCAAGTCGGAACTGACTTGTAAATATACTGAATAATAAAGGGTTTTAAACCCTTCTCAAGTCTCACGTGTTCTGTTCACACTTAAGCGATTATTCGCTTGTTAAGTGTTCTTGGGGTTTGAAGTTAGAACTAAAGATTTAAAGAGGAAACCTCAGAGTTTTATAGCTGAGATATTCCAACATTATTCTCAAATGGCAAGATGCAGATCTTTGAAACATCTCTTTTAAATATGCCATGTTTTTTTTCACGTTTTTACTTGTATTTTTGTCACCTGTTGGAAAAACAATTACCACGCTTCTCAATAACCAGCTACAAACTGGCATATTATCTTCCTTAATGTTACTTATTTTCACATTATTCTTAGGGAAGATCCACTTACTTCTTTGTTGTAAATTGTTTAAGTAGGTGACCACTTTTTCCAAAGGAGTCAGTTTTGTTACATGCTGCCAAATCTCCTCTCATTACAATCAATAACACACATGAATGTGTGTTATTGAATGACCTATCAAAAAGAGTGCAGGTGTTAACACTTTGATTCATCTGGATCAGATGACAGAGAAGAAATAGGACGACTGTTATTCCTTCAATATGATTTGTTATTGTTAGAAACTCTTCTAAGGTTAATTTTGCGTTAACCGTGCAACGCTTTAGAGGGTACATGAAAGCCTTCACTACCTGCTTCCCACAGTCCTCCAAAAGTGAGGGATCGTGGAGGAATAAAATTCCATTCAATACCTTGCGCAGCTATACATCCGGTTAATATCTTCCCCGGCGTTTTAGTAATACTATAAAGCCTCTTTATTTCGTTGTCAATTCAATGGGAACATTTTAGCATTATCACTAAATAATTCGCTACTTTTACCACGTCTAGAAAAAAAACTTCTTATGGTAGCAATAAACGACTCAGATGTTAGATCTGTAACTAATTCTAAATGTATTGCACGAGTTACAAAACAAATGAAAATACAAATGTAAATCTTACTACGAACACCTTTTCTTTGGTGTTTGTATCTGATAATGGGGCAAAAAACGTAAAAATAAATATTTGTACAGTTGAAATCATAATTTTGATTCGCTCGATCTCGAAGTAAGTTACCTAAAAGTTGACTTGGGCCAATTGGTTTGGCTTTTAAACAAGAAATATATTCATGCACGACCTTTAAACATACTGATGATGTACCATTTAACTGGGGAATATGATATAATAACAATGATTGAGCTCCAGCATGCAAATATTTCCTCTTGAAATACCGTAAGACGTATTTCGTTAGAACGTGTTTAATCCAATAAAATGGCTGGATGCTTCTTGTAGAATTTTAAGTTGGTATTTTGTAACCTACCACCAACTCTCAAACCGCCATCACTATCTTGAAAAGGGTGTAAATTAACAATGCGAGAATTAGTAGGTACCGTTATCTCTACTTAATTACTTTTAAGCTCGGAAGAAAAACTTCTCCCTTGAATTTGTCTAACGCAATATAATACGCTGTATTCCAACTCTTTCGTAGATTTTTTTCTTTCTTTTTTTTTTAAGGTAACTTAAATTTCTTTTTGCCAATGGCAATTTGGATTGTTGATAAAGCTTAGACACCACGTGTATATTCGCGAAAGACTAGATCTTTGAAATCCCTTGTAACTCTTTTATGTTAACTTCAACCGCACCTGAAGACTGTTTTCGTTCTTCTTCCAATGCTTCCTCACAATTTGAAGTTTCTTGACAAAATGGAATTTCTCTTGACTTTAATCGTTGTGGGCCATTCTACCAAAGTTTATGAACTATTAAATCATTCGGATAAAGTCCCTATGTCACAAAATCGGCTGGATTCTCTTTTCCTTGAATGTGATTTCAATTTTCCGCTGGAGAAGTATTTTGAATCTCTGAAACTATGTGCTACAAATGTTTGCTAATGATTCAGGTTCAGACATTAGCCAAAGTAATACAATACTTGAATCACTCCATGCATGTATAGGGCCACTTATAATGCACTTTTAACTGCTTGTATTAAACGCGTCAGCAAAACAGCAGCACAGAGTCCCAATCGTGGAATCGAAATTGTTTTAATGGAAGCAACTCGAATTTTTGCTATCAACAGATTTGCACAAACAGTTGAATGATTAGGAAACCAAACATAAATAACTGCACCATAACCTTCTTCTAGTGCATCACAGAAACAATGCAGTTGAATTTTTAAAGGTTCAGGTAACAGAACATTTCTTGGAAATGCGAACTGAATTTAAGTGTTGAGTTACTTTACACACAGCCTTCCACCTTTTTCTCAGTCTCTTTTGAAACTGAATGATCTCAGGCAAGTTTAAATTTCCAAAGTTCTTGAAGAATGATGTGACAAAAGGTGGATTCCAAATAATTTTGCTAGTGAGTAATATATTGCTCTTTTTATTTGGATTTTTTGAGAATTCAGTATCACAAAATTACAGAACAATTCATCATTATTAGGTTCCCACCGCAGGCCAAGAACTTTTGCAGCCTTTTTCCACTATCATATGACGTTTATCCTAAATTAGACTCTTCATATTTCTGTTTTCTAGCACTAATTCTTCGTTGGTTTCTACCACTAACTTGCAGATAAGGTTTTGGCTCAATTTAACTACTAGCTCAGAACCAAGGTTCATAGAAGAACAAGATAGATCACTTGGGTAAACAAACGAAAGTGTATTCTCGCTCTCTGTTGGCTGTGACGTCACTGAAGTTCTCTCTTCTGAGATTAACATAGACTTATCCATTGATTTAAGCTGAGTGAAAATTTGTACGCGATTGTGAAAATTAATTCGTTTTTAATATCATAAATACTATTAAATCTATATAACATAATAGCTGGTAAGCATTCCACGATTACATTATGCGCCAATAATATGCGCAGAATAAAAAGAATCAGCAAAGCGTATCATTTGACAGGAACAGAAATTTATAGAGTGTATTGAATTGATTACTACTCAAATATCAGTAGGGCAAATTATTTTGAATTTTCAGGTTACTTAAATTAATTGATTCTTTAAAATATGTAGAAACTTCCATGCATTCTATTATGTGTATTTAAATACGAACGGAGGTGAAACTCAAAACTTAAATTATGAAAAGGAATAAAGTCAAATTACATTCATATGTTCGGTGGATGTATTTATGTTTCTTCTCAGCAAGCATACTTGAATTATCATATATCAGATACAGAAGTCTGCCACATTTAATTTTAGGGAAATGCTATTTGAATCTTTTAAAACTTTTCAAAATACAGAACTTTTCAAATTATTGTAGTGTTTAAGTTACTGTTCAGTTCATTATATATTATTGTTTCCTAATGTAAAAGAATTTAACGGATCTGGATCGGATTATTATTACCATTGTATTTGAATTAACAATGTTTAACCATGATTACAGGGGAACATTTTACTTTTATAATTTTCGCTTTGAATGTATAATTCTTTAAAATATAAAACATGGCATCTGAAGAAAATTTTGAAAATTTAAAACGAAAACGTAGTGTTGAAAGAAGCAGTACTACTAAACTAATTTCAAGAACTGATGTTGTCTTAACAGATGGCAGTGTTACATGTGATAACTTAGAACAACTAGAAGTTTTAATTGAAAAAATAGGTAACTTGAAATTCTTAGATAGTAAAATTTAACACTTAATCGATATAAACGTAATTGAGGAAGAAGTAAACACTAGTAAATGAAGAAAATGTATGAGATGTAGTACTAAACTTAAACGTTTATTGAAACAGCAGTTATTGAGTCATTTAAAAAGTTTTATAGGCATATAAGTCCTATTTTTTTTTTTGCATGTTGTTGCTTTAAAAATTTACAATCTGAGTTTTTATGGAGGTAATAAAGCATCAAAATATATACTACGAGGAACGCAGTATTGTATAGCATATACAGTATTGTAAAGAATATAATTATAGAATGCAATATCCATACAAAAATAAAATACCATAAACATGAAAATGCATAAAAAGAAAACACTATATTATGAATAATAGGGAAATTTGAATCTATGTTAGCATATAAAAATTTGATTAGGTCACACTCAGCTAATGTTACACTAAAGATACAGTATCACACTGAGTAAAATTACACCAATTAGAAATGCATTCAAGGCTAAAATCAAAATTGACAAGATACGGTGACTTTCCTGGTGTCTAAGTACAAAACTGTTAAAGATACATAGTTTCTGTTAATCTGCGTTTTTTTTCCCATGATACATATAAGGATGTTCATCAAGGGAGCGGAGGCATTTGTGAAGGATGTTTTAAAACAAATTGCCTTGTATCCCCATTACACATGAAGAAAACCATGAAGTCTCCAATGCAGCTTCCATTCGCCAAGATATGAACCAGTGTTCAACAACTTCAACGCCCAGTCTCTGGTGGGAATTGGTAAAATAACATAAGTACTATTGCGTATAATAAATAAGAAACTATCGAATAAATAAGAAAATATTCTTCAGTTCCTTCAGTACACTAAATGCAGGTATGTTATGCTATGCATTGTTTGTATAGTATAAATAGCATTACTCTTATATGTACAAATATTATAAATAACAAATTACTATGCTATTACAAATGGCATAACTATATGTACTAAACATTACACATGATTCCGAATATATTAAATGCAAGGAATGTAGGTCGCATAAAATGCACTAAGTGTTTTAAAATATGTAATTTTAAACAATGTGTACCATTAGTGTAGTGTCAGGTAGTCATAACCCTTTATATTTAGCTTTTTCTCATTAAGGATGGAATGTAGGTCGCATAAAATGCACTAAGTGTTTTAAAATATGTAATTTTAAACAATGTGTACCATTAGTGTAGTGTCAGGTAGTCATAACCCTTTATATTTAGCTTTTTCTCATTAAGGATTAAATGTAGCCTCAATTTTTGAGTGTACTCTAACTGTGCGAATCAAAATTTCTTCCCCCTTTCCTGCCGGGGAATTTAACGACCGCATAAAGCAAAAGTTTTCCTCTCCCCTTAGAACGCTACAGGAGGTCTTCACACTTTCCGAAGAAGCCATCTTCCTTTCAAAAAGCCGAAGGTTACAATTTTACTTTTCGAAGCCATTAGTAGCCAAGAGGGAAATTGTTAGATATTCTTTACTCGTTAGAACGAAGTAAAGCATGTCTAATAAGCAGGTTAATTGCTTGAATAACAGTAATAAATGCAAGAGCTAGAAAATAAAATAAAAGGTATCAGTAACCATACATGTTAGCATTAGAAATATCTTTCATTAACAATTCTTCAGTACTAAAGTATGTTAAGGTAGACTAGAATTATTTTTGTAATTAAAGTAATCATGTAAATGTTTGCAGAAATTTATAGTTAGATAAATAGCGTGAAATCTATTACAACAATATCACTATGCATTTGGAATATTGACGTATGATTTTAAATTTTAAATAAATTAAAAGTAATTATACTAAGAAGATTTTTCTAAAATTTATCTAGAAAGGAAGAATTAGATAAACAGTAGTACAAATCCATAATCAATCAATCCTCTAAATAAATTATAGCTTAATTTTTTTAACCAAAAATTCTTTTTTTTTTCTTTCTTCTTTTTCTTTTCTTTTCTTTTCTTTTTTTTTTTTTTTTTTTTTTTTTTTTTTTTTTTTTTTTTTTTTTGTGTGTGTGTGTGTGTGTATGTAATACAACGGAAATATCTGAATAACAATAGTAGTAGGTCGTTTTAATTCAGAACTTTTTTAAACATGATAGAATATAATTTGAAATTTAATAATAATTTTCTTTTAGCGCATGCCAAACTTTTAATTAACTTGTTTTCTATATGCAAACATTTCACAATATCTGAAACACAAAAATATTGATTTTTACACTGAACTGAATGCCAGCTTTAGAGAAAAAAAGTAATTTTTCATAGAAACCATTTTAATTCAGAACTTTTTTAAACATGATAGAATATAATTTGAAATTTAATAATAATTTTCTTTTAGCGCATGCCAAACTTTTAATTAACTTGTTTTCTATATGCAAACATTTCACAATATCTGAAACACAAAAATATTGATTTTTACACTGAACTGAATGCCAGCTTTAGAGAAAAAAAGTAATTTTTCATAGAAACCATTTTAGAAATTCAAACTCTGAGATACTGAGGAAATGATTATGAAAACTATAATAATTCGCAATTTTTAAACATTTTTCACTATTAGGATCAGCTGTCCTATTAGAAGAGGGTATGAAAAGTTTAGCATTTCTTCTTTACGGAATGGTACGGTTAGCAAGCATGGTATACTATTACTATTATAATAATTACAATAATAATCGTAGTTCATAATATTAGTCAAATAACTAATTTAATTATCATGAATATTTTGTAAAATCACGGAAATTTTGAAAAACCCATTTTGATCAGTTTTTACTTCCTTGTACCAAGTAAAGGAAGCATTGTAATCGCGAAAAATTTCGAATGTCATATTTCAACGAAAATATCCATTTTGACCGCTCTCAAATCCATTTAAACGATGTTTTTTGCCTAGAAACTGTACGTACGGACAGAAAAAAGGACTTTTTCCAAAACGGATTGAAAAATAGATTTAAAATGGATTCAGAAGAGATTTTTTTTTCCGTGACGTCTGTAGGTACGTACGAATGTATCTTGTATAAATCCAAAATGACGAGCCTCAGAATGTTGAAATTAAGTATATGGGACTGCTATAGCATGTAGTTGTGCACTTCCTTTTTTGGTTGCAATCGGTCGCATCGAAAGTATATATATATATATATGTGGGATTACCGGATCAAAAGCACGAGATAAGTATTAAGTAAATCTATTACGAAATTACTAGTATGAATGAAGGATGATAAAAGATGGGATGATAACATGATAAACTGACATAACTAAGGATAACGGTAACCCCAAGACTAAGAATAGTCCACGAATTGTTCATGCAATAATCAACAGTTCACAATTTTGCTTATCTTGTTGAATCTCGGGAATAAGATCAGGATTCACAAACGCTGGTGGATTCTATAACACCACTGGGACATCATCCCTCCTCGAGAACACGTCTGTTCTCTTCCACGTTTGGAACTCGTCTGCTCCACACCACCTCTGGCATTCGTCTGAGCTCTTTTGCGCTGCGCTGGGCTGACGGCAGATGACGTCACCTCGCTGGCGATTCTCATTTCCCACATATATATATATATAGTATATATACGCACACATGTGCCCACTCTGTTATCTGCCTCTGAGCTCAGTTTTTTATTTATTCTTACATATGGTTAAATCACTGCATTTTTGCTTTAAAAGTGATTGAATTATGTTATTCTCCTGTTGCTATTATGAGCCTAACGTGTCCCCATTTGTTTACATTTGAAAACTCTTATTAGAATAGTAAATTAAGTCGGTTTCTTCACCTTCAATATCTTTTTGACGAGTGAGCCTCATAGTCATAATGTAAAGCTTAAGTCATAAAGTTAAACACTTTCAGTATGAAAGGAAAATTCTGTATTAAACATGTTAAGCAAATTAAATGTAGAAATAATCCATAATTTATTGATAGCCGTATAAATTCTATGTTTTTGGAAAAAGCTACGTACAACTTGCACCAAACTATCAATCACAGAAATCGAGTTAATTTCTTTGCCTATTTTTTCTTATTAGAGGGATTTATAAAGAGATATGCTAAGGTGAAAAGTTTTGCAACATTTTTAAAGACTAAATTAAAAAAAAATATTTTTACTTCATAAATTGAAATGGTTACAATGCATTTTTCAACAGTAAATATGTACAGAGAAAGAAAGAGCTGAGTATTTCTGGGATTTGAATCTCGAGTAGAACTATCAATATTTAGTGACTTTACCGCTTGATCGTAAGAACTTTTGAAACTAGGCTGACGAGATGCTATGTGTTGAACAGTATATGAAAGAAAATAGAAGATGCAGCACTCATAAGCACAAAAGTATGCTGAATTATAGATTTACATGTTTGGTGAATGAGTTACTTATCTGTATGCGATTATGAAATAAACGAAGAAGGCAATGGCAATCTATGTTAGCGTAATCTAAATGTATAAAATTATGAGTATTTGCTGTTAATTCCAATATTGCTGAAAATTTTTTTAAAAATTATAAATGAGGTATATTATAAATCATGTGAACTCGTTGTATTTTAAATTACAACAGTTAGAAATATTATTAGGGGGATTTATTGATAATCTTTCTTTATAAATAATTTCAAATAATAAATTTTACAAATAATTAAGCCTGAAACTAGAAATAATTAAGCCTGAAACTAGACTGGAAAATAACCTGCATACTGAAGATGAATCTGTACTAAGGTGTAAGAAACATTTCTAAGCTAGAGTTATGATGCAAGAGTTTATAAAAATTATCATTTAAATAAAAACTGGCATAAATACAACACAAAATTATACAAATTCTAGATGCATGAAAACCTGAATACAATACAAAACAATATACGAAACAGAAATGGATTAAGAGGGAATTAAAAACCCCAAGATATGAATATAAGGGAATTCGAATTTTTTCTATTAATTATGATAATGTCGCAGATGCTCGTAATTATCATTATTACTAATTAAATGTGTACTAGAAATTAAATGTATTTCAAAGTATTATTTTATAGATAGTAATTGGATAGAGTAATAGGAAAACAGAATAAAAATATTTAAACGTTTCTAATATTAAAACACGGAATTTGTAAGAATGTTAAATAACTTTAAAATAACTTCAATGATTAAAAATGGAAAGCTTAATAAGACATATATTACAATAACATTGGTGTGAATTTAGAACCGCTTAAGAAATCTAATTTTTATATTTAATAGAGAGAAATTTTAAAATTAAATTAGAACTATTCATCAAAAATTGTAAATTTGAAATTTAAAACCATTCCACTGTCTAAGCAGATTTATTAATATTTATCTAGACAAGAAAGCTAATTGCGCTACAAATCCGATATTTGAAAGGTTGATTACGTGTAATTTTTATGTATGTCATTCTATCAATT
>KK119896.1:0-19633 GCA_000611955.2 Stegodyphus mimosarum | reverse complement strand
ATATATATATACATGTATATCAGCAGCTAAAATCTACAACTCGATAATTCCTTTTAAGCATTATAAAATTATAAAATGAATGTAAAAGAAATTCATTTTTACTTTAGCACATTCCAGATTTAAATTTAATATTTGTTCTGTATTTACAGTTTTTAAAATATCTGATAAAAGAAAATAGAGGCTTGTAGCCTCAATAAAATGTCTCTTTTATGGGTGTAAATGACTTTTTGTAGCAACCATCTTCTTGAAAATTCAGTATCTTAGAAAGAGGGGACAGGAAAAAGGCGCGCAGTTCGCGGGTTACTTTTGTTCTGTTTACCCATGATATACAAGGTGGGGGATGGGAAAGCTGACTATTGTTAGTTGTAGGGCAGTTGGCATTAAGAAAGTGGTCTTCTGAATAGATGCGACAGGGAGTCGTCAGTTAAATTTCGCGCAGTTCGTATCCTACCCAATTTTTATATAGAATATAAATAACATGATACAGCTGCAGACTGTACAGAGCATGCTGAAACTTTACACTTCCTTTCAATTATAGCTTGAACAAAGCATTTGTCCATGTTTCCTGTTACTGCTTTCGTCAAGAAACTATAAAACAGTTTTAGAATCTAGCGACTTAGGATTTTACGCAATTTCTTTTTTGATCTACTATTAAATTATTCATATATGACAAGAAGAGGTTATGTGAGTTTATCTGAAAAAGGCACATGTCAAATAAGATTTTTAAGTGAACCAAGTACTACAGAAGCGAGCCGACCGAAATAACGCTGTAGCAACATAAATAAATTTAAATCTCAATCAAATTAGATTCCACACATTAGGGACGTATACCTTTAAATAACGGGTAGAGAGTTATGTACAAAATAAATAGTCTTGATTTACATTTCTTCTATTTCAACATTTAAATATTACTACGCTACATGTTTTCCGTTCTCGTAAAATGTAGGTATTCAGTCTGATCAAGCCAAAATGAGTTACTTTATAAATAGCTGAATCTTGAATGGCAAATCCTGTAACGAAGTTTGGAAGATTTTTGGTGAAACATTAAATTACTGGGGAAAATTTTGCAATTAAAACTTACTACACAGTAGACAATACTCGCGGTAGATATGCTTCGAACTCTAACTATCAGAATTTTTATTTTGTCAATGAAAAACAGAAAGTATTTCGAAAGGAAATACGAAACTACTGTTACGAGTGGCTACAGCAAACTTCACTGACACCAGCCGAACGAGTCTCGGCAGTGCCTCCTAAATATATAAAGCCATCGGACTGGTCTGTGACGTCACGAGCACTAGGCCGTAGAAAACGAACCGGCGGAACTTCCGATAGCGATCATTTATCAGTACATATGAATTTGCGTAAAATAATGAACTCTCATAATAATCCAGAAACTATATTTCCGAAATAATTGTTATTATCGGAATATCTTTGAAAACTGTTTTTAATCGATTAGACTGAATTACTCAAAGTATATTTCTTTAATGATAAGAATACTTTTATGATACCTGCAAATTTACAGCTGGTAATATTTCCTAAATTGTGACAAATATTATAAGAAAGTGTTTCGAAATACATTTATCACCTGAATAAAAATTATTTTGTTAATTATTTCAAATAGTTTAATTATGAATTTTTTTAAATGGAATTTTAATTCCTATTGCTTTCAGACAACAACCTTAATTAGGAAACACAGTTACTACTACTATCACACTTTTAATAATACTGATCATATTCTTTAGCATGAATCGGACAAAGCTTCTATAGAAAATTAAACACTGATTTCATATTTTTATTTTCTGGATATAACAAAATAAATAAAGAATAATAATAAATAAATAATATAATCATTGTTTTTAAATTCGCATAGCTTTCCAGAAGCAATGAAAGTCATTAAAACTTTAGAATAAATACTAATTTAAAGTCAAACATTTTTAACTTTAAAATTAAAATGAGTAGCTTTTAACAAAATTATTATAATTATACTTAAAATTTTATATGTTATGTAATAAGATTTTCGTTTGTTTACCCGAGTGAGCTAACCTGTTTTACAGACCTTGGCTCAGACAAGGCCATGTGGAGGAGTAATTCCCATCCCATTAAGATGGCCTTGGCTCAGAAACCTCTTGAACGTTATCAGCACCCGTCAACACCTTATCCTAATAAAAATCCGTTAGCTCTGTGCTGGCGATTCTCACTTTCATCAACTGCTAATTGTCTCAATGTTGTTTTCGCCAAGTACGGTGCAGAAGTAATTCTATAGGTATTCAAATGGAAAAACTAGCACACGTTGCTTCGAATAATCTCTCCAATATATTCTTTGAAATTCTCTGTGCTTGGGCTCATTTTTACTTGTCTACACATTTTCTCAATGTCAGCAGTCAATGCAATACGATGGCGCCTGAATCTCAAAAGAGTGTTAATCAGATCGTCTTGGGTTTTTGGACTAACCATTAATGTGTCATTAAGCGAAACACTGATGATAACTTGAACTTGCATCAAACACTCCTCTCAATTTTGTATTTGCGCTTGACTCATTTAAGGCAAAGTAATGAGGTATATAGAAACTTTCATTTTCCAGTTTACAATCTATTGATGAAATTAAATTCCATATGACCCAACAATAAGTATTCTTTCATGAACTTTCTGTACTGATTATAAACTTTTGGCAGTGAAGAAGGTATTTTCTTCAAATAAAGAAATCTACGAATTGGCGTTTCCTGGGAGTCACTCAAAAGTTTCCTATTAGGTTTGAAAGGAAGTCAACTGAGTAGCTTCCGAGTTCATCCTAAATATGCAAATTTTGAAAATGAACCTCACATAACCTTTCTTCTGCTATAAGAGGCTGTGACTCTGGGATACTCTCTAATTTCCAAAATGGCTTAACTAATTCTTCAGTATTTTTACCTTACCTGGGTTTACTGACACGTGATTGGTTCGTTTAGGATCTCGAACGCTGTTGCCTCTGCAATAATCCAACTTAGTTTTGAACTCACGGGCAAAAGGTAAATTTTCCCCACGCTTAATACTATTTAAATTTATTAAAGTAAAAAACTCATTTTCCCCTAATAAAATGTCAGCTCTGCTTGATTTATAAAATGATAAATGAGCTAAAACCAGATCACTAAAATTATTACCAATATCTTCAGGTAAAGACACAAAACAGCGATTGTCGCTAATATTTTCTATAACGAAAGCAGTAGTTGAAATTTTAAAGTGACTATTAAAATGGGGTGTAAACAAAAAATCTACGTCTCCTCTAATTACAGTGTTAAAAGTGCCTAGACATGAAACAGGAATTGAACTATCTCTTTCAC
Source organism: Stegodyphus mimosarum (assembly GCA_000611955.2). Taxonomy (NCBI): domain Eukaryota; kingdom Metazoa; phylum Arthropoda; class Arachnida; order Araneae; family Eresidae; genus Stegodyphus; species Stegodyphus mimosarum. Next base: position 16,316 of record KK119896.1, on the reverse strand, counting down.
ATCCAAATCCAAGTTTTCTGCGCACTCTAGTAAACTTTGACTTCCAGTATCCAAGAAACATCTGCATTTTGCTAACCCTTGCTATGCATTCTGAACTTCAATCACTGCCGAACAGAGTAAAACCTGAGTATGCTTAATGTTCATAGCGCTTGCACAGATCACAGTGGATTTTGGCGATTCTGTAGTTGAATCTGGCCGCTCATCGCTTCAGGAATAAAGGGATTGGCTTGTATCGGAGTAAACGATTTGTATTTTAGTCTGTTTATCCTCTCTGTATGTATTACATTGTGATGAGGTTCTCCTAAATTTATTCCACATTTATGTACACTTTTACAATTTTTAACTTTATGCATGTTTGAAAGACAATTGAAACACAGTTATTACCTTTACATATTCAGTTCTCTTTTGCACGCCTAGTTGAAAAACATTTGCGCTCTAGAAAATTTTAATCTTGACAGTAGATACATTTAGCGTTTGTTATAAACTTATTTACTTTGTTATTAGTTTTGTAACCCTTTCCTACCATTTTGTATTATATTATTTTGTAATGCCCTTGCATTATGTTTCAAGAATTCAATCAATTCACTTAATTTTGGAATTTTCTCTTTTTTTTTTAATTGCCTTTCAAATCAAAGGGTTACTGCTCTCTTCCGCTAATATCAACTTGTCGCAGGGATTTTCAACTGAATACTACTTTGAAAGTCCTCATACTGTAAAGTTTCTATACATTTACAGATATCTAAGACTTCTTCAAAATTCTAAACCGTTAAGCAATATAAGCATGTGCTTAGGGCATCAAGGAAAGGCGGCGCCAAAAATTTCTTATTTCTTGTTTTACTGTGGATTGCGCCACCCAACCGGTATAGTGGTTAGCGTCGCTGACTGCCGTGCCAAGGGGCCCGGGTTCGAATCCCGGAGAAGGCCTGGATGTTTGTAAATATATAGTGGCGACACTCTAAAAATGCGGCGAGCCGAAAGTCCTCTCGTGTGGCTTGGTGAAAGAGGAGAAGGGTGGGAGACCCCCCAGACTAGTCCCTCCTAAGGGTGCTGCCCATCAAAACTGGGGGTGGAACTGAGTTAATTCCCATTGTCACCTATATGGTGCTCTAGGCTGTTGCCAACGACAGGCGTATCTTGCGCTGCTTGCCACGAGGAGTTTGGTCTTGGGCCGATGTTACTGTCAGAGAACTAAGCATAAGTAACAATAACTGTGGATTGCATGCAGCAGCTAAGCCAAAACAGAGAGAAGGAATTGAAGGAAAAATTGGCATAAACAACATGTATAGGGGCACTAAAATCTTTCACTTGCTTAAGGCTCCTAAAAGTGTTGCTAATAACGTGGCTAACTAGCATATTAACAGGAGCGGCTTTCTAATATCATTCTAAATTGTATTTTAAGTTGCAGAATAGAAAAACTACATTTCTTGACTGCCAGGATCCCTTACTTTCATGCAAATGAAATAGAATATACTATTGGGTACAATGAGTTATGCATTATTTTATTGAGCAATGTAGTATGTAATGTATTGGAGGGTTATTATTACTTTTTATTAAAGTTGATTAATGTCTTGCTTGTGTAATTTATCAACACATGATTATCTTATTTTATGCTGCATTTCCTGTTATACGCGATCACGGAACATACTTCCCACAAACACGAGGACGCTATTGTAATTAAAAGTAAATAATATTAACTTTATTTCATTTAACACAGTTTTGATTGCTACTCATCTCAAGTTATAAAAGTGAAAAGAGTATATTTCTTTGCAGTTATAAATTACGATGTACCTAATTTTTAAAATTAAACTAAGCAGATTTTCTTTCGAAAGACGCAAAAATATCTAGATAATTTTTCTAACATGTGTCAAATACATGGAAATTCCTGATGATTTTTGATCGTTTTACTCATACTGTGTATCATGTGCTAGAGAATTATTAGTGTTAGCATATTAATTCTTTCCTACGTTGTATCACTACTACTCTGTAGTATCTCCTCTTGACTTTTTAATATTCTTTTAAGCACTTTTACTGGAGTGATGTCAATACCCAAGTTGTCTTCACGTTTGATACACGTCAATAGTCAGTTATTTTCAATATTTCAAAAAGCATTACCGTTTAGGGAATATGTTCAGGTGACTTGCTTTTTGAACTGAATAAATAAGGAAGTCGCAGAAGTAATTATTGCAAAATTATTGTCGTATAAATTTCAAAGCATGAATAACTTATCTTAAAATTTTAAAATGCTCTCCAAGTATCATTAGCTGAAATTCTAATGAACTTTAAATTGCAGCATGTCATATGAGCACTTCAAACCATCAAAAAAGAGGGCAACGTTGTATATTATTAAATTGGGATATTGTATCAAATTTAAAATGTACACGCGTCAAGACATAATAAAAAATTCAGTTGGAGGCGCGCCAGAAAAGTTTCTCTTCTTTCTTAGCATACAAATAGCTGGGAGGGGGATCACCACTCTTCATGTGTAATGGATGTTTTGTTTATAAATGCTATCAGTTTACATTTATAAACTTCAAAACCTTTTTAACTGTACGATAGAGTTCAGCATTTAATTTAATTTGATAAAGATGCATACGCAGTAGTATCTGTGACAAAATAAATGATTTGTGCGATACTCTTGTGGCTGTACGAATCTTATCCTGGAATGTGAACCGAGAAAAGTTGAGAAATGATTATTTAAAGAGTAACATTGCATAAAGTTTGTCCTTGCAGTAATTTTTATATATATGTTTTGTAACTGTATTTATTGTTAAAAATGAATGAGATTATGAAAATGTACAGAATTTAACTTTTTTTCTTTTTTCGGTATTTAGAAATTTTATCCTTTTCTTCAGTTCTCAAATACCTTGAAAGTTGCCTTAAAAATTCTGACTTTAGATTGCTGCCCTTGGGAAATCTTAAATGTAGATTTTAGCGTTACTGTCGTTTTACACACTAAAATGAGCAAAGTTGCTAAAGGCATGGGCCTAACAAGAAATATCTTAAAAGAAAGTCTTAATGTTTGTAGTCTTTAATACGCATGTGTTTTCAGAATCTTAATGCAAAACGTTTTACTAAAAATGTATGCAGAGTGTCCATCCTGAATGGTTTAAACTGACATTAATTCATTGTGTTTGATAAATGATGCGATTCTCAAATGAGCCGAGGTAAAACTGTATGTACTTTTAGTCAATATATTATCTTGAAATATGTAAGGTATGCACTCAAGTGTATTTAAAAATAAATTAGTTAAGCGTTCTTGTGGAATTATTTGTGACTATGCACAATTTGAGATATATAGTGTTGAAAGAAAAAGTTTAAGACTCTTTTCTTATTCTCGATTATTACAATCAGTTTAGTTGCCTGTGTAACAGTATCTGGAGTAACGCAAGTTTAGATAAGATCGTAATTCATAATAACTCTTTCAAGTATTCTTTGCTGTTTATATTTTATACTTAAGTTTATTGCATTTGAATGAGTTTTATAATATATTATAACTAAAGTATGAGTGAGTGCTCATTTTACCTGTACCTCTTTACTGTTATTGCAATAGGGCATATGTTGTGGAGAACGTGTTTTTTTTAAGAGATGAAAAAAACGATACGTATGTAAGAGTTGTAATACAACATGAGACAGCCATAATCGTCGCTCGTCGCATATTTTTTTCTGCCCTAAGGTTGTGAGGAAACTTTCCTTTACCCTATATGTATTGAGCCAAAATTACCGCCTACTGCCCCACAGCTCAACGTTGAAATTTATTACAAACTCTTTACACTTGTTAGTACTGGTATGCACTTTTTATCTGAGGCAAACAATAAGCACCCTTACAAAAGTACCATAAAAAATTTTTGTTGCACAATGAAACAGCAGTACCAAAACAAAAAACGGTGTTAAAATTAATAAAACATGATTCCAAATTCTTAAAAACAAAAGGTCAAGTAAAAGGCATTTAGATTGCCCGTGCTTTTAAATAGATATATATGCTGGAAAAGAAGGTAAATATCTTATAGAAATTGGATTTCTCTAGCTTTACTTTTGGCAAATTCATTAATAAGGTTTTTTCTCAGCTGCGTTAAGTCAGACTCTATAAAAATGATAGCAAGATTTTCTATCCACTCCACGCCCATTCTAGATCTTAAATAATCCTTAATTAACTTTAATTTAGAAAATGATCTCTTGGCCGTAGCTGCAGAAATTGCCATAGTTAACAATAAATGTAACGCAATCGTATTATCTGGGGACGAGTGGGTAAGTTATTTATTGTAATGTAAATGAGTGTTTTTAATACAGACACCACATTTTTGCGCAATTTTGTAAGTATTGTAATTCATGTAAAATTTCTGTTCAGCCTGCGTCTCTTTCGTTTTAAACTTTGTCAGTTAAAGCTTCTTCAAGTTTTTACAAAAATTAAATTGTTATTGGTCACAATACTTCCAAATTCTCAGTATTGCACAAAACTTTAAAAACATCAGAACGCTAGGATAATAGCCCATATCTTTCATTTACAAATGAAACAATAACCATAACCATTCGTCAGGATCATCTATTGACAGTTTTGCAAGCACTGGGATAAGGGTTCCATGAATTCTTTCAATCTGGCGTTGGCATTCTATTCCTTCATCTTTACAATAATTATCAAAGTCCTTTGAAATAAAAGCAGACCCCTTGTCAGAGATAATTCTTGAGGAATTTCCGAAGATAGCTTTATCAGGACTGAGTGTTCTGTGCATGTTCTTTGGAAACATTTTGAATTACTTACAAGGGTCCTTCTTCTCAAGTCCTGAACTGGAACAGTGAGCTGATAAAATGTAGGCTTTGTTCTGGTGTAACTGCTGTGCTGGAGAATAACTGCACATGAAAGGGATTTAAAATCCTCTTTTATTAAATCACTATTATTTACACACTTCCCAACTCGGGAGAGATACAGAAAGTAAAAGACCGCACTTGGGCCTAACTTAACAATCAAATAAATTTAAACTAAATCTAAATAGCAATTAAATTAAACTTTGCTCACAGAGCAATTCGCGGAGTTTGGCCTCTGACTAAAAGGGTGCGTAGCAAGATATACTAATACTAGCGCACTTCAATTTGTTTCAATATGCAATTACGTAGTAAGCACTATGGCTTATAAATTTAGCTGCTAGCTGGTCAGGCGAACGTTGAGCAGAATGACCGTGATTTGAGACTAAAGCTCTCTCACACTGAGAAGTTTCTACCTCTGGTTTAAATAGTACTTCGCTGTACTTCAAATTAGCATAAGCTGAAAACGCGCGCTTCTTCTGACGGGAAGTTGAAACAGAGAGGAGATAGAAAAATTTAAATTAAAATAAAACTTGGTTAGTTTAACTAAAACCTTACAGCTTGTTGGATTTTTAACTTCTGTACAGCTTCTGCCATTGATGTCTTGACTGGGTAAAACCAGATGAATTTTGTAAAAGCATTTACCACTGTAACGATATGTCGGTATCTTTTATCTGTAGATGGCAGGGATCCTATGACATCTATGTGGTATGTGCTTAAAGGAATATTGTTCTTTTGGATTGGGTTCAATAGACCTGCTTTGCCTCGCTTTTTATTACAGAGGATGCACTCGACACAGTTCATTATAACTTGCTGTATTTTCTTTGTAGCATTCGAAGTATGAAAATCTCTTTTCAACAGATCTTCTGTCTTCTGTATAGCAAAGTGCCCTTTGTTATGTATGCGACAAATAATCTCTAATTCCATCGCTTCCGGCACAACGAGGAGTTCTCGACTTCTCTCCTGCAGATACAACACATTTTCATTTAGCAGGCAGTCATCTCTAAGTTCTTTCTCGAGCAGAGTTTTCTAAAACTGAAGGCGCTCATCAGTTTCTTGCGCTGTTGCGATCTTAGTGATGATTTCACTTTGCGAACGAGTGACCATGCACACAGCATGCCTGCTTAATGCGTCGACGTGTCTCATCTGATGATTTGTGTCTGTGGATAACTTCATATTCGAACTCTTCGAGTAGTAGTGCCCATCTAGCTATATTTGGCATCAGATCTTTTTTCTGCATTGTTTTCTGAAATGCATCGCAGTCTGTGACTATTTTGATTTTTGTGCCTAAGCGATAACTTCGAAATTTTTTAAGGCTTCCACGATCCTTAACACTTCGAGTTCATAACTTGACGTTTTTTCTTGTTATGATGATGTTTTCTTACTCATGTAATGGATTTGATGCAGCTGTATGTCATCTGAGCGTTGAAGCAACGCTGCGCCGAAACCATGACTAATATCATCCGTATGTAACTCCAAAGGTTTTCCCTGCTGGAAGATATGAAGTACAGGTCTTTGGCTCAAAAGTTCTTTAAGGGGGTCAAATGCCTGCTTCCGCATTGGCACACCATTACGAAGTATATCGCTCGATGGTTTGGCTATTTTAGAATAACCAGGTACAAATTTTCTAAAATACCCTGTGAGACCTAGGAAGCTGTGCATTTTCTTGACATTCTTAGGTTGAGGAAAATTTTAACTGCAATCCTCCTATTTGGGGGTGGACGAATTGTCCTTTTTTAATTAAAAAACGGAGAAATTAAATTTTTCATTTAAGGAATTGACATTTTTTAAAATTAATTTCTAGTCCATATTCTGAAGCTACTTTTAAAACTCATTTAAGTTTTTCTAAGCCCTCTTTTTCATCACGGGAAGGTATGATAAAATCATCCATGTAAATTACCACTGTAATATCCCTTATTGATTCCCTGAATACGTTATAGATCAATCTTAAAAATACACTAGGATTTGTGATCAAACCAAACGGAGCTCTTAAAAATTCAAATAAACCTGCATGACAAATGAGTGCTAAATATTTCGTACATTTTTCATCGACTGGAACGTGGAAAACCCCACTTTCCAAATCTAAAGTTGAGAAAACTTTCGCTTCCCCCAAATAATCAACTACTTCCTCTACTTGGACCATAAGAAAAGAATCTTTCACAACTTTTTTATTTAATTGTCTGAAGTCAACGCATAATCTATGTGTTCCAACACGTTTTTTACATAACAAAATTGGGGATGCGTATTCAGAACAAGATGGTTTAACTATTCCCATTTGCAACCACTCGTCTATCTGTTTATCAACAATTTTTTGTTCAGCAAACGGTAATATCCGAGAACGTTGAGATACCGGAATATCATCTATTAACCAGGGCTTCGAACCGAAACTGAACCGAAAACCAGAAAAAACCGTTATTTTGGTCGGAAGGAAAAACGGAACTGAACCGAAAAATAATATAGTTTTTTTTTTGTTTTCGGTTCAATATATTTTTCGTCATTTTGTAACAACATTCAAATTAACAGTATTTTCTAATTTAATATCAACCATAAAATTATCATCTTCACACATACATTGGGATTGATTTCTTGTTTCAATGTTCTTGTACTTTTCTATTTAATGAAACTACTTAAAAAAGGCAGATAAATACATTTAAATGAACTAGAAGTACAAATTCTGAATGAAAAATATCAGTTTAAGCAAAGTGACATGTTAAAAGAAAGAGCAAACCAAGGTTTTTGTTTTTAAATTTTACCCCTTTTCATAGAAAATGCTGTTTCTATTGATAAATTAAACAAATTTGTTTATAGGTTAAAAAATCAGCATAAAGGAAAAGCGAGAATGCTTTTACAAAAAACAAACAGTATACGACATTTGAGGAGTATTCTGCTGCAACTAGATATATGTTGCGTCGTAATTTACATAAGATGTTTATTATAAATTAACAATTTTTTTAAGTTCTGCGCGATATTTTTTAAAACAAGAAATTCAAATTTGTAAAAAAAAAAAAAAATTTTGGGTATTTTTTTGTCGTCTAATTGGTCCGGGGCTCCATCTAATTGTTCTTTTTATTTTTTATTCCCCATTAAATATTTTGGAATGGGAAGAAATAAAATAAATACAAGTAGTGAGTTTTTTACATAGTTTAAAACAGAGAATAAGAACATCTGTAATATATACGACAGAGTTATGATTGGAAATCATGCTTCCAATTTAGATTGTGTTCTAAAAACACATCGTTTCAATGAGTATAAAAAAGTACATTTAAAAAAGAAAAATAATATGAACCTAAGAGATGAAGCTGCACTGAATACTAACAGGTCTAGTGGGCTACAGCAAACACTAGATAAATATGTAGAATCAGAATTTCTGAAAGTAAAACTAAACAAGGAAAATTTTATTAAAGCATGTATAGAACTTATTACTATTAATGGCTGTTCATTCGAAATGTTACAATATTCAGGATTTAAAAGATTTTAAACCTGATTGTTAATGCGATAGGAACTCAATTTCTGAATTAAATGTAAAGTTAATTCAGAAAATATAAAACTATTAATGACAGAGACAATTGATAAAATCATTTTTGAAATACGTAAGAAGCTTTTAAAAACCAGTAATTTCGGTTCAGCTTGAGTATAGGACCCCATTGGCGATTTTCAGCTTGGCGCACTTTTTGGACGGTATTTTTCTGGCAACCCAGCGAATTAATTTCTAGAATACTCCATTTCGGCAACCCGGTCTGTATTTTCACTAAATCTTGCAAGGAGCAAAATATTGATGTATTCAACAAATTTCTAGAAATTGTAAGGAACATAAACTGGGCAGAGTGTAGGATTTCTTTGTAAATTTACCATGATTTTGTAAACTTTACTAAATTTCTAGCATTTCTTTACTGTATTTTTAATGTAAACATGTATTCTGAACTCCTGTTTTCAGTTTTACATCTTAAGACTTGCATTTTCAATATTACTGCTTAAAATATGCTTCCATGTACTTGTGTATTTTCAAACTTTTCTTTCTTTTTAATTTAAACATGCATTCTTAACTCCTATTTTCATGTTTTTAATTTTAACATGTATTCTGAACTCCTATTTTCAATTTTACAGCTTCAAATTTTTATTTTCAGTGTGACTGCTAAAAACATACCTCCACTTATTTATTTATTTTCAGTTTTACTGTTTAAATATTTATTCTAAATTTGTGTTTAAAAATTTTCTTCTTAAAATGTGCATTCTAACTTCTATTTTCAATTTTAACTGATTTTCTAAGGCTAAACTTGTATTTTCAATATTAGTATTTAAAATATGCTGCCACTTACTTATGTACCTTCAAATTTGCTGTTTAAACATATATTTTAAAATTTTTTCTGCTTAAAACGTGCTTTCTAACTTGTGTTTTCAATTTTAACTGCTTTTCCATGGCTTGGCGACAATTTTCGGTCGCCAAGCCAAAAAATCGCCAATGGGGTCCTATACTCAAGCTGTTCCGTAATTTCTTTGAAACCAGATTAAATAGATCGATCTTGTGAATCAACGCTCAGTTGATAATTGGCAGAAAAACAGTGTTAAATACTTTGGGAATGACAGAATTAAAAGATAAACATACTGGTATTTATATTAAAAATATGGTTGCAAAAGTACTTGAAAAATTCAATATTGATATTAAGCAAATTTATACAATCACTACTGAAACTGGAACTAATATGATTTCATTTGTCAACCTATTAGGATCCGATACTGAAGACGAAACTTCAGTTATTGATTTAGAAAATGAAAATTTTGAAACTAGGGATCACGTGATAGGCGGGATAGTTTTTGATCATAACTTCTTTTTCAATAAACTTATCGAAATAAGATGTATGCTCATACGTTGAAACTAGCTATCAAAGACGCTATAAAAAACGCTAATTTTAATGAGTTAATCAATTTTAATGAGTTAATTTTAATGTAATCCCCGAGCTTCAGTAGGTTTATTACTGAAGCTCGGGGATTGGTAAAAAAGTTGCGCATTCCGTCTTTGACGCCAAAATTTAAGAAATGCTGTTGATTTAAGACTTAATGCTAACATTTAGAAACCAGTTTGGGATTGTCCAACATGATGGAATAGTACATTTAATATGTTAAAATCTTTATTGAAATGCAAATATTTCAACTCATCTTTAACGGTAGATTATTATTTTGCAGACAGTAAATGGTAGAAAGTTAAATTAATTGTCGAAACCTTACAACCTCTAACGGAAGCAACTTTGAAACTCAAACTTGAACAATTAACTTTAAGCGATTTTTACGGAATTTGGACACGTTGCAAACTTAAATTACGAAATTTTAAAAATTTGTGTAGAGATACTTTATTTAATCAATTATCTAACAGGAAAGCATCGTTAATAGAAAGTGATAGTTTAGTTGGAGCAGTTTACTTGGATTCACGTTATCAAATTTTGCTTTTCACCTTAGAAATACAGGCTGTGCAACATTTAATGACTATTTGGAATAAAATAGAACATCTGGAAAAGTCCATTTTAAGTCGTAAACGAGGAAAAAAATCTTCTACTGAAAATGATGAAGATGCAGATGATTTAGAGAAATTGTTTGAAAAGTAAAGAATTGGCTATAAAAAATCTTCTACTGAAAATGATGAAGATGCAGATGATTTAGAGAAATTGTTTGAAAAGTAAAGAATTGGCTATAAAATCACATAGATCTTCTATGTCTACCGAGATTGATATTAAATTTATTTTAAATATTTGATAATGTACGAAGACTCCATACAAAATATAATGTTAATAACTTTTTGGGAAGAGAATAAAACTATTTATCCGCACTTGTATAAAGTTACAATAGTGGTTTTGCCAGCTCTGGCTACACAAATTAGCGTTGAAAAGGCGTTTTCAGGTTTGAAATTTATTCTCAGAGACAATAGAAGTAATCTCAGTGAAATCATGCTGGAATACATATTAAATAATTAGAGGCAATTTTAATATGCTAAATAAATAAATAAACATATTTTTATATAATAACTGCAAGGCCTGGTGCACATTGTGAGTCGCAAGCGCTAAGCGCCGAGGATACACATAATCATTACAATCATGAACGAAACTATCATATGCATTTCAAACAACGAAAACAATGCCAATGGTCGCCGGTTTCCGATTGCCGCTTGAATTATACAATTTATTTAATTGTACCAATTTGCGGATAGAATTGCATTTTTTGTTTATATAAATTTATGCTTTGTTACATATAAAAATATACAAGCAAGCCATTACTTATTTAAATCTGAACCGAAACCGTTATTTTGGTCGGAACGAAAACCGGGAACTTAACCGATTTTTTTTTTACTTGAACTGAAACCGGAAACCGCAACGAAAAAAAGTAACGGTTCGAAGCCCTGCTTTTAACACAATAATCATTTTTAAATTCGTGTCGTTTTATAATTATTAATCAATAACGGTTAGGTTAGGTTATTCAATTATGGCAAAGCACACGAGGGCTATCTGCCTAAAGGGAGGGATGCCTTCGTGGAGGACTTTCTAAGGGAAACTGGCTCGTACACACGTTACACATGGGGAAAACCACGAAAACGGCCATGCACCGTTCGCGGGATTCGAACCTCGAACCGAACTACCAGTGTTCAGCGTCTTTACCGCTCGGCCGCTGGTGGGCAATAACGAGAAATCCTTTCGAATATTCACATCATTAAACATGCAAGAAATCTAGAACACATTCATTAAACGCATTTGCAAAATTTAATAAAAAAAACTTTTATAAAGATGATTCTTGAAAATTATTTTCACTGTTAGGATAAAGTGTTTTATTTTTTAATTCCTGACTTACTTTTAGAAGTTGAGAATAAATATTTGGTGTTAAAATTAAAGGAGCAGATAGTTTATTTACGGCTGCAACAATGATTGCCTGCAACAATGACCTTGGTGAATTGTGATTTAAAGATAATCCTATTCTAGCCATAATTTGACTCTTTTTTTTTCTCGTTAAAACATGAGCTAAGTATTATTTTACCCTCCAGCCGTGTTTTTATTTCAATTAAAGATGAATTTATGACCCGAACTTGTGCGCCTGAATCGATAAGTGCTTTTATTTTTTTTTATTTTTTACGAAAATATCAGCATATTACAACTCATGAGTAAAACTGACGTTATTGATACTTGTTTTTTCTTTCCGTTTCCTTATTTGATTCGCTTTGTTTACATTTTACGCAATCCCTAGCGAAATGAAAATTTTCTCCCTTCCCCCACACACATAACATGATCTCACTGGCGTCGACGAAATGACATCCAGTTTGTTTTTGGGTTTGTTTGGACGGAATGAGTCATTCTTAGTACTTATTATCTAAGGTTTTAAACACCTGGTACTTTCGATTCATTAGCCTGAGTTTTAGGGTTATGTATTTCAGACAATGATTTTCCTCGAGATGAGAAATATAAATCACATTCCCGCCCTAACTGGGTTGGGTTAAACCATGTTTTTCATTCACGAACACCTGTGTATCCTTTTGTTTTAAAATCCAAAGTTTCATACAATTTATCTGCAACAATTAAATTACGTAACTTTTTAAAGTCGTTTTATGTTTTCCTAAACTGACAATAGTATTCTAATGCTGCGGTCAATCGCGATGCAAACTGAACATGCGACTCATTGGCTGCGCGTTGAGCATGTTTTTAAAGGTGTTAAGAATCTCTCTTGGTGTCGGCTGAAATTCAGCTAAAGACCACTGTCTTAGTTTTTCGTAATCCGACAATTCTGCTTCAGTTGCATACGTTAAAACATTATTATCTTTAACCTTAAGCAAATTAATTAGTATCTCAGCTTGTAAGTCTTTCGGAACTTCTTTTGGTCGCAAACGCATTTTCCAACGAAATGAAAAACAAATGCAGTGCCTCGGGCCGCTCAGGAACAGAGATTGTAATCGTTTTAATACTTTTTATTAAATTTTCAACACTAATCTGCGTGTTTCTTCTATCACTCGATAATGACTGTGATTTTAAATTTTCTAGTTCCATCTGTTTTTCAATTTGGGCTAACTTAAGACGTTCGATCTCTAACAGATAGTGTTCATTACTTGTTTTAGGCGTCTGATCCTCGGCGATCGATTTGACGATGCCAAGAGCAAATTCAGCGTTCGTTTTGAAGACATCCGAATTTTCAATTATTTTTCTAATGTCAGCTTTTTTAGCATTTTCTGGAACATTCTCTCCAATTTTTTCAGCAATTAATTTTAAATCACTCTTGTTTGAGTAATTTAAAAAACTCATTTTAAAAACGAAACAGAAACAGCACTATCTTGAAGAAAGAAAGAAAAAAAAGCTTTCACAGTACCTTATTTTCAAGTTCGCCTGTTTCGAGCACCTATAGTTATGGTACTGATGTCTTATCGTTAAACAGCGATCACACCCACTGCTCAAAGTGTCAGGTTTTATTTCCTGGTTCGCAGAAGAAAAGGTAAACGGGATGAGTATGTACACATGGATTGACTATGTTTAGGACAGGAATCACAACATTAGTTTAAGTATTATCTAGGTCCGATCGCCTACGCGCGACCAGTATGCGTTTTGTAGCAGCTCCTCCGCGAGCGTTCGCTAGACCGCTTCTGCTGGACTTCTCAAACCAAGATGAAGATGTGCTTACCTACAAGCGCCTGGCCCCAGCCACCACCCCAAGCTCTTACTGAACACGACTTGTGATGTCATATAGTGACGAAATGAATTCCCCGCGGCATTTTTGCGCGCCAAAAGCTTGAGCCTCAGCTCCACAAATTCACATTTATACATAACCAAGACCAAAGCAGTAACGTTCACTTAACCTAAACGAAACAGATAATGAAATCTCTTCAAGCTGACGTCATAAAGGGCAACCAATAAGAACAGGGGTGGTGGCTGGGGCCAGGCGCTTGTTGCTTACCTGGAGGTTTCCTACCGTATATGTAGACAGCGCGATCTGGTGCATCATTGAGGCACGATTCTCACATACATACATGCTTTTCTGGATCTGGTCCTGATACCAGAACAGTGCCCTCAAAACAAGGACTATGACATTCAAGACGCACAGCGCTCTGGCCGCCCTACTGATGTTGATGAAGCCCGCCTGCGAGAACCTGCGACATCAGCGTACACAAAACGCTGATGTCGGCGCGCAGCTCAACAGTAGAATAAAAGGAAAGACGGAGACGCAATTCAACATATTCCCTGCAAGTGCCAGTGAGTCAGTTCGTGAAATATCGTTAGAAGAAATCCTGGACGACTTCACACCTGGAAGAATGATCGGAAAGCTGGAGGAAGGGCGTACTGTCACCAGTGTAGCTGCAGAATTCGGAATCAACAAAAGTGTCGTTTCGCGCGCTTGGAAAGCGTTCCAAACCACAGGTACAGCTGTTGGAAAGGTTGGTGGTGGCCGCCCGAGGACGACATCTGCAGAGGATGACCGATATATCGTCCTGCAGGCGAAAAGAGGCCGACAGCAGTCAGCAAACGCCATTCCTCAGCAACTCTGTACAGCAACGGGGCGACAAGTGTCGCGGTTTACTGTGGCTAGACGCCTTCACAAAGGGGGCCTATTCGCCCGCCGTCCTGAACGCTGCCTCCCGTTGAAAGTTCGCCACCGTTTACAGTGGTGCAGAGAGCACAAAAACTGGACAACTGATCAATGGAGTCGTATCCTCTTTACGGATAAGAGTCGGTTCAGTACCAGAAGCGATTCTCAACCCGTTTTGATTTGGAGAGAGGTCGGGACCCGGTTTTATCCCAGTAACATCAAGGAAAGACACCGTAACGGTGATCCTGGTGTTCTTGTCTGAGGAGGCATTATGCTGAACGGCATTATACGAACTGAGCTCCACGTTTTCGACAGAGGGTCTGTAACCGGTAATCGCTATTGTGAGGAGGTACTCCTTCCCCATGTCCGTCTGTTCCGAGGTGCCATTGGCCCAGACTTAATTTTTATGGATGACAATGCACAGCCACATCGGACTCTTGCTGTTGAGGAGCTACTGGAAAGTGAATATATCACTCGAATGGATTGGGCAGCGTACTCTCCAGATTTAAATCCCATCGAACATGTATGGAATGCTTTGGGGAGACGCATTGCAGCACGCTTACATCCTCCGGAGAACACCCAACAACTCAAACAGATGCTGATTGAGGAATGGGCACTCCTACCGCAAGAAATGTTGCACCAGCTAGTTCTGAGTATGCGGAGACGGTGCGAAGCAACCATTGCAGTGAGGGGAGGGCATATCACATATTAAGGAACGTCTGCTTGTTGTTCTTCCTCTTGGATGGACAATCATGAGTCAGGATACTATGCGTTCAATAAAGCTTGTTTTTGTTTGATTCCATACCGTATGCATTGTATTCCTTTTTCAGCTCCGATGCTTTGGTCATCCTTTACGTACATAATACTCTCCTTCATTTCTGCATTTCTGCATTTCATGTCTCTCAGTTGATTTCTCGTGGAGTTATGGCAAAAAACCCTGCTGTTGCTTAAGTTTTGCACACCAGTGTAGATATCGTCAGGCATAAATTTGGAATATCTTTTCGCAATGGCATATCTTTGACACATTATCGTAGATTTGACACAGTAACGTACAGTAAAAATAGAAAATAATCTATACAAGTCCCAGAATTTTTGTGCTTTCGTCTGAGGCGAAAGTATCTATATCTTAATGGTTATAGGGAAGTCGACCGTCACGTGATATACGAATTTGATGACGATGAAATCAGTAGCCTTGGTACCGGGCAAAGTCCATGGTAAGAAGAAAAAAAATCTAGATTAAATAGTTGAAAATAATAAAATACACTCACTTCCAAAAGTTAAGCACGGAGAGGAAAATGCTAATTTCCGGAAGCCAATCAGGATTGAAGATGATGGAATTCGCTGCAGTGGTGGAGGGAAGTATGCAAATATGTTAGGTAACATCCAATCGCGCTTTCATGTCAAGAAATATGCGAAAAAGGCAGTCTTATAAGAAGCCAGCTTTATGAAGGGTTACAGAAGTTGATTGTAAGTGCTGATAGAAGGCGTTTAAAACTTTCGTACAATTTGTTTTCAAGATGACACCTGTTTCTATGACTTCCAGAAGACGAATGGAAGATTCTGAGTGCTGGCGTGCTGTGGGGCGCATTGAAGCAGGATAGTCGATCTATAGATGTTGCTCTTCTCTTCGGCGTTCATCATTCTGTAATTTCACGTTTATGGAAACGATTCCAAACCACACAGACGGTTGTCCGAAGGCCCGTAGCCGGTCGCCCAAGGGTTACAACCCCGCGGAAGATTGATATATTGCTACTGTAGCCAAGCGGAATCGCAGAGCGACCTCCTATAGTTACAGCGTCCATTGGTAAGGCGATACCTGCAGCTACTGTACGCCGAAGATTACATATGAGTGGACTGTACGCCCGGGTACCTCGAGTTTGTGTTCCTCTATCAAGAGGGGCAAGATTACACTTATGCCGGGAACATGTCAATTGGAATGTGTCTGACTGGGGCAATGTCATGTTTACTGATGAGTC
>KK119894.1:529859-572148 GCA_000611955.2 Stegodyphus mimosarum | reverse complement strand
AGGACTAGAGACAACAAGGAAGCGGGGACAATTCTTTCCATTATTCGTATTTCCATCGGTACGAATTTTTTTTTGCAGTTGATGTATCAGAACTAGCGCTTTGAGCGTCGTCATTGACGTTGAAGTCTTTAATAAGGTAAATTTGGGGTTTCGCCATATTGGAAGAAAAAAAAGATTCGGGTCCAACCGCCCCACCCACCACGGAGCCCAACAAGGGAACACAGAATCCTGTGTTAGGGCTAGTCAGACCTATGCGCAAACTGAAGCCCTACAGTCGGCTTTCCCGAAAGCAAGAACTCCCGAGAGCTTATCCCCAAGCCACTGACACAAGGACTAGTGACCAGCCGATTGACACCCGTGAGGACGACAAGGTGCCACCCGTTTAGCTGAAGCAGAGGCCAAAGCAGTGTGTTGGGGACAGTACCTCGCCCCTCAACTACCAGGACCCTCCTTTCCAGCGACACGGGTCTCCACGCACGGCAAACACGTGGGCAGTTTTCTCGCCACTTCAGAACCAGAGACAAGGGCTGTTCCAGTCTGTCATAGCGAGCCCCAACCTCCGAAGAGGAGAACCACAAGAGAGAAAGGAAGGACGAAAGTTTCAGCTCAGAGCAGAGGAGACAGAAAAGAGGATAGATCACTGGGGCTCCAGGATCGTGACTCCCGTCTCATCAAGAAGATGATCCCCTGAAGGGCTAGGGTACCTCGGGATTGCCACACCCGTACTCACAAAAGTGAGCCCCTGAGGGGGATTCACAAATTGCTGCTATTTATAAATTAGTACAGTTAAGCATCTCAACTAATGAAAATATCACGGAAGTTTAATTTATGGAGCATTTACGCACGAAGCCTCTATCTCCATATCATCAAAGGTTAAAAATTTATCATCATCAAAATAGCCGTTCATCTAATAGGATAAAAATTTAGAAAGCCAAAACAGAAACCTTTAAAAAGATAATGTCTTCGCATGAGAAAAGAGGTAAAGAAGGATGTAAATTTTCCGTCAAAAAATCAAGGAACAGAATGAATTTAGAAGTGGTAGTAATCATGATAATTTTATAAAAACGTGGAATTTCTTGATTCTTGATATAATAAAATTAAAAGTACAGACAATGCAGAAGATAGGAAATGCAATGAAAATATTCCACAGTGAGAACAACCAATCGTAATATTTCTCTCAGTTTGCAGACAATCACTATGGAGCTAACAGTCTAAAATACATATTACATAGATTACAAATTACATTTTAAATAGAAAGATTTATCATTTAGGTATCACCAAACCATGCCATATAGATAAAAACAAAATTTTTAATATTAGAACGTAGAACCACTTATTTAAATATTCCATAATTCAATATGAAAAATACATTCATATAAACTCTCAGTCTTCACGTAAGCAACTTTTTATGCAAAATACATAAGTGAACGATATAAATATGGTACGTAAAATTTTCTAATATACCACCGTATGGTAAGTACACAGTAGAGAATTGTAAATGAAGTATTTCTATGATAAAGCAAAATACAATTTTTTACATCCCCAGTTGCGCTTAATTAGATAAATCACATACAGGATGAAGAAACATTACAAACCACTATAATCACATGAAAATCACTATAATCACTTTTGAAATCAAAAACGTTTATGCACTTGTATATGTTAGGTACTTGCACTTGTATATGTTAGGTTTTAAGCATGTCATTGAATCTAGAAATGATATTGATATGGGTGATCAAGTCTTAAACTCTAAAAATCTGCTCACACAATTGAGAAATCAACAAAAGAGGCATAACAATATTAATTAAACATTTTGTAGAACTTGTAATAATGTTTTATGATAGTACATAAAGATGAGTGAAAAAAAAAGAATTAAGTGTGCTGTCTATTTCTAAGATTATATTGATGTATAACTTGATGAGTGGGAGAATCTTTTAGGAGCCAAACGAAGGTAACTCATGTGAATACTAAGTGGCTGACAAAAAATCATTGTCAAGTGCACAAATAACATAATTTACATCACTTGCTTTAGAAGAAATAACACAAAAAGTTTCAGAAACCTATGCTTGAATGTAACCTTAAGTTGACATACACTATATCATTAACAATGAATGATCTTAATTTGGCATTTTTCGTTTGACGAGCACTCTGTTTTATTTGCTTTATTCCAACATCTCATAGGTATCTTAGTTTTAGTTGTGTTAAAAGCTCAGACAAATAATATGATATATCCAACTGAATGGCCTTGGATTAAACGTATCAAAATGTAATGATAAATTTCTTCCAAAATGCAGAATATTACGAGAATAACCTGTTGACAGATGAACAGTGCCATTGTAAATATTCTGATGGATAAGCAATGTGAGCAATTGCATGTCCCCATTTTTCTTGCAGCACAGTATCGTGTAAAATATATTTCAACAAGTATGTAAAAATTACAGAATTCAGTTACGTACAAAATAAAAATGTACTTGTTGCATATAATTTTTTTTACGTTACTTTGATGAAAATTAAAAATTTAATTATCAGAATTGTAATGGCACATTAAAATTTAATTCCAGCATGTAACACTTGAATAGTTCTACAAATTCAAATTTAAAATCCTTATGCATAATGGTTCTCACCCTGCACTGTACCATGATTTAAATCTTAATTTTTAATAGCCATTCATTTATGTGATTAGGTGGCATGATTCCATAATATTCATAACTTATTTAATATGCTGAATTTATCTCACGGAAAATCAAGTTTTTCATTACACTTCTCTGCTGTTATGTTTTCACTCAACCATGCAAGTAAGTTAACTTTAAGCAGCATAGTCTTCATTTCCATTTATTATAAAAACATACTTCAAACGGAAAACAAGGGGGGCGATGAGTTTATCTTCTTTTTTTAAATGAAATCAAAAGGCAAATATTCTATCATTCTTGTATAATTTCAGAAATTGATTTAACTTTAAAATCTCACGACTGCATGCTTTCATGCACGAAATGCAGATGCACATAAGTTATGTGCGATATTTAACTAATTTTCAATTTATCGCTTTTTTTCAAACCATACAGTAAATATCCTCTTATTTACTAACAATCCAGACGTTCTGTAAAGTTGTATAAACTCGTCAGACTGTGATCAGGCATGATATAAATGTTGCTCACCATTGGAGCTCTTGATCTACTTGGATTCTTGATTCCCAAGCTTTTATTCTTCAGCCTATCAGTTCTATAACCACTGTTGCATCCAGGGACGAAACAGGTTGCACTATACGACTTACTCATAATGGAAATTGATATCAAAGCAATATTTTCGGTATTACTACCTATGTAAAATACTACGACAAGACAAACTACTGGTGATCGCAGTGCCCTCTATAAATTATGCGACAAAAAGTGGACCGTTTTTGGGAAAAGCCGTAATACGAGTTTCACCTCCTTCATTATACTCCGTGCGAAAGACTAAATTACTACCATTTTTCGCTTAACGAAAGAAAATCTGTTCTTTTTATAAAGATGTGATGAAAAGCGAATGTATGATTTGTCTTTCTTTTATGTAACGATTGTAAAAAAATGTGTGACTAATTACATAGCATATGTCTTTCAATCAGTCCTTACGAGATATTTTGATTGATAACAAGATTGTATGGTAGAAAGAAGTGCGTGTCATTCTCAGCATTCAAGCGTCACTTCAAGCTTTCCGCAACGGTAAAAGCAGAAGACATTTTGACTTTCGACATTTGGTCAGACAGGTCATGCATTCCACATTTCTCTAGCAACCGTGCTTAGAGTTCCGTGGTTAGACTCTAGTCGATAATGTTCTGCGCTTTGAACGGCTGATGATATTTCAATCAATAGATGGCGCCACCAGTTTAATGTTTTATTTATTTATCAAGGTTACTCATCCATCTAAACGTTAAACAATTTGCAGCTATTAACCTCCATTCCAGAGGTTAAGTGGTCAAACTTTTATTTAGTTGTTAAGTCTTTAATTTTAGTTTATGAATATATTAAAAAAAAAACTACTTTTATTCACGTTATGGTATTTATCAACATTTACAGTACATTTTATTGTTTAATTAGTAGAACACATTGAAAAATAATCTAAATCTAATTAAATGTATAATTCACTATAAATTATAAAAAGAAAACTCTCCATATTACATCTCCCAGCAACGGAAATTAAATTTTAAATAAGTATTATTTCAGAATTTAAAAAAAATATAGAAATATAGAAAATTCTTCAGATGATATACATAATTTTTGTGCATTCGAGTTATGAAATGAATGAGATGTAACGCTGTTAAGTGAACCTAGTGCCAGAGTGTCGCTATGAGAAACAAATATAGTGAATTTTAAAGAGTGCATTTATTCTATTGTGGTTTACGCGCTATCGATGAAGTAGATTTAATTCAACGCAATAAGTTTAAATTAAATACAAAATACCTATAATTTAATATTAAGTAAAAGGAAGACATCAGGTGTACTCATCAGAATTTTTATTACCATAGCAGCCATATTTGTTTATATTTTAAATTTAGTAGAATAGTGAATTAAATCTTTCTGTACCTTCAGTATCTTTTTGCCGAGTGGGACGAAAAGAAAACTTTGCGCACCGAAAAATCTGCCTTCTTGCCTGCTGGCCGAATTAGTTGTTTTTTCCTAGAAACTGTAATTTTAATTGTAAAAATTGTTTTTTTTAACTGTTTTAACTGTATTTGGTGTTTTATGTTTTTCTATATCTTTCAGTTTTTAATGAAAATATTTTGAGTTTTTATGTATTTTTGCTTTGCCGCGAAGTGAGAACTGAATTAATTGAATGAGAAATATATCTCTAATGAAATTCGAGGAAATAAGTTTAAATGAAATACAGGTAAAAAATGCATATAATTAAGTATTCCGTCAAATTTCCTTTACTAAATATTTCTCCAAACATTCATAAATACCAACAGTAATTTCGCATATGAAAAAAAATTCAAAACTGTACTTATTTTCTATCAAAAATCTAAAGTTTGATATCTGTAAGACAATTTTCTTGGTTAAATTTTATAATTCAAATATGCTGACAGGTAAATATTAAATTCTTACCCAGACATTTCTTTCAAATAATTTTAACAAGTTTAATTAATCATCAAATAATTTATTTTAATTTAAACTAAAAATAAATAAATTAGGAAAACTTTATTAGCTTTTAGAGAAAATTTACCGTCTAGTAGAAGACAAGAGCAAATAATAATAACTTTTTACTCAATTTCACTTATTTATTAAATTTTTCTCCCACATAGAAATTAAAATACATATGTAAGTATATAAATAATTATAAATTTAGTAATTTTCAACTTTATTTCTCGCTATACTTGACAATTGATGATGTTTCTGATAAATTTTGTAGAGTCTGAGAAAGTTTGTAGCCTTGGCGAGAAATTTTTGGCAATTATCTTCATCACGGATTGTAGATCTCATTGGTCAATTTTTTGTTTTCTTTTTTTTCTGAATTTTCAATTGTAAAAAATACATCCACATATAAATACATTCTCAAACAAAGAGTGTATTCTTAGCTCAAAATTTCTTTACTAAGTTTATTTATTTTTTGGCAAATATGAATGAAAGCTAGAAAAATCTTTATCTTCAGATCTCTGAATAAGATTTATACCCCTTGTAAATAAATTATCGCCATTTATAGATTTTCGGGTGCCCTATTCCGTTTCTTTTTTAATGGAAATGAAAATAATATGGATTTAAAATAACAAAATCTTGATCATCAAAACTGATGCTTTTGGAGAAGCAAATCTTGAATCTTTGCAATACCATTATTGCAACAAATGCATATGCATAATTGAAATATTTTGGTGAGTCGCATAAAATTTCTTCGGCGGTCGCATGAGGACCACAGACCGAAGAAGAAAGTCTCAAACACTCAGGTCAATAACATACAATTTTCAAAATTAGGGTAAGCTATGGCGAATAATTAAAACTCAAGGACTTCTAAAGAATATCATTTTATAATTTTCCGTTATTTAATTCTTAACCCATTAACGCCCAAATTAACAATTCTTGAAATTTTGCCTTGAAATTGATAGACATTGTTAGAAATGCATAAATTAAAAGTATTTCAAAAGCATTTTGAAAAATTTTAAATGCAACCATATTTTTTAAGCCGTCCTCATTTGAGGACACTGGGCGTTTGTATATAAAAATGTAAATTTTTTAAAAATCAAAATCTTTTACATAAAATGATTTAGTTTTAATATATAAACAAACTAATAGACAAAATAATGTTAAAAATCAAAATTTATTTTAAGACGTGTAAGAAAACTTTTTTTTACATTTTTAAGATAGATTTTTTTTATGGAAAAGAGGAAAGCATTGAATGCACAATGTTACATTGCATTTCATGCAATATGTTCTTGGCTTTGAGGCACAATTGTCATATTGGCAACGCCTTTGTTTATCTCTTTTACCAATAACATGCTGTATTTTGTCGAATTTTATGTCAGGAAGCACGTTCGATCTGCATGTTATCCTCCTTTGTACTGGTCTTCCTAGGATTGCTTTTGAGTCGGCTCCTTTTTTCAAATAGGTTACTGCAATGTATCTCCTAAAATCTTTGATTGACATTGAACGATGGATCCTTTTATAAATGAGATAGGCATTTACAACAGCCATATCTATCATCCTAGTAATAAGACAAAAATACCATTTCTTTCCTCGTATGGCTATAGAATGTTTCTCAAGAAGGCAATCATGAAGGTCGACACCCCCCATAAATGAGGTATAGGAACTTATAGCATGAGGCTGATTTACTTTCACCTTTTCTTTTTTCTCTACACTCCATCTTTGTACTGAAGATAGCGGCATTATTGTGTCAAAATTAGTGGCCAATGAAACACACTTATTGTCTTTCCATTTGACAACAAGAATTTCATTTGTTGTGTCAAATTTACTATCGTAAAACCCTCTCTCTTTCTTACTCATTTTCTTGTCATCCATTATTGGGCATTTTTCAGTACGATTTTCTCGAATTGTTCCACTAGCTCTAAACTTCAGTTCTTTCAGTTTTTTTAGTAACGCATGACTGGTAAAAAAATTATCAAAATAAACACGATGGCTCTTCGGATCTTCTACAATAGATAGTAGATTTAGCACCACTTTTGTACCTAAAGGCAGTTTGTCAGATTCGGAAGTATTTGTTTCCTTTCCACAATACAGTGCAAAGTTATAACAGTATCCATCGTTGCCACACAGAGCCCAGAGTTTATACCCAAATCTAATAGGTTTAGATTTTATAAACTGTTTTAGTGTATGATGACCATAATACCGGACGATCATTTCATCAACAGACAAATTTTCATGGAAAATGCCCCATTTTTGAAAATTCTTGGAAAGCATTTCTAACAAGGGACGTATTTTAAATGATTTATCATTCTTGTTATATTGATGTAATTTATTATCTTGGAAATGCAATAATCTTTTGAGCTCTAAGTAGAAATTTCTAGTCATAGCATTCTTCACTATTGTTACTCCTAAATCATCTGCTTCTGCCCAGTAGTCCCGTTCACTGGGTAAAGTATGATAGCCCGAAAGTATCAGAAATCCTATAAATGTTTTTATTTCATCTTTAGTCACATTATAATTCAATTTATTTTTCATTTCGTGAGCATATCGATTAGTTTCCTCTACGATCATAAACACTTTCAGTAAAAAATTCTTCAAACAGCTCAACTGGACTCATATTATTAGTTTGCGCTGTCAATATATCAGAATTTCTCTTGGACAAATTTTCCAAATTCCCAAATGTGTAAGCCGGGCTTTCATTCGTCCATACAATTGACTCTCTTTTACGTTTACGGGAATTGTTTTCCTTTTTCTTATCCGAAATAATAGGGTTATCATTATCATCTGGCATTGTAATTTCTAATGTACCTGCAACATCTGATACAACTGGAGTACCCAAATTATCATCATCGAATTGCTCTTCATCTGTTAGATCATCCACATCCGGAGGCATCGATATAATATCTGCTTCTATTTCTTCAGAAAAAAGATAAGCAGTCGCCTCTTCTAAGCTTTTAAATATTTTATTTCTACTCATTTTTCAAGATTTATTTATAGTTTTTCTGCAACAAAAGTAACAAACACTTAAAAAATAAATCTGAATACTGCATAAAAACTATACCCAAACGCCCAGTGTCCTCAAACGAGGACGGATATGTTTTCCTGTTTATTACGGATATATTTACAACAATAAATATTAACAAACATGCTAATGACACAATATGGGCTATCTAGATTATATTTATAACAAATTGAAAGAATTTACCTCATAAATCCAGTGCCATACAGTGGAACATAAAATAAACAACGCGAATACCAAAAAACGGGTAAATTATACTTTATCTTTCCCGCGCAATTTTACTTAGTTCCAAAATAATTGCGCATCTCCCATTGCATGATGGTGTCATCTATCGGACCAAATTGTACATGTAAAAAATTTTTTTAATTTAATGCAGGGAATAACAATTTTTTACAGCGTCCTCAAATGAGGACACTGGGCGCTAATGGGTTAATAACAAAGCCAGGCTTAACAGACCAGGAATTCGGCGTGGAAGAAATTAAACCAGATTTGGTTGCAGATACAGACTCTGAGTACTTAAAAAATTTTTGGTACTTATGGACATTGCGTCACCTCCTTGAGCTTGAAGCTTAACAATGAAAACATGAAGAAGTTGCTAGAGGATCATGAAGATGAGCTCAACAAGAAAGAACTGCCACAACTTCAGAAGCTGCACCGAACGACGGTTGTGAAACAATACTTTCGGAAAAAAACAGAAAGAAAAACCACTTTAGCTGTTTTATCCGCAAAAAGTCTGTGAAACGAAGGAAAGTTTCCACACAAGGATATCAACCTGGTAAAGCACTAGCAAGCTACAGCATACGCATTTTCAGTGAGGAACATTTTAAACCATAAGTACCAAAAACCTTGCGAATTTTTTTAACATAGGTTTAGTGAGTCTCGAGAAGAATCCAGTGACACTTAGAGACAAAGAAAATATTTTTAAAAAATGCCCCCTAAAAACAATTACCTGATCTTTTAAGGAAATGTTCATAAATTTCGCAATCCAAGCAATAACATTTTCCTTGTCATTTCCCGCTTATATCGTCCACTCTCATTTGTACTAACAGTGAAATTAATTTTAATATTTGTATTTATCTTTTTTGTTTTATATTTTATGATTTGAATTGGTTTTTGACTTATAACCTTGTGCGTAACGTAGTGCTTAAATTTTCAATAAACAATAATCTCTAGTGTAAGAAAGAATTACTCTTTTATATTAATTGCCATGGGGAAAATTGTTTCATTTTACGATCATTTCTTTTGAAGAACGGCTTTCAGGAGCGTGTAAAATTTGTAAACTGGGGTTTCACTGAATTTTAGCTGTGGAAAATTAGGCCATAACTTAACTTGATGCAAAAAGAAAACCAAAGAAAAACATAGAAAGCTACAAACAACATAGAAAAATTAACAAATATAACTTCTGAAACGGCAAACATGGAAAAATAACACGAATCAGCTACATATTTAAGTATCTAAGAAAAGAGAAGAAACGTCATCTTTTAATCAAGACAGAAATGATACGAAGAATGAAATAGAAGAACAATACCAAAGAGTTTAAATGGATTATAGATTCAGAAGCCACAACTCTCATGGCAAGAAATAAAGAAATGCTTGCCGATTTTAAAGATCTAGAACGACAAATACTGACATTCGGAAAATGAGCAATGATTTAGTCATTTATTACTGGTGATATTATAATACAAACTGAAGAACAGAAAACGTTCTGCACTTTACCAACTTTAAGCACCAAAAATAGCTGACTGGGATTTAAAAATAAGCTTTTACCAAAACTAAAGCCGAAGTGAATCAGTAAATATGAGACATTCTATCTATAGCTAAAAAGAGAAAATAAATTTAAAGTTGTAGGAAATATAATAGAAAAAAGGAGATAAAATTGGTAATGTTAATGATGTGTTATCAGAGATTAGATTACCTGAGACTAGTCTAGATTATAATAGCCTGGACTACGTTATTCAGATCATCAAAGACTAGTTTAGCTAAACTATCAAAGACTGAAAGAAATGGAGAAATACTCATAAATAACTGTATTAGAAAACATAAAATTTTCCAAAAACGTTAGTTTGTACTTTAAGAAAAATGACGCAAAATTCTTGTAGAAGTGTAAAATTCGAACAATCGGAAAATGTTTAGAAGTATGGCATATAGATTTAGTTGTACTGATTGAGAAGTAAAAAGATGGATGTTGTTATTTTGTAACAGTGGGAGATGATTATAGTAGTTTCATGTTTAAGATTATACTCGAGAAAAAGTGTGAAACTACAGGACCTTTGAGAAAGCTTATCGTTTAAGAAGAAAGAAAACAGGAAAAAAATTAAACGAGTTTGCAGTGGTAACTATAGTTAAACTTGTAAAGTCATTAGATTTTTTTTTCAGCTCGAGGCGGGCTCGCCGGAACTCGAACGCTGGACCTCTCGAATACGCGTTGAGTATGCTTCCAATTACAGTATGAAGGCATGCGGAAATGAGAGAGAAAATAACTTATAAACTCTTAAAAGGAATTTTTTGAAAAAAGAAAAAGGAATTAAATATGAATATATAAAATTTTTGGAGAATAATGATAAAGCTGAATGCTTTAATCGTACTGTTATGAAGACTGCTAGAAGAATGTTCATTAATGCGGAATTACTGAGAAAAGTTTGTCAAAGCAGCCACTCATGTATATAGCATGAGTCACATAAGGAACAAAAAGGTAGCATCTTTTACAGAGCTTGTAAGCCATCTTATACAGAGGATGTAAGCCAAGCTTTAATTTTATGATTTGGATGTGAATCATATGTTCACTCAAGACGAGTAAAACGTGAAAAGACTAATCCCATAAAAGGGTAATTAGATGTGATACAAAATGAAGAGAAAGGGGTGCAAAATTTATAGGTCTGAAATTTATGCATTTACAGAGGAATTTAGGAAGGAGAGATATGAAATCCAATGAGCAGAAACGCGGATCAGCTTTACCGAAGGAAAATGAACTGTCAACAATAATTAAAGTGCAGTCAACAATAATTAAATATTAGAAGAATATATTATTTTCTGCAAGGAAAAACCTGATGATACTGAAGAAAATTTAGGTATAGCAAAAAAAGATCAGAGAAAAGACGACTATAATGTTTTAGAATGTAATGATATAACAGATCTGAAATCTGAGGAAATTTTACTCTCAAAATCAGGGGTTAAAAACGACGAAAATAGTTTGTTGGAAATAACAATATCAAAGATCCCTCGTATGCTGAAAAACGTACAAATGATATTCATAAAAATTCTGTAGAAAAAAGATCCGTAAGAACCGCGAAGCCACTAAAAAAATTTAAAGATGGTGTGGTATATAAGAGAAATGAAGAATTACCATATGATAGATTTAAGAAATCTGCTGAAAAACAGTTTTGGCTAGATACAATGATAGAAAAACTGAGTTCGTTGGAGGTTAATGGTTAGTTAGTTAAACGACTTATGGCTAAACAGATTATGAAAGACCATTGGATATTAAGTAAAATGAGAAAAATCATATTTTAGTAGAAAATCCATCGGATTTAACAAAAGAAAACGAATTGATTATAAGGACGGAACTTGTAACCTTTAGAATGTTATAGATTGTAGTTCACAAAAACTGAAATACGAGATTATTTTATGTAAAAACTGCATATTTAAACATACGCTCACACAAACCGATTCGCATGGAATAACTACCTGGTTTTATCTCGGACCCCCCAAAAATATGTCTTGTGAATAAAAGTGCAGTCAAAGTTCGCTTAACGAGCAGCTCCCACAACGAATATTCGCATAACAAGCAAATCAAAATGTAAAAAAATCAGCGATTTTTCTCAGAATGAGGGACGTAGACACATCGTTAAGGCATATGCAGGATCCTGTCCGCATTTCGGACATCAGTCTGTAATTAGCGCTTGTTCAGTTAACCGTCGCTTGTGAACATTGTTTTCAGAAACATTATTAGCCCAAAAGGGGCTATTAATCTCGAAATAGGATTTTGCTTTGTTTCACTATAAATGATGAATCACTTTTCAAATTGTTGCACTAAATGTTATCGCCTTGTATTATTTTTAAAGAAATTAAATAACGAAGATACGTACGTTTATGTACGTATGTATGTTCCTCACATTGTAAAAAACGACGGTATCTAGAGTTCTCAAATTTTGAATAATGTAGCCCGTCACCCGAACATTTGCTCCTGGAAGCTCGAATTTTGCATTTTTGAATTTGTTTTATTATTTACTTCATATTTTATAGAACATTCATGCATTTTGGATTAACAAACACAACAATTTGGAAGTGAGCAGTGACAGCACTGTACGGAATAAAACCTTTTTATCTGTAGCGCAGAAGACTATTGCCATTCCGAAAAATGTAAGATCTTTCAGTTTTAATTAACAAACTCGGCTCTATGAAAGCAATGTGTTGCCGAGGCCGGAAATAAAGTACTTTTATATATCATGGCGCCAGCGTGCTGCCCAAGATAGTAATTTCATATTTAATATGGCAGGTTATTGGAATATGGAATAATAAACAAAACGATTTAAAATCAGTGAACACAGTTCTTAAGAACACTTTTTTCATGTGATTGATTACTTTGCATGTATTAAAATCACGAGGTCTAAATAGAAATATTTAATATTTCTATGGAATTACACTAGCTGAACTCCTTAAACTTATTACATATTCTTTTCTTGTGATAACTATTTCAGGCAGCTGACGCGCAAGTGGCTGATTTTTAAAGAAAAAACGTATTGAATATAAAAATATGTATTGCAACCTCTGACACTCTATCGAGAATTCCCAACATATGCTATTTTTAAATATTTTGTGATTTTGGTGTTGAATGTTATGTGATATAAGTATGAAGAATGTGATATTTAATAAATTTAATTATATACGCAAAATGTTAATTAAGAAAAGATAAAAAAATGTTTTGTAGGCTACTAAGAAAATTTAACATTGATATGATGAACTCAGAAGAAACTGAAAACAAATATAAAAATGTATGCCAACGCTTACTACTGCCTCAAAAATTTTTAACGTGTGCTGCTACACAGCTTTTAAAAAGATTGGGATTTTGTTGTTGAACTATATGTAGCGTAAGTGCCAAAAGCAAAAACGATGCTTGATAATAAGGGTAAAATGATGAAAAATAAATAAATAAAAGCTAAAAAAGGGTTAGGAGGAGTTAGTGCAAGAGCAGACTTGTAGACTGCGAGCTCAGCGTGAGAGTAAAAAACTTTAACAAACCCCTTTGGGCGACTATTAAAATCTGAAACCTTTCAGACTTTTTTTGAAGTGCAAAGTTAAAACATGTTTACATGTTTGCTCCCAAAGAAAATTACACAAGAAGACAGGGCTAAGAAGAGAAAAACCACCGTAGAAGTCATATGCCAAATCACTGAAAGACAAGATTCAAGCGTGGCGGCTCATCTAGCACGTACATGTAATCGGTCCGCATCAACGATTTTCATTATTTTGGGAAAAAAAAGATAGAATTAAGAAGATTGATGCTTCAAAGTGTGACACAAGAATTTCTACGCAACGACCACTTTTTTTCGACGAGATTGGTAAACTGTTTCTTGTATGAATCAATGAGAAAAAAATGGAAAGAGACACTATTAACGAAAACATAATTTGCGACATGGCGAAACTTGTTTTTGTCAACCTCATTAAGAAGACGGCAGGATCATCAACGAACGAAGAAGAAGCATTCAAGGCAAGCTGGGGATGGTTCGAAAAGTTTAACTGAACGGCTGCATCCACAGCTTTGTGAAGCATGCAGAAGCAGCAAGCTCAGACAAATGTTTATTGCAGCCGAGAACTTCATCTGTGAATTCAAGAAGCTTCTGAATGCTAAAGGTTATATGCTGCATTAGATTTTTTAATTGCGATGAAACGAGTCTCTTCGGGAAAAAGAGGCAGAAAAGAACATATCTTACAGCAGAGGAGAAGGTATTGCCGGGGCACAAATAAATGAAACTTAACAAACAAATGCCTCACTCTGTCGTTTTGTCCAAATGCAAGTGACAATTTGAAAATTAAAACGCTGCTCGTTTACCATTCGGACAATGCATGAGTTTTGAAGAAGTGCAGAAGAGCAGGCTAAATATCACGCGGACGTCCAACAACAAGGCTTGGGTGACAGGTGTTCTTTTATAGAATGGATCAATAAAATGTTTGGTTCGTCAGTTAAAAAAAACAAAAAAAGAAAAAAAAGAAGAAAAAAAAAAAGAATCTGCTTGCCGCTCCGTGCCTTGTTAATTACGGACAACGCTCTTGCACATCCTCCCGGCCTAGAAGATGACTTTCTTGAAGAATTTAAATTTGTCAACATCCAGTACTAAAAGCGCTCTTCGAGTATTGTTTTGAGGTAACTGAAGAAACCTGTCTCGAGTCACATAGTTTTGAAAAAGACTATATTCACATCGTTTACTGTGTCAAGATGATCGACAAGATAATATGGATTTACTGTGTCAAGATGATCGGCAAGATAATATGGAAATATGGGATGGAGTCATTAACAGAACCCTTTTCTTACTGTATGGAAAAAGCTTTGGCTGCGCATAGTTGTCGAACGCAAGACCGAGAGGTTTGCGCAAGTACCCGTGGAGCCCTTAAGATTGTGTCTCTGGCCAAGATTATGGAGCTAGAGGTGAATGTCAAAGACATTGATGAGCTATTGGAAAAGTCTAGTCAGGAGCCCATGACTGAGGAGCTTATGTAGCTGCATTCTGTGTCACAGCAAGAAGTGGAAAAGGTTTCGTCAGTGGAGGCAACAGCTTCAGCAAAGCAAAACTTTTTCAAAGAAATAAGAGGGATGCTGATAGCACAATTTAAATTTATTTAACGATAATGGGGCTCGTTTTCGCTAAATTTTGAAGACTAAGCAAAAACAAATGTCTTTAGACAACTTGTAAAAAGTATGTATTACAAATAATAAATTACTTTATTACAAATTCGTTTGAGTATTGTTTTTGGAATGGAACGGATTATCGTATTTTACATTGATTCCTATGGAAAGATTGTTCGCTTAATGACTGTTTCGCATTACAAGTAAGATTCGGAAACAGATTATGCCAGGTTTCACTGTATATATGGATAACCACAATCAGGAAGATGCTGGCACGAAGAAGTTCTTAAATGATTGATTGAGATTTAAAGTCTTCATAAAAATAAATTTAAAAAAATAATAATCAGATCTATGTATTTTCCATCAGGAAGATGCTGGAGCATTCAAGGCAAGCTGGGGATGGTTCGAAAAGTGATTTTGAAATAGAAGACTTCATTTTTCAATTTCTAAATCATTCACCTTACGAAAAGTCACTAGCATGCAGAAATGATTGGGATGGACATCAAACAAGAATCTGGAAACTTATTTTAAGTAAAAAAATTGCATAAACAAAATTTTGAAATGGACTAATGTAAACTTATGAAGGTTAAGTTATTCAAATATGGCAAACCGGCGAGGGTCATCTCCCTAAGAGGAAGAAATGCCTTCAAAGAAGACTTTCTGAGGAAAACTAGCTCGTATTCATATTAAACATGGGGAAACGAACTATGCAGCCAGCAAATCAAACCTAAGGGAGGCTGAAATACCAGTATTCAGCGGTCTTACCCACCCGGCTACTGGTGGGGCGTAAGCTTATTAAGACTCCACGGTTATTGCATGAAAATCATGATGCTGTATTATCAAGAAAAAGCTGTAAATATAGAAGTTTAAAACAATCTAGTAATAGGCTCCAAAGTATAGCATCAGTCAATAACAGGACAATATTGCAGGATAAAAAACATGCCATTAATTTTTTCAGAATTAATATGCGTAATAAATAAATCATCTGATTGAGGAAATTTTGTTAATAAATTTTGATTTTATTAATTAAAAGCTGAACGCAGGTTTTTCAAAGTAAAAAGATTGCGCTGAATTGCATTTTCCGAAGTAGACAATAACAATGGAAAAAAAGTATATGACATAAAATCGGAGAGTACAGAAGAAAACCTGAAGTTGCCACACATACCAGTTCTAATTTGTGAGAAGAAGAAATAGAATTTCACTGAAGCCTTTTATTTTCAATTTGATATAAAGTAGAATCTTCTAAATTTGCCTGCGGCTCTACTAACCTACCAGATGTCTGTTTCTGTAGATCTCCTACTCCGGAAACAAAACGCAGAAAACAACATAAATAAAAGCGAAGAAAATTCTCGGAAGAAGAACGAGAACGGCTTCATTGAAAGCACGCATTAAAATAACAAAAGTTAGTACTTTCATCAGTTTTGTTTTATTTCTTACCATAGTTTGTTACGTCGTTTGCTGAAAACCGCCCGACAAACCGTGCGAAAAATTTCCTGCGGGCAGACACGACACTGGTAACGCCATCTATTGGTTGTTATGACAGTATCTAGGCATTTAAGTTTTCTTTCCTTCACTGCGTCACGAAAGAGAACAAAATAGAAAGAGTTACTCTAGCTCAGTTCAAGCCGAAGTCAAAGCAAGTTTATGAATTAGTAATTTAAAGCTTTCATGCGATAGAATAAATAGAAAGAAATTTAAAAGCTTCGTTCTGCATCATACACTATTTTGAAATTGACTACACAGTTTTATCCCCACCGTTCTGACTGGACTTCGGAATTTCTTTTAACAGGGTACCGCAACACCCGCAGTTGGGTTGAGAGGGAACTACGCCAGGTGTAAATAGTAATGAAAACTAGCCTCTAGCCTGCACTTCTCACTGAAACAATATTTTAAATTTTTGAGATCTTCTATTTACTGAAATTCTACTTCAGCAGTTCAGAAATAACGGCTAAAAAAATTGCAGCTATAATTCTTTTGTTAAAATATTTAGAATTTTACTGCCGAATTGACAGTGCCCATTTGCCTTTCGCGAAACTCATATTCGGGTTCCTTATTTCAAACGCAATGGTCCGACAGAGGTATCTTTTTGAATGATTTTGCCCGTACCAAAATTAAAGATCCAAAAGTCCAATGGATGGTGATACTTCTGTATCAGATTCAAAAAGCCGAACAAGTTACCCATACACACTAAACAATTGTAAATGTCTGCTTTGTTCAGTTTGATTACGAATGTGGCTATTTGCTCATTTTCATATTTTTAAACGTAACCATTTAATCTTTTTTTTATTCATACTAATTTACGTTCAGAAAAGAAAGACAAACACAAACAGAATTTTTCAAAATCATTTTTAATTGAGATATTATTTTATTTGATAGCAACAATTTTTTATTTTCAGCTGGCGCAAGACGTATTAATTTTGTTTAAGAGAAGATGATAAATCTTTGTAATATTTCTGCAGTTATTGAATGCAAAATTATGTAAATAAGAATGCACGACAATTACCCAACCAAAATTTAAATAAGATCTAATGCCTTGCGGTGAAAATATTTCTACGAATTGGTATGATATTTTATATTTTTAAAATGCCAAAATAACTTTTAAATGTTAATCTAACTTCAAGTTTTCAGAGATTGCAAGTTTATTATTATTATTTTCTCATGTATCATCACCATTTCCTACGTAGAACATCCAGGCTTTGATTATCTTCAAAACATAATTCTTCTATTTGCTTTGTACATTAATTAATGGCAATAGCCTGTACACATACCTATAGATACATCGCAATGGATTTGTAATAATATTTAAAGTTCTAATATAGTTTAAAATTTCTAATAAAGTTTTAAAATAAAATGATTCGGGGCAATGATTTATGGAATAGTCTGACCATGACATTGAAAGTATGATATTGAAAGGGATCAGGTTGGCGGCCCCCTATCTTCCAGCTTGCACGGGGCCCCAAAATTTCTCAAACCAGCTCTGGCTTTTAAATTTTATGTTTTTTTTTTGTCTTGATTTATTTTGCTTTTTACTGTTTTTTTCTCTATGCTTAGCCGTTTCTGTTCGATACGAAGACACAAATAAATATCAGTTAGAAGTTTCAATCTGTCGATGAGGCCTAAGATTTATCACTTATTTTCCATGTTGTATAAATGCATTATGCATCAGCGTAAAGAAAGTAAATGTAATTTGTCTTTGTTTTTTAATCATACTTCGCAGGCGTTATTTTGTATTATTAATAAATGAGTAAATATATAAAAAAAGAATTTTTCAAGTGATATGGTTATTAAAAATATTATTTAAAAGGAAAAAATATTTTTTTACTATCGCGATATTCTTGAAAATTCGTGAATAAAAATGAGACTGTAGACTACAGAGTGTAACAATCGCATACTTGTAACCAAAATATTAATATAATATTCTTACTAACCTATTATAATATTCTTAATATAATATTTATGGTACGTGAGTAAATAAATCTCAAATATCAAATCAAAAATCAATCTCAAAATTTTATGGCGTTCTAATTTTCATATTTGTATTTAATGTTTTAACACAATAAATTTCATAACATTCTTATTGAAATTATGGCTTTTATTGTTATTATTACATTTCTGATTTTCTTACTTTACACAAAAGGGGAAGACTCCACAAATTTCTCTAAATACAAACATATACATCAAGAAAATACGCCGAAGTCAACTCTGGACAGAAAACTGATGCCCTCTCCTGATATAGTTTTTCTCCGACTGCCGAAAAAGTACTTTTCATTTCTCGAAATCACTGAGAGGTATATATGGATAAAGTTACATATAAGGGCTGGATAGGATTACTTATACATATAGGGATCAATTACAGTTCTTCAATTATATTATCAAATACAGTTATACAGGAACCGTATCAAAATGTCACCAAATGATCTCCAAATTTAGCGATAAAAATTAGTAGCCAAAACCATCGCCATCTGAACGATATCTCGCCAACTAAGCGACTGACGATGGTGAAAGTCGAAGCCAAAACGAACTATCTAACTTTACGTTTCTTATCTACTTAGCCTATACTTCCTTTTAACGTCTAAAACAGTTTTAGAATAAGCAGTTAAGGCTGGCTTCTAGTTTTGATAATTATGTTGTGTAGCAAATTCACTTAATTATTTAAGTTATGACTTATTAAGAATTAATTTTATTATTATTCTAAATTTATGCTACACAACGTGTATGTTATTTAATAGCTGTGCTTTTTGTTTAAATTTAATTAGGGTTTTTGGTAGTTAAGATTGATACGTATTTTCCACTCGTTACTCGTAAACGCGTTGAAACACACAATGGAATTGGGTGCTTTTTCTACGTAATAAAATTGATTTTTTGAGTTTACCCATTCTTAATTTATATCACTAGAAGCAGCAAAATTAGCTTTTTAATTTAAGATCACTTTCACGGTTCTAGTTTTGACAAATTTTAAGATACAGTCAATTATTTAACTGAATTTTACACTTTGCTTTGTGATGAGAATAATGGGGGAAGGGACTGAAAAAGATGCACTTTTTAGCTGAGTTCTAACGCTTGCTTACATGTTAAGGGAACTTTAGAGCGGGGTGAGTTTTAGGTTTGCCAGTTGGCCTTGCACGTGTTCCCAAATTCTTGACATTCGTTTGGCGAGGTTTGGCGAGGTTTGAATTTGTGTTTAGTTCAACACCTCGGAAAAAAGAGAAATTTTACAGGGGTGTAAGGCAGGGTTTGTAGTACTGGATTTTTCATCCTTTTTAGCGGGTTTTGGCGTTTTATGAGCTTCCTCTCTTAACAAAAAGCCGTTGCAGGTGTCTTTTGCTGCCTATTCTTCGTTATGCTCGCTTGGTAGCTGAAACAAATTGTCGCCTCAACTCGGCGATGGATAATTTAAACCTAGGTTCTCGTGGCCATTGCCCGAGAACTGAATAATTATGCTTCCGTCTTTTTCTTTTGGATTCAACAGAATTATCGCCAAAATTTGCACAAGCTTCATTGGGCTCAGACTGCCCCATCCATCCATTAATTTAACTTTATTATCAGATTGAAATTGGCATATTTGATCTAATTGAAAATTAAATACTAAAGGTATTCTTTAAATTTGATATTGGTTCTTGTGTTCTTCGTATGTTTAGGCTACACTTTTTAAATACCTGATTTACATGAGTTCACGAGCATCAAGGTTCGTGAGTTGTTTGGGATCTTACACAGCGCAAGTAATTTTACATAGTTTAATTTGTAGGCAAATTGTTAACTTTCTTCAGTGGTGTTCTTCCTAAAAGGCCCCATACTCAACAATTAGTCCATCAAAATCAAGATGTAGAACATTAAATTTATATTCAAACATAATTGTTCATAATGGCAAAGCCAACTGGCAGAAAAAAAATCCACGTGCAGCTTAGTACACGTGGATTGATCCAGATAGTGAGACTGATAAATCTCTATAGAAATTTTTATAGAGCTTTACATGTAATCCCCTATAGAAATTCTTTTGAAATGTCAAGACTTTGTATTTTTCTGACGATTTCTAAGGTTAGGATTCAAAACATTCGAATGACGGTAAAAGCTCTAAGATTCGATGCTTGAAGCTTCAAATCTTTCTGAAAATTTCTGAGGTCTGAGGATTCGAATGTCTGTAGAAGAATCAAAATGTAACTTTTAATCCATTTCGCATCTAATTAATAAATTCGATTATTTAAAGCTAGATTTGGTCTCACTATGCTGACCCCTAGTGAAAAAACAAAATTGTTAGTTTTTATGCAAATATAATATTAAAAGGTTGATAGCTCTGCAATGCATGCTGACTTGCAATTCTTCATTTATTTTTCTAAAAGACTTTCTGAGTTAAAAAAATTTGTTTTTTAATTAATTATTTATAATTCACTCAAATGAAAAACGTTTTACATTATTGTATTCTTAAAGACCAATATATATTCATACGATTTTAGCTTACATCTGTTAACTTCAAGCAACAATTGTAAAAGGAAGAGGATAAAGGAAGAACGCTCAACTGCGTAGTACAGTAATTTCAAATTTACATTTTATTGGGACTTACTTTTCTGAAAACAGGGTAGGGAAAAAAATACTTATTTACATTTATATGCAACCATGTTAATCACATATAAAATGCAAAATTCTCATGATTTTATTTCAATAGTTTCTTTCCATCGAAAACATGTCTTATTATTTTTGAAACAGTATAAATAGGGAGTTGCGACTGTGAAACATTCCTGAAATCTACTATGCGGCTTCTGCCGTCATGAAGTTTGACCACCCCTGATCTAAATAATGCAAGATAACATGCGTCTTCATTCACTGGCTGGACCTGCCGCTACCACCATATAGCCCAGACATCGCTCCTTGGGACTTCTACCTTTTTTTCCACCTGCAACTACATCTTGCTGGTTCTATCTTCCATTCTGCATAGGACTTCCGAAATGAGGTTCATCTGTTTTTGACTCATGGCCACCAAGTCGAAGGCTCTGGAACGTTGGCGGAAGCATTGGCAAAAAATCGTAGATTTGGGTAATGATTATTATCCACACTGAAGGTCCTACTTTCGTGTTTCTTTTTCTAACTTTATTAAGAATGATTTTTGGGGGAAAACTTTCGTTAAAACCAGATAGAAAAGCTAAAACAAGCACTTTTAATTCCCAAGTGACGAACAATTTTTGAATTAAAATGTTTGCCTTTTTCCTTCCATGTTAACTTTCTTTCACTTCTAAATTTTTGCAACATTTTGTTCAGTTTTTTGTATTCTTTATGCAATTCAAAAATTAAATTTTGTAAAAACATAACATCAATCTGAATTATAAAATCAATAAAAAGATAAAATTTATGCTGTTGATTATAAAACATTTAATTAATGAAATTAATGCTTTAAATTATCTTATATAGTATTGTTACAAATTTTGTACGGATGTAAATAATTTTAGTGAAATTACATGTGAGATTGTAATGTCTTTTGCATAACATAATATGAAATGCTTGAGATGGCGAAGCTTTGCTGGAAAAATAAGATTACAGGGGCGACTCTGTTTAGCATTGAGGTAAATGGCTATCTCAGTTTATATCTTAATTGGCGAGATATATGCAAGATGGCGATGGTTTTGGCAACTAATTTTATCGCCAACCAAAACCATTTGACGACACTTTGGTTCGGTCCCTGTATAACTGTGTATGATATTATAACTGAGTAACTGCAGTTGATCCCTATGTATAACCGTAAGTGTATCCGACCCTTATATGTAACTTTATCCGTATATACCTTCCACTAATTTCGAGAAAGGTAAGATACGAGAAATTTCTAGGCGGCCGGGGGTAAATTATGTAACCCGTAGAGTCCATCATTTCTCAATTTTTAGCTCAGACTTAACTTCGGAGTATTGAGAATATTGTGAGCTTCGCTCTTTAGATGCGCTTTGCAGTGCGCTCTATTTAACTTTCTTAGTATTTTGAACTACTGATTGTACTCTATGAGCTGTGCGAGTATTTTTGTGAAAGTTCTAGAACTGTAATTTTTTGTTTTGTGTGTGTGTGTCTGTTGTTGTTGCTAATGCTTACTTCTCTGACCTATAGTTAGCCCAAGCCTTGTGGCAAGGAGCGCAAGTTTAGACCCGTCGTTGCGAACATCTTTGAGCACCATACAGATGACAGTGCAATCTAGCCCAGTTCCGCCCCTTAGTTTTGATGTAGACGAGTCCGGGTCCCCGGGGGACGAATCCGCAGAGTCTCCTACCACAACCTCTCGAGAGGACTTTCGGCTCGCCGCATATTTAGAGTGCCCACGGACATTATATATTTACAAATACCCATCTCCGGGATTCGAACCTGGGTCCTTTGGCACAGCAGTTAGCAACACTAACCACTATACCGGTTGGGCGGCGTTTGTGTGAGGTAATAAATTTTATCAAGCTGTTATTGATTCTGTGTGCATTCAATTCCCTACGAACCCGTACACACGCAAGAGTATATATCCTGATAAGAGAAACGATTTCTTAATTTCCCTTAACTATTATTTAAAATGTATTTATTTTCGTTTAAATATTTTTCGAAATGAAAAAGATATTAAAATTTGTTTTATTAGGGGAAAAAATCACATTTGTTCTGAAAATTTTCATCCTTTCCTCTCCATGTCATAGATCATTTCAAAATAGCTTAAAAAATTCTATTAAAAACTGAAAATTTAATCCATTCCTTTGTATCTCAAATGAAAATTTTGGTGATTTTATAATGCTTTTAAATACTCAAAAGCTTCTACATGTTTGTTCGCTGGTAGAAAATTAATTTACTTTGAATTATGCCGCTATACTTCTGAAAGCAAAAAGTAATACTTGTTTAGAATTACTGCCCAATTTTCTGTAAACTGGTTCTGAAATTTTCAGTAAAATTCTGTTTTTGATTCTATGCATATTTTATTTAGACTCTACTTGGGACCTTTGAAAACTTT
The DNA here is from genome assembly GCA_000611955.2 of Stegodyphus mimosarum. Taxonomy (NCBI): domain Eukaryota; kingdom Metazoa; phylum Arthropoda; class Arachnida; order Araneae; family Eresidae; genus Stegodyphus; species Stegodyphus mimosarum. The sequence continues at coordinate 548,731 of KK119894.1, read as the reverse complement.
GCATAAAATTTTATAGAGTATCTGGCCTAATCTGTATATAATATCTACACACTCTACAGAATCTCTATGTGTAACTAAGTAGAGGCCATATCTAAAATTTTGTAGAGTTCTGCAGAAGAGCTCTGAGCTAGTTTAAAGAATATTTAGCCATAATTCTAGAGGACAGTATTTTAATATTCGATTTTTAATACAGTTTTGCTCTTTTTAACAGAATTTATAGGATATTTTCTCCCTCCTTACCTCATGCCTTTGTATTGTAATTGAAGGCATGTCCGATACGTAATCGAGAGGTTCGGAATTCGAATCCCGGCAAGAACATTACACATTTTTTTACGTCTCTTCCGTTGATAAACCTAATGACTCTACAAGTGGCTCCCGAATTAAAAAAAAAAAGGTGGTAGACGATAATTCGTCACCGCCAGGAATTAGTGATAGGGTCTCCTCATCTTCAGTCGGCCTTTAAAAGGGGGAATATGTAAGGTATTTTCTCCTTCCTTACCACATGCTTTCGTTATGTAACTGTAGCACATCCGCCGCGTAATCAGGAGGTCTGGAGTTCAAATCCCAGCAAGGACACTGATGATTTCTTCCTGTTCTTCATCGAAACCACCTAATGTCTCTATAGATTATTTCACTTGATCGCTTTCCCAAGGCCATGCAACAAATATTTCTCGAAAATATCATTACTTTCTATTTTGCCGGTTGCCATATCTGACAGCTGAAATAAATAAATGTCCCGAAGAGTTTTCCTTCGAGGTATTCAAATGCTTTAAAAGGGGATGCTAAATTACGTTAATTTTTTTCTCTGAAATAAACATTCTCATTTGAAATCAAGTTCAAATACAAAATATGCTTTTCTAGTTTGAGAAAAAAGCTCATATTTATTTATTTGAACAGGAAATTAAAAGAGGAATAAGAATAATAATCTTCTTCTTAATCTTCTAATGCACTTTAGCGGATAAATATTATCCTAAAGATTTTGTTCCAGTAAGGAAAATTATAGATGGGAGAGTATTTATGTATCAAAACCTTTGGCTATACGTTCTTTATTATCAGCAGAAGAAATCATTCAAGTTCTGCAGATATGAAATAGCCTTTCCTCTATAGTTAAGACCTCATATCTTTTTCTTCTCAGTAAATTTATATTTTGTTTCATTATTACTTGTACTTTTAGTCTTAATCCAGGTAATTACTTTTCCCATATCACTGACTGCAGAAAAAATAGAAAAATATAAGTTTCAAGAATTCGCTTTACTTATGATAAAGGTAGCTTTATTAAGATAAGATGGAAAGAGTTAAGTAAATTCTTAGATCGTTAGATTACTTGCCACTGCTTAGCTCTCATTAACATTAACTTATAGCACCATAAATTTGGCTTGGAGGAAATTATGGCCAGATTGGTTGGTAGACAGAGCGCTTTGATATTTAGCTTTTTTTTTTTTTTTCCCTGAAAGACTATTGTTTTCGTTTTCCGCTTTTGCGTCAGAAACATTAAATGTCGGTTCACTTTTAAAACTGTTGCCACCAAATATTGCAGCCCTGCATTATATTTAAAGAAATTAAATAATGAAGAATGGGCATAAATGTATGTATGTTTCTCGCATTGTGATAAAACGACAGTACCTAGAGCCATCGAATTTTGAATAATGTAATCTCACTGCAAATATAGGAATCTGGAAGCCCAAATTTGAAATTTGGAATTTGTTTTATTATCGGTTTCATATTTTGTAAAACGTTAATGAATTTTTGATTAGCAAACTCAAGGATTTCAAAGCGAGCAATGGCAACGTTGTACAGAAAAAAAATTTTTATCTCCAGAGCGTGAAACTGCGTATAGGAAATTCTAAAGATATGCTCAGTTTAAAATTATTTAACTGAATTCTTATTAACTGAATTATTCTTTAACTGAATTTTACGGTTTAAGTGCGAAGAACATGATATTTAATAAATAAAGGTAATCTCACAAAATCTTAAAAAACGCCCCTTTGGACGCAATTTAAAATATTTTTATTTATTTATTTTTTTATTTATGAGTGTCTCTAGGCAAAACCATGGGACAGGAAGTTAACAAGGAAGACGTGGAGAAGTTAATAGAGAACCACAAAAATAAGTTCAACGAGAAAGAACTACAACTTCAAAAGTAGTAACAAAAGGTAATTATGAAAGAAATGTTAGTAGTAGAAGAGGAAGAAAGAATAATTATTTTAGTTCTCTGATCCGAGAAATTTGTGCAATATAGTGTAAGATGCAAAGTTCTCGTGCAAAGTATAGCCCTGGATAAAGCAGTAGCAAGCTATAGCATAAGCATTTCTATGACAATGCCATGTTTCATTTTAGAAACATTTTAAAACGTAAACAAAAACAAACCACATTGGGCAAACTTGAAGTGAAACAGAGGCTGAGTCTGAAGTAGAATTGGAGTTGTGCTCCGAAGCAAAGAAGAGATAAAAGGAAATGCCAAAGATAGGTGTCTAATGTTATTGTAGAAGAAAATTTGGCATCCAAAGAGTAATATCTCCCTTATCACAAAACGTTCACATATAAATAAACTTTTAACCAAAGCGATTATTTTTATTGCAAAAATTTGTAATTTAGGGTATTTCTCTTTTGAAAAGTACAAGAAAAAGGTTAATCAGATCCGCATCTTCAAATCTTTCAATAAGATTTATATTACAGAATGCCAGAAACTCTACAAATGCTTAGCTCCATTTGTAGAGTTTCTGGAGTTTACTCACGTTCGTTTTTAATCGTACTGAAAGTAATGTAAAATTGGACTCCAAACCTTAAAAATGGAAAGTTTAAAGTTGAAGAAATAAATACTCTAATTCCTTGAACAAAATAACTCTCGAAGAGCTTTACTTTAGAATCCTTCGCAATAGTTGACATTTGGCTTTATAGTTCCTCATTTAAAAAAATTTAGATAGCAGCAGTCTTCCATAATTTGCAATTTCCTTATTCGTGTAGTCTAGTTATGAAGTACTCTGCCAAGGCTTGAAAAGTTGGAAATGAAGTCCTATAAACAATATTTTATAAGATTTTTCTGTTTTGCCTATTCATGCCATTTGCCATTTTTTTCTTTAACTGGAGCCTTCTAGGGTCCGAATACTTCAAGTTCTGGAACACACGAGTAGAGCATCGTCCAGTCTGTTCATGATGACAAACAATGTAATTCTACGGCATTTGCATGGATAAGACCGTGTATGTTGTTACAAATATTTATACAACAGGCTGATACAGTAAGAAAGAGAAAAAAAATTCTTATCGTTTGTGTAGCACAGTGTTTCACCCTAGACTTCTTAGAGCGTAATCTAGAGATCGTAAACCAAATGGCGTGGTAAACATTTACACACCTACTAAAAAAATAAGCAACAAAGGTAAAACAAGGAATAAAACAAAAAAATTTAATGGATGTGCCTGAAATTGATCCATGAGTTTAGTGTGGCATTTCTAGGCTACACAGCAAACAATAAAGCAAAGACATATAAAAACTCATCTATTACGACTATCACATCAAAGACGACGAAATGAGTCCGAAGAGTGTGCAATGGAAACACCACGCTAATGACGGGTGTGATACCATCTGGCTGGAATGCATACTTGTCAACGGCTGGACAAGCTGGCAAAGCGTTGATATTCGTCGTCCCAACATTTCCCACACATGCTGTATGTGATTCAAGTTCGGTGATTTAGCATGCCATGGCAGATGTAGAAAGGTTTTACTCTCCAGATAAATCCCTACCTCTCCAGCTCTATGTAGGCCGGCGTTATCGTCCATAAATGTCGCATCGGTACCCATTGTAGCAATAAAAGGACGCACCAGAAGGTGTATAATTTTGCCGCGATATCGGACGACTATGATGGAACCACCAAGGATCACGCAGAGGTCGGTGCTGCCGTTCATTGCTATCCTAGCCCACATAAGTAAGCCTCTTCTTTCGAAAGTCTCTTCTGACGATGTCTGTGACCCGATAGCGTGTTCCTGGCTCTCGCCACATCATTTTCCTTCGGCATCGTTCTGAATGTTAAATATAGATTCATCCGTGAACAGTACTTGCCCCACTGCTCTGGTGTCCAACTGTGATATTCACGGGCCCAATTCAACCGCGATCCAACATGCGATGGGGGAAAAACACAGATCACAGGTCATCGGGCATACAGTCGACATTCATGCATTCGATGCGACACAGTTTGGCGGGATATGGGCCGTCCTGCAGCAGCAAAGAGATGCGGGGCCAGATGTCGTACTGTTAGTGATGTATGGCGTCTTTCATATAGGAAAAGGAAGCGATTGTCTGCCGCTGTGATATTCCTCCGGTGTCCAGACCCACATCTTCTACAGGTGTTTCGATTCTTTGGTAACGATTCCGCAGCCTATTGATGTGATGCACAATTGATTGACAATTCCGCTGATTGACGCCAATGCACATTAAGTTCTCTCGCAACAACGGATTGTCTTGCAACAGTTTGCAAACATCCTGACACTTTCCAACTCATTTCATCATGCAAATGTTGCCTTCAGCTCATATTTTTAGCTTTGGTTCTCTCGGATAACACGGAACTATGGCTGCTACCGAACTGGCCCTTTTTAAGGCGTTGTGGTGGGATTGCGTTTAATGCTAATTTTGTTTGCCTATCTGCATTCGGCATTGCAACCTCTACCTCATATGTAAATTGTATGTTTTAATTCCTCTTTTTACATTCATACCTTTCTTTTTAACTTTAGTTGCCTATTTTTAGCACGAGTGTATTCAACACATTTACATACATTTTACAAGGAACACGAATACTTAGATGTTTTGCAAACACATAATATGGTTTCAGTAGAAATTTAAGTCACTACGCTGGAGTTCTTTCATACTTGTTTTTCACATTGGCATGAAGGAGTGGAGTATTATCAGTCTTATAATTCTTTTTATTGGAACTCAACTAGAATGGAATGTTTATCACCCAGACGGTGATTAATACTGTCTGTCACTAGATACTAACAGCTCCACTTGGTGGGCAGGATCACCATCTGAGGCGATTCTCGAAGTTTCTTGAACACAGGTTTTTCTATCATTCTGATGAGCAGATCCGCAATTATGTCGGAGCTTCTGCAGAAGTATTGGCTTAGAATTCCATTTCATAACAGTTCACTCAAGTAATAGTGCTTAATATCGACTTGTTTTGTTCTGGAGGCATTTTGTTCTGATTGTGCAGGTCTGATGCATGATTTCTTATCTTCACAGAGAGGCCACTTAGATGGGAAAGTGATTATTAACTCTGACTGCCTTACCGAAGGGTCAGGGTTAGAATCCTGGAAAGGACATGAATGCAAATTGTCTATCCCTGCATAGGAGGTAACAGTGAGCACATATAAGGTGCTTCCATAACAAAATGGCCACCGCCTGAGGCCTTGATAGAGCTCAAAGCCGAAAATGGCTAGTGCCCGTCTTCATAAAAGTCTTCATAGAGCGTAATTTGTATATTTTGCCCTAATCCTAAATTCTCAAGCAAATTCAACATCCATTGTTCCTCTTGAGCTGTGTTAGCTGCTTCAGAGTACTCTCCTTTAGTTAAAGACAATTCACTGTAGTTTTGCTTTTTGTTGCTCGATGAAATGCAATTGTTTCCTAATTTAAATACGTATCCGCTTATGGGTTTCCTAGTTAAATTTTGTCAAAGACTTATTTCACCTTCTTAGTTGCGTTCAAGTATAGAATGACTTTCCTGACTGCATAAAAATCAGATTTTTGAGGTTGTTTCTTCTACTCAGTAGATTGATAGTACATGTTGAGTGGAGTCTACTTATTTTGGCCATGTATAGTAATGACCCTTCTGCTTTCTTATATTCTGCGTTGTCTTCTAGGGGATTATTTTCGTCTTCCAATTTGTAGCAATTAGTCTCCATTGCAGTGTATGTCTGCGTTTCATCTTGAAGTCCGAATCTTTGAGCTATTTCTTCGATTTTATTCTTTTGATTCATGTAAACGTTTCCGTCTTTATCTCTTTCGATGTTTATGACAAAGAGACCTCTCCTTTGGTCTTTGATTTCCAACTTCTCTTCTAGTTGTCTGATTGTGAGAATGAATAGAGGGAGCATAGAGATGCATAGAGGGATTATCTACTTCGGGCTTGAATGGCTACCAGGCGCGTCGGCAGGTGATGGATACCCGGATGTCCTGCGTTATCTCATAGGATAGCTTCGAATAATAAATAAGAAGCCGCGAACCCCCTCCCGTATCCCTGGTGTTATGAGACTCGTACCTAGGGTGAATAACACTACGATTATAGTGTCTTAACGAAGACTCTAGAATGCCCGGCAACTTCTAGAGTATTTTGTCTTACTCAGCAACAGGCAATACCGGGTGAAGCTCTTTTATCCTGTACTCTTTTTTTCTAGTTTATATATGGCTGAAATTTACAATGTGACTAGAAATTCTACTTTTGTAGGCAAAACCTCTGCGATAGAACCTTCTTCTCAAACCAAGGAAACCCAGAGGAAATCAATCGAAGGACAAAAAATGAATCCTCATCGAGTGAGGTAGAATGATCTCTACTCAAGTTACTCAGCCAACATCTGGAGAAGAGCAGGAAGCTATATTAAAAGCATGACTGCCTCTCTAGATAAAATCAAAAAGATAATATGAGGAGCACAAAAAAAAGAAACGTGTCCAAGAATTGAAAATTGCCAAAGGTACTTGGGTAGAGAAAACCAAGGGGAAAGGTGAAAAAAGGCAGTCTCAAAGGATGAAGCTGAATACAGCCCCGAAGACTGCCAAAAGAGACGAGACAGACGTGAAGATTATACCTTCAGAGAGGCTCTTTCGGTGGTTAAGATGGCTATACTCATTGAGGGACATCCTAAAAAACTTTTATCGGAGAAACAGGCTATTGACCTTGAACTTCTGATAACGTTGACTACTTCAAGTATTCTCAATACTAAGTTAAACCTCAGCTCTATTAAGGAGCCGTTAAACTTTATAAACAAAGTTGGGGACCAAAACAAATGGAGCTAGGAAGCCCTGGGTTTGGTACAAAATTCTATTTAGCAGAAGTGCCTGATACCTGACAAACTCAGCCTCAAGAAGAAGAAGCGATTATCTATATGAATTTTCTGTTGTTGCTTTTTAAAAATAAGATTGAGGCTCCTCCACATTGTTTAAAGGATTAATTTAAAAGTATCTGTCCAGTTTTTCAGATTCCAGGCTCTATAGCTGCTTTTTGTAGACCAAATATTGATTTCATGTGTTTCCAAATTTTATTTTTCGTTTTCCAGCTTTTGTGTATCTTCAGGTTGAGTGATGTAAATTTCCTCATCCTGCTCTTTTTCCCTGGCATGAAAAGGTGAAATGTTGTCAATCTTTTTATTTTATTTTATTTTATTACGTGCTCCCCCATCCGGTATTATACGGAAAAGGAGGGATCACCCGTGAAGGAATTTTTAAAGAAAACTGGCTCGTATATCCACGTTGAACATGGAGAAAATGACGAAAATGCCCATGCAGCAGCCCCTTTGCTGAGATTCAAGGCACGATTGGAACTACTAATGTTCAGCAACTTTTAAAGCTCGGCCGCTGGTTCATATATTGTCAGTCTTATAGTGCTTTTTATTGGAACACAAAAAGTAAGAAATGTTTATCGACCTGGTGTTCATCACTCCAAACGTCGTAACTAGACAAATAACATGGCTGATTTGAGGCCAGAGCCCCACATATTTCTACAAAAGGAATCTCGCACATTCAGATCTATGCGTATGTGTGGAAAGGGGTAATCCAGAGCATTACTTATTCACATGTATCATAACAACAAGCCTGCACCTGAGAAGACCAACACTAGAATAAGATGTGAATCCATATGTAAAATACGCAATCAAAGTAATAACTATATGCAGAAGCACATAGCCCAAAATGGATATTCTGGCACCAAGGAATCTAGGATTCTGCAACACAGAGTGTTTTCACCCAAATCATTATGCAAAGAAAAGCCCCCAATAATTATTGTTTGAATTTCTATTTGAAAACGGTCACAGAAAATAATGAAAGCATTACAAACCACGCCCAGTCTCCATATAAATGGTATGAAGCGCCTAAGCACACCAGTAAGTCAACGAATCAATGTGAGTAAATCATAAATGCTATAAAAAATCAAAGTGCTGAACAATAACCAAGGTGTGTAAATAAAGCAAAGTGCATAGATTGTACTTGGGTGTGACGAGTATGCAGTTAAATACTCTACCAGCCAAAATAAATCTGGCCTTATGAATGGACAATCGGTGACACCGCCAGCTGTGGCAGAGATTGCGATGTCGGTTGCACCAGACAACAGCTGCACCTCGGCAACAGAATGGTACCGTGGGCCCAGGAAGACTTTGCTAATCTGGATAGCTATTTGCTAATCCTATACCTACTTACTCAGGGTAAATGATGGGCGGCCTCTGCATATATACCTAAACTAACTTGCATACTAATTTACAAAACATTTACAATTGACTGTTTCCCATCGAACGACTTCCAAGAAATTAATCTTTCCTATAAAAATATAGCTCTAGTATGTTTACCCATTAATTAGCTAATCAGTAATCAACCATTTAGTTGGAGAAACATAATGGTAATACTATCTTAAGTCATTAGCAAAATTATGTAAAATAATCTCAAAATCTTAATTTGGCTCTACAAAACTTGTGACTAAATTTATAAGACCGAAGATTTATCTTTCGTGTCTTACAAGCAAGAATAAGAAATAAATTTAAACAGCACTCGAAATTAAGTTCCGCATGAAAACAGTCATGAAACTACTTTGAATTATTTAAATTCTTAGGAAAATCAATTTCGAGTTCAAATGAATTCTACTCCAGGAGACACGCTCCTCCTAATGTAATGATGACATATTTATTATGGAATAATACGCAACTTTTTACAACTGTTTGCCTATCTTAATTTAGAACGGTAGTTTAATTCTCTCGCGAGCATTAAGGAAAGAATTTGTTAAAAGTCTTGCAATTCTATGCCACTTACCGTTATCGTGCTTAGGAGGCATTTTTATGCACAGTCATAAAGTGCAGCAATATAACTTGAGAATAAAAAGGTGAATAACTGTACCACAGAGGGCAACAAATTTACATAAAGCAAACAAAACGTTTCAGGTCACCATTTTGCCCTTTTACAGCCATGAATGTCTGTTTGCGTAATCTTTTATTTCGAGAGGCGATTCGTCCAAACAAGCCAAAAATTTATGACTTGTGATTTATAAAGGGCGTTATTAATGGCCGCCTGAAAACTCCGTTGCTTCTTTTTCGTCGGAATAAATTTCAGAATGCCAGATAATGAGAGAAAGCAGAAGAGCGGGGCGTAAAAAGAGATATTGCCAGCCAAAAATAAAATAATTTTCACGCTTCCGAACCAAGAAGAGGGTGGCCACCTTTTGTTTTACGCTAAAGAAGACAAAAAATAAAAATAAATTTAAAAAAAGGAAGCTAGTTCAAAACAGCGGTATATTAGGCAGGAAAAGAGCGGTCTAGATAACATCAGCTGTTTCGTGTTTCGCTCAATTATCTGCTGCGGATGTTTGTTTGCTGGCCAGGCGTCGTAAATTTGGAAGCAAGTGGGATAATTAGATTGGAAAATCTAATTACAAAGGTTATTCCGTTTTCGTTCTGTTTTTATTTCTTTCGTCTTTTTTTCCACCATCTACAACGATCGTCTGACAGAAGACGTCAGCTGGAATGCAGCTCTACGCTGAAAATAATCGATTCTTTTTCTCTTTCGGAGTAATATTTTTCTTGATTTAAATGTATCTGTGCTAAAGATATGCATGCACAGCAGCAAAAATACTGCGAAGCAGAGCTCCAACTCTGAAGTGGAAAGACAGTGAATCAAATTAGATAAAACTGAAAAAGCAAAAAAATACATAAAAGGAAAGAATTAAAATGTATTTTCGAGAGAATACAAATTAAAACTCGATTACTCGGAGTTCAGAATAATTAAGACTCAGGTTTTGATAAACTCAGTCTAGATTCAAAATACTATTGTTGTTGAACTCACAAAATTTAACTGTTGTTGGTGATTCATCAGTCATATAACGGCTTATTAGATATTGTATGCATTACTAAATAATCTAAAAATAATGCATCAACAAGTAAAACCAATTAAAATATTAATTGAAATCTACAACTTTAAGATAAGGACAGAATTGAAACGCAGCTTAAAAGTTCTGCAGCTTCAGGGCACAAATACAAATTACTATCAACAACTTTGTATTCAATACTAAAGCTTTCAAATTACATTCAATAGTAGGACTAATCCAAACCAAAATGCTTATAAATAATTAAACTTAGCAGTTCCAATAGATGCGATTTCCGATCTTTACTACTAGCTATTGTGATTATCCTTACAAGAAACATCTTAGAGAATTCTATTAAAAAGTAATCCAATATTAATCTTCTTTAAAAACCTTTAGAATCATGGCTCATTTTTTTGTAAAGTAAATCGGAGTTCTTCTGTAAAATTTTATGTACAGTTTCCACGTAGTTATGTATAGACTCTATAAAGGTATAAGTAGATATTCTGTAGAGATGTTTGCAGAGATTTTGTTATAAAAATTTGTACAGTGTTTCTAAACATCCCAGAATTAAAACGAGATATAATAGCTATAGATCTATTTACCGTGTATCCCCCCCAGCGTTTTAGCTGAAACCTTGGAAAATGTTTAACAATTAGTCGCTTAGTTTTTCCCTTTCTCAATGTGCTCAAAGAACGAGCCTTTCTAAATTAAAAAAAAAAGATCCATGCACGTAGTGATTGTTTTCACCTTACTAACAAACTCAAACTCTGGCAAAATATCTGTGGGGGTTCACTGAGAACCTGTCTCTTCTAATTATTATACTTTAAGCTAGTCTAATACAAGAATCCACCCATCAGAGAGAAGCAAGCACGAACTGTCATTCAATTTAGGATTTCGCCGACTCAGCTGTACATTTACCTTCTCTAATTATTTATGAATGATCTGAGGCCTAAACAGTTGCAGAGACTACAGCAAGAACGGGCAAGATTCAAGTTAGAATTATTCAAATAGAAATGAAGATATCTTGTTAGATATTTTAATATTAAAATTACTACATGTTCTTATTGGAATACAGGTTTCTTTTAAAGAAATAATATTATTATAGTTACCTGTAGTTTATCCATGACTGCTTTTCATTTGTTGTGTTCTCACTGCAAGCGTGTCCTCCGGAAATTAAATTATTCGTATAATTTTTCTCTCTCAATTTTGGGGCCATAAAATTAATTAAAAAAGTGGGGAAATATGTAAAGTATAAAGGTAACAGAATTCTGCTAAAAATATCAGATCCAGTTTACAGAAAACTAGAACATAATTCTAAAGAATTCTAAACAGGTTTTCTTGCTTTAATATTCTTATAAATGATAATGTAAAAGCATTTGAGTATTTAAAAGCAATATGAAATTAATAAAATATTCATTTGGCATTTAAAAGAATGAACCAAATTTTCATTTTTGAATAGAATGTTTTAATTTTATTTGAATTTTGAAATGGTTTATGACGTGGTGGATGGGGAAAATATTTCAGAAAAGATAGCGACTTCGCTCCAATAGAAAATTTGAATATCGCTTTAATTTTAAAAAATTAAATAAAAATAAATACATTTTAAAAACATAAATACATTTTAAATAATCTTTAAATACTTAATTAAAATTAAGAAACCATTTCTCTTATCAGTGTTACATATACAATAATTTAAAACATTAATTTCTGGATTTAAATTTTATACCGTACAGCATAAATATTTAAGCTTTTGATTCATTCTATGTTAAAATTGATTTTGCTTTTACAAGATTTAATTTTAGCGTTATGTAAGAAACCCAGTGCAAAAATAATTGCACAAGATGTTACACAAATTCAGAAGCTAAAAAATGTTAAGCTGAGAATAAAAGGCAAAAATTTCCATTCAAAAATGATTCAATGCTTATGTACAAGAGTATTTATTTTTGCACTTCTGTATCCCATATAATACATTAAAAATTAAAACTTTTCTTTGACTAGACGCGCCAGACACCTAAATTAGTTAGCATGGAAAATGGGAAAAAAATATAATGATTTTATCCAGTTTACTAGCGTAACTGCGCAAAAGTATTTAATATTTCTAATTTGTCATCTCGTGATTTTAAGTCTTTTTTATTGAAATCGATCAGAATAAGAAGTTTCCTTTTTTTTCTTTTTTTTAAATGGCCGAGCGCTTTTTTCAATAGCCTTGTGCCACTACAAGGGCGGTGGTGGCCATTTCATTATGGAAGCACCTGATAGGTGGCCACCGTTGAATCTTATGAAGAAACGCACAGTTACAACCATGCTTTGTCCGGGATTTGAACCCGGTCCTATCGCTATAGGTTAAATAAGGAAGATCAAAAAACTCTTTTCAAGGCTTTTCAACTTGCTTTAATTTCTAATCAGTTGCAATTACTTGCAAATCAACGTGGACAAATTGATTATATGTAGAAGGTGGTTGCAATTCTGGAGCCTACAGTCCCACCAGTCACATCATCAGACCTGCAGACTTCGGAGGATCATTCTAAAATTGATTCAGATCCTACTTTTACCTTAGTTCAACGTAAAAAGAAAAACCCCTCTCGTCCACAACAACTGACTGATCCCATACTCTTACCAGTTCCGACTGACCAATCTACGAGTATTACTCCAAAGATTCTACTTAAAGAGACAATTTCGAGTGAGGAAAATCTATCACGATTAGTTAAGCTAAGAGAACCAAAACCATTTTGTGACTCGATTATATTATTTGGAGACCCTTCGGACTTTACTGCAGACGATTTAATTTCAGCATTGAATTCATATTTTCCAACCAATAAAGAAAACTCAATTAAGCCAAGAATCCCTCTTTCAAGACTTGATTCCAGGAAAAATTGGATTATTAGTCTGGATCGTGATTACTTTAATAGATTGGGTCTTGGGTCATCAAGGTAGAATTTGTTTTAGCTTCACGTCCTATCCATATCGCCGTTACGTACGCATAACACGTTGCTATAATTGTCAGGTCAAGAATAACCATCTTGTGTAAATTGTGTAAATTCAAACGATCAAAAGAGAACAACTTTTGATTTCACTCACGCGGCATTTTCAACAAAATGTTCGAACTATCGACAGGTAATGAAGCAGCAAATTAACCAATGAACAGGGAATAGAGACATTAGGCCCTTTAAGTAGAAATTCTTTGAAATTTATAAAATGTAATTTACAGAGATCTATAGCGACAACGAGCAACATTCATGAAATACAGCTTTAACTGGGGTGTACAGTGGGTCTTTATCAGAAGCCGTATATTACATCCAAAAATTTAATAATTGGCTTTTCATCTTCTAACAAAACATTTCTTTCTGTAAACCACCTGGCTGCAATCGTGTACAATGAACCTTTGTCACCACTTTTGTGGAAAGAAACTGAGCATAGCGTTTCGATTCTGATTGATACCCTTGAAGGAAAATTGCTTATTATTTCAGCTTATTTTTCGCCTAGTAAGGACATAGATGCAACACGAATTAGATTGTCTAAAAGAAAACCCTATCGGAAATTTTATACTAGGTGGAGACTTTAATGCAGCCAGCTCCCTTTGGGGATCTCCCCATGAAAATTCTATATCCCTTCCGCTTTTGGATTTTATAGATTCTCAAAATTTGATTCTTTTTAATAAATCAGATGCTCCTCCAATCTTCTATACTATAAATGCCAAGGGTTAGCCAGATTTGACTCTTATTTCTCCTTCCATTTCATCTTTTACTGAAGACTGGGCATAAGTGATAACATTACACTGAGTAATCACCGAGCTATTACTTTCAGTTTTTCTCCAACTCTAAGATCCTTAGGCAAATTAAGATTTAAAACGTTCTTTGGAAGAAAAGATAAATTTCGTAGCTGTTTGTCTCTTCACATTTCATCATTAAGCAGCTATTTTGAAGATTGTAGCTCAACTTCAGATTTGGGTAACACTTACAATAAAATGACTGCACTTTGCATACAAGCTTGTAAAAGTGCTTTCAAAATGAGAACGTTTGTCCGCGTACAGCCATTTCCTGGTGGAACGAAGAACTTACGACTGAGCGAAGGAAGTTAAGGAAATTGCGCAAACGAGCACAAGCTACAAGCTACAAATCGTGCCTCATTATTCAAGAGTCTAAAAAATCTCAGGCCTTGTACAAGAAAACAATTAGAGAAACCAAATTATTGTCTTAGAAAACGTTTTGTACCAACACTCAACAGAAGTACACTCAACAGCTTCCCAAATTGATCTGGATAAAGTTTTCCAGCCTTGTTCTCGTCCAATACAAATTTTTCCTTCGGCTACAAGTTCACAGCAAGTGGTAGCATACGTCTTAAGATCACTTTTTCAGGATTTACCAGAAGAGGAGGATTCAATGTAGCCAGAGCTACGTTTTAAATTTAATAACTATGCTTCTTCTTTCTCTTTCCCAGAATCTCTACCAAATTATCTGGAACTAGAACGTATTATTAATTACCTAAATTTAAAGAAGGCTTCCCGATCAGGCGGCCTAGATAATGTTGTTGTTCGACTATTGTTCAATATTACAACGGACTTGATCATCGCATATGTCCAAACTGCTGGCGACTCCGATGCGCCGAGAAAATTGAAAAGAGCGGGAGTCCTACTTTTCTTAAAACAGGACAAAGATCCAGTTAGACCGCAATCCTACCGGCCAATTTGTTTAATACCAGGTAAGCTCTTGGAGAGGGTAATTTTAGGGCATCTACAATATTATTTAGAGAAAAATAGTATACTATATCCATCACAATATGGATTTCAAAAAAGGACGCTCTACAGGGCATGCAATCTACGATCTGATTTCGTCACTGCAATCGAATAGGAACGAGCATTTGCACTCGATTTTGATCAGCATCGCCATACAAGGAGCCTTTGATTCCCTCCGGTGGCCGGACATAATAGATGCTCTGGTCACCATGGGGTGTCCAGTAGATATCATTGACCTCATTCGACGTTATCTGCGAGATCGTCATATCCAAGTGACTTTAGATTCAGGACAATATGATCAAGAATTACAAAAAGTGTGTTTTCAGGGATCTTGTCTCGGTCCTATTTTGTGGACGATAGTAGCTGACTCTCTTTTGCGACAATTTGATGGAAAGTTAGATTGTAAACTCATAGCTTTTGCAGATGATTTTAGGTTAATTATTAAAGGTAAAGCGGTAAATCGGGTATCAACATCTGAAAATTACAGCAAACTGGCCACGAAGGCACAGAGTAATTATTTCTGCCAGTAAAATTCAAGCAATGTTGACAGGGGCATCTAAACCCCTCAAACGCAAAACACCTTTAAAATTGCAAGGCAAATGTATTAAATTTGTAGACAGCTTGAGATACCTAAGTGTTATTGTTGGCCTTCAAACTTTCTTGGATTACTCACTTGAAAGCGGTCAGAACAGAAGTAATGTCACTGACAATTCACATGAAACGAACAACAAATAAGAATTGGAAAATCTTATCTCGGATTTTAAAAATAGGTACTTAACTGTTATAGAAAGAATAATCTTCAATCAATGTTTGTTCAGCAATATGGACTTCTCTTAAGACACATGAAAAACGACTCTTAATTTCTATTCAAAGATTTTTTCTTCTAATGATCAGTTGAAGTTATAGAACAACTTCTAATGATCCACAGATCTTGTTTTTTTTACAGCAGAAAAAGAAGAGGTGCTGGCTCGAGTTTTGGGTCTTCGTCTAGAGAGTAAGCTGGAATATTTCTTACGATCCTTTTTGTAATGAAGTTAGGAGCAGAGAACTTCTGCGTCATCCAGCACAAAATGACATTTCATGTGCAGTAAGGACAACCTTCTCAAATGAGTAAAAACGTTAACTCCATATTTACACAGATGGATCTCATTCAGAACAAGGAACAGAATGTGGATTATGTGTAATTCACAATGGCAAACCAATGCATTCATGGCGTCGAAGACTGAGGCCAGCCAACTCTGTTTTTCAAGCTGAACTACTTTCATTAAAAAAAAACAGTGCATCTTTCAAGTCAATTTCCATCACAAGGAGAAATTTACAGTGATTATTCAAAAATATTAGTAAGTTCCGTACATGCTTGACGGGATTTAGATCCAGAGACCTTGCCCATCAACCCATGTGTTCAATATCTTCACTCTCCAACAGCTCTTCGACAGTAACTGTGAGATGAGGTGGAGCGTTGTCGTCCATGAAGAGGAACTGAGGACCCATAGCCCTTGTGAAAAGACGCATGTAAGGAAGAAGAACCTCGTTACAATAGCAGTCCCAGGTGACGAACCTCCTTGGGAGATATGAAGGTCGGTCTGGCTACCAAGCATTATGTCTGCTCGAAGGAAAACTCCGCGACCTCCAAAACAGTCCCTTTCGATGATGTTGAAGGGGTTATTGCGTGTTCCCCGCTCTGTCCAGATGTGTATGTGTCTAAAAGCGCTACTCAGACTAAATCTGCTCTCATCTGTAAAAGAGTATTCGTCCCCATTCATTGTCTCTCCAATTCCGGTGTTCCCGGCACCACAAAGAACGCCTTCTCCGTAGGGCAGGCGTTAGAGGTACACACCGTACAGGGCGTCGTGCAAACAGACCACCATCGTGCAGTCTTCTGGCCACGGTAAAACGCGATATCGGTCGTCTAGTCGCCTAGCGATTTCTCTCGCTGTCTGCCGCCTGTTTCTTCTGGCCTGTAAGGCAATATACCGGTCATCTGCGGGTATGGTTCCTCGTGGACGACCACTACTAAACCCCCGGATAGCTGTTTCTGTAGTTTGAAATTGTCTCCAAATTCGTGAAACGATGCTGTGAGCAATTTCGAACTCTGCAGCCACACTTGTCACACTGCGGCCTTCCTCCAACTTCCCAATGATTCTCCTCCAACTTCCCAATGATTCGACCTCGGGTAAAAGCATCCAGATGTCGTCTAATGGATTGATTATTCGCCATTTCTCGCTGAGGCAGCAACTCGGTGTGATTTTAACTGCTATACGGCGTGCAATCTCTTTGCCAGAAATACTGATCTTACACCGACAACATGCTTTATACTACTCAGACACTCCCCCATTACGTCTACCTGCATATCTGCGCATGTGCTACCGTACATCACCTTACTTAATCTCCTGATTGGTCTTTCTGTCCGCTCTGCCTCTTCGTTCAGCTGATATGCTAATTTTTCGACTTCGTCCTTAATTTTTGCACACCAGTGTATTTTAGCACAGCAGTGGACTACATACTGCAGTTTTTATTGCCCACGGCTAAATCCCAGACTTAGTTTTCTGCACGCATACAGCGTAATTTGACTTGCTTAAAGGCATTATGCTCTTCTTTTTTCTTTCTGATGTTAGAATTTTCATGCCGAGGTTGTGCACGATGACAAGGTTGCGTAATTTTCTGATGTTCCTTAGCGAAAACATATCACTCTGTAAATGTGGAGAACAAGAGTGAGGAAAAATCGAAAAATGTGCATATCTTATGTGGACCCCTTTGTTTTTAATAGAATTTATCATTTAATAATCAATCAGGCAAAATAGCATATCATAGTATACTAAAATGATACAGTGAATTACACTAGAGTAATATTATATATTATTTATAAAATCTTTATGATGTTAATTATAGGATTCAATTTTACTAATAACCAGTTTATTGTTTCAAACATACACCTTTTTAAAATAAAAAGTCAACTTTTTAATTTGAAATGTGTAGAAATTATTATTAAATGACAAGTTAACCGTTGGTCTGAAAGTGTTGCTAAGGTGACTGTTATATTTAACTCGAGTAAAGGAAAGTCATAAAAACATATTATTTTTAAGGCTATTCAACAGTTTACTTACAACTACTCCCAGGAGTTAATGGTAACACTGGAAGATTTTTCCCTCCCCTTCTTTTAAGAAATTTGCTTCATTTGGGTGAATGATTGATGATTATCACAGCACTAGATTTACGATTAAAAATGTGTATAATAATGCTATGGATCCAAATTTGACTGTAATGCAGAATTTATCTGGAAATGATATAGGAAATATCATGACCTTTCAGTTAAATTATTACTTACATTTACTATTATTCAGGTAAAAATTTTACTCATGTAAGAAAATGTTATTACTGGTATTGTGCAAATGTATTTCTCAAATGAATGACAATGATGATTGTAGACATAACACACAATAAATTGTATATTAAGATTCCGATGACCTGCTGAGTAAATTAAGGTTAGAAATGAATTTCTATACATATAAGAAGGATAAATAGGCTCTAGTAAAACGATTTTTTTTAACACAGAAGGGTATGGATGCTAGTACAGGAACAGGTGACTGGAGCAAAGAGAAAACACGTCAAAATTCTCTGGCCAATTATGGAGAAAAAAATGTATGACACGCGAAAGTTGTAGCTAAGGTTCCTTCTGCAAATAATTAAAAACGAAACAGTAAGCAAGCTCAAGCTTCTGAACAGCTAGGGTAGCCTGAGCGGAATCAAATTTCATATGAAATCTGCAATTATGACTAAGAAATGTACATTTTAAAAAAATTACACCATTTAAAATATAACTAATTAGAATCTATAATAAACAACTGGTTTTGTGGTAATCTGCACTTTCTACGGATAGTATTTCTACGGATAATATTTTTAGACTGTAGTTACACTTAATATGTAATATTTTACTTAACAGGTTAACATATTTAGGAAATGGTCCGAACGAAATGAATAAAATAGAAGTCATCACACTTTATAAGGTATATCTCCCACATTCTTAGCGTGCCTTCGTGGTGTAATGGTCAGCACACTGAGCCGGTATTTCAGAGGTCCGTGGTTCGACCCCGGCGAAGGC